>CM040434.1:47136288-47736288 GCA_022702705.1 Papilionanthe hookeriana x Papilionanthe teres | reverse complement strand
CACAAACTATAGACCATCGTATCCACCAGACTCTAACAATGATCAACAATTTGAGGATAAGAAAATGTCTATGGAAGAAGTGGTATTGCAAATGGGAAACCAATTGCAAAGTCAAAATGCTGTAATTAGAAACATAGAGAATCAATTGGGACAAATTGCTAATTCACTTAGCAATAGACACTAAGGAACACTTCCTAGCAACAATGAGATCAACCCTAAAGAGAATACTAATGAACAAATAGAAGCTGTCCAATTAAAAATTGGAAGAAATATAGAGAATGTGGTTAGAAAAGAGAAAGATGATGTGAGAGAAACAAATAAAACTAAAAGACCTGAAGAACATGTTCCTATGGATCTGGAAAAATTAATATCTCCAACTAAAATCAATTTGGAAAAACCACCAGCTCCATTTCCTCAAAGACTTAGACAACATGAGTTGGATAAAAAATTTTCAAAGTTCATGAAAGTACTTAAGAAGTTAACGATAAATATTCCTTTCACTGAAGCTTTGGAACAGATGTCAAGTTATGCAAGTTTATAAAGGATATATTAAACAAGAAAGGAAATTTGGGGATATGCAAAGTTTAGGATTTTGTGATGCATGGTAGAAATGAATTTAATTATAAATGTGATGGTTTTTACTTGCAATTCATTTACATTGCAATAAGGGCCCATTGTAGTGTTAAAATTCGTTGTAATTGCATCGACCCGAAAGGGCGGTGTAATTCTCAACAAAGTGAAACCACATTCAAATTCCATGGATGGTGAAGTTCATGGGGATTGAATGCAAATAAATAGAAAAATATAATTATCGGGCGTAGAATTGGAGATTTTAGAGTGACAGGCTAAAATCCTCAATTTGGTCCTATCGTTTGGGTGCTGAAGTGTAGATTGTTAGCCCTCAGGCGAGGGGAACGTGGGAGCTTCGAAGTGAGATCCGGTATCCTTCCAGCCTAGCCGCAGATTCAGTAACCAAGCATAGGATTAGTCAATGTTCTTTATGCCTGGACCAAAGGGTAAAGAATAGGAATGCTCCTATTTGGCACCTACAATATTTAATGCATTATCGATTTCATTACATAAGAATAGTTGTTTTTGATATCTCAAAATTCTTCAAACCAACTCATTCAAAAACGGGTTATATTTAGAATTGTTATTTGCATTTAGATATAGTTACTATCTTTACATTTAACTCTTGTATTTAGGAGTAGTTGCTAGATAAAACACAATTTTAATCGACATTCCAAACTAAGGACTATTAGTAGTAGACTAGAATTTGACTAAAGGCCTCTTACTTCACTTCCTTGTGGGATTGATACTGGTGTTTTTAAAGAAAACTCTATATTACTTGAAACGATACGTATACTTGCATAGTACCCCTAGTGTGTAAAATATTTTCTAATTTTTATATCATTTAAGATTTTGCACACTAGCCGCTATTTATAAATCGGGTTAAGTTTTTGGCCATCTTTTGGAAATTAATTTTACGCAATTGGGGGTCGGGCCAAGTTTTTAGCGCCGTTGCCGAGGAAGCTTCGATAAGAACTTTAGGAGAATTTTAGTTGAAGTAATTAGGCTTAGACTTGGAAAACTGTAGTGTCGTAAAAACTATTTTGTGTGAAAACTGTTTTTATATGAAAAAGTGTTGTGAAAAAACTGTTTGTATGAAAAACATGGTGTTCGTGAAAATGTTTGGTAGTGTTGAATATATTTCATCTATTATCTGTTTAATTGTTAATGTATTATTTATTGTGTTACGTATGCAGAACAAAGGATCTGCAGGACTTGTGCCTTATGATCTCGAATTTGAAGAAAATAAAAAAATAAAAATACGGAAAGGACTCAAAAAACTAGAAATGGAAATGGAAACTTTCAAGATAATAACTTGGAAAATCATCATAAATCATTGAGGGATTTCGTAAATCCTACGATAGATGAAATTCACTTAAGTATACAAAACCCTGTCGTAGAAGCTGACTCGTTTGAAATAAATCCTGAGATTATCCAATTGGTGCAGAACAATCAATTTGGGGGAACTCCTTCGGAGGATCCCTATTTACACTTATCAAATTTTCTAGAATTTTGTGCTACATTTCGTTATAATGGCTTGTCAGACGATGCTGTTAGACTAAGGCTTTTTCCTTTCTCACTAAGGGATAAGGCTAAAATGTGGTTATACTCATTAGCGCCTGGTTCTATTAAAAATTGAGAGGAGTTAACTGAAAAATTCCTAGCTAAGTATTTTCCACCTTCAAGGATTACTAAACTTAGAAATGATATTATATTATTTTGTCATTATGTAGGAGAATCAATATACGAAGTTTGTGAAAGATTTAAGTAACTCCTAAGAAAGTGTCCACATCATGCTCTGCTTGATTGGTTAATCATTCAAACTTTTTATAATGGGTTAGTAGAATCCCTTAGGTCTATAATTGATGTTGCCGCTGGTGGATCATTAATGTCAAAATCATTTGATGAAGCGTGTGCATTAATTGAAAAAATGACTGCAAATGAATTTCAATGGCCCTCTACAAGGGTAAATCATAATTATGTAGCCAGTGTTCATGATACTGATACGATTACAATCCTTGCATCTCAGATTGCTGCAATATCAAGGAAGTTAGACTAATTTGAAATGAAACAACCTCAATTTACTCTTGTAAGTGAGGAAAGTTCATTAGGGCCTATAATTGATTCTAAATTATCATATAAGACTTTAAATACCATAAACAACCCGTACTCTAACTTTTACAACCCAAATTGGGAGAAACATCCTAAATTTAACCGGAATCATATTACTGATGGTGAAATCCTAAAATGAGAAAATTATCATGCAAATCATAATGGAAATTGGAATAATCAGAGGAACACAAACTATAGACCTTCATATCCACCGGACTCTAACAATGATCAACAATTTGAGGATAAGAAAATGTTTATGGAAGAAGTGGTATTGCATATGGGAAACCAATTGCAAAGTCAAAATGCTGCGATTAGAAACATAGAGAATCAACTAGGACAAATTGCTAATTCACTTAGCAATAGACACCAAGGAACACTTCCTAGCAACAATGAGATCAACACTAAAGAGAACACTAATGAACAAATAGAAGCTGTCCAATGAAAAATTGGAAGAGATATAGAGGATGTGGTTAGAAAAGAGAAAGATGTTGTGAGAGAAACAAATAAAACTAAAAGACCTGAAGAACATGTTCCTATGGATCTGGAAAAATTAACATCTCCAACTAAAATCAGTTTGGAAAAACCACCACCTCCATTTCCTCAAAGACTTAGACAACATGAGTTGGATAAAAAATTTTCAAAGTTCATGAAAGTACTTAAAAAGTTAACAATTAATATTCCTTTCACTGAAGCTTTGGAACTGATGCCAAGTTATGCAAAGTTTATAAATGATATATTAAACAAGAAAAGGAAATTTGGGGATATGCAAAGTTTAGGATTTTGTGATGCATGGTAGAAGTGAATTTAATTAAAATCCAAACGTATACTCCTTCATATTTAAAAGTAGCACATAGTTCCAAAAAACTAGCACGATGTAAATTAGGATCTTCATTAGGTGAACCACTAAATTGATTATTCTGTACCATTTGGATAATTGCAGGTTTAAGTTCAAATGAGTTAGCAGTTACATTAGGGTTTTGAATAGTTAGGTGAATTTCATCTAATGTATGGTTGGCATAATCTCTTAATGGTCTTTGTTGGTTTATATTTTCAATTTCTGGATTATTAGCCATTTGTGTTAAATTTATAATCTCTCTCTTTTATTTTCTAATTCTTTTAATTGTGCGCTCTAATTCTGAATCGTAATGTATAAAATCTTCATTTCCAAATTTACGCATATAATTTTTAAATAATATTTAAAATAGTTCGTTACTCTAGTAATTATTTTAATAATTCTATTAATTATCTTAATAATTACTTTACTTCCCCGACAACGGTGCCAAAAACTTGATCCACTTTTCGATATTTTTACTTACAACTATGATATTAAAAGTTATCAACGACACCAAAAACTTGATCCCACACTGAATATATGTGGATACTTATGATTCTGTTATGGATTTATGATTTATATTGTGGATACTACGCAAGTATACGTATCGTTATCAAGTAATATAGGGCTCTAATGGAGTCCTAGATATCGATCTCACAGGGAAGTTAGAGAATTTCAAAGACAAATTAAAGTAAACTTACTTACTAATCTAATATACGGAAATTAAGAATACTTAGACTAAAATAAGCTAATGCTTTTAAAGGTTTAATATAAGATTTCAGAAAAAGTATCTTTCTCCTTGTTTTTAGAGAATTAAGTGAATGAAGAATTAAATGAGTTTTTAATTGTATTGTGCCAAATAGGAGCATTCCTATTCTTTACCCTTTGGTCCATGTGCAAAGAACATTGACTAGTCTTATGTTAGGTTACTGAATCTGCGACTTGGTTGGGAGGATACTGACTACCACTTCAGAGCTCCCACATTGCCCTCGCCTGAGGGCTAACATATACACTTCAGCTGCCAAACATTTAGACCGAATTGAATATTTTAGTTTGTCACACTAAAATGACCAATTCTACGCCCGATAGTTAATATTTCCCTATTTATTTGCACCCTCCTTCCAAGACTTTTGACTTCCCTAAATTTTAGATGTAATCTTTACTATAGTTGATAATTCAACATATGTTAACAAATCAATTGGCCAGATTGAAAGTAAATTAAGATTTAAGTAAAAGATTAGCACAATTTCTATACTTTTAAGACACAACTACTTTAATTCATCATTTCACAAAATCTCAATAACAAGGAGAAAGACTAAGGAAACTACTCAGAATGCATGAGAAAAGTAACACAAAGCATGGATTTCATTAAAGTAATCAAACGAATAACAAATATACTTATCTCAATTCTTCTCCTCAAGCAGACTCCTTGAAATTCCTTTGACTCTTCCTTCCAGTACAACACACCAAAACGCTAAACACTTTATTTACTCACTAAGAAGACTCTTAAATTACACTTAACTTCCACACAAATGACACAAAACTGACACACAACTGACTAGAATTCGTCTTTATTTATAGAAGGGGTCAAATCTCCAAAAGTTGCTTAAGCACCTCTTCAAAAAGCGTCCAGGTTCAATGTATTTTGGCTCTTTTCAATTGTCTCGCCGTCGGCGGTTTGATCTCGCCGTCGGCGGGCTTCTAGAAGATGGGCTAACCGCGCCGATCTCGCCGTCAGCGGGCTCCTTATAATATATTCAAAATTTTCGGGAAAAACTCGCCGTCAGCGGCCTTTTCCTCGTTGTCAGCGAGATAGTTCAATTTTTATCTAATTGAGTCTTTTTTTGCTCTAAATTCGCTTCTTTTGTGCTTTTTGCTTTCAGTCCTTATAAATCTTCATTCCTGCAATAAAATAAAGAAAATACATTTCTTTAAAGTGCAATTCATATAAAATTGATATAAATTTCTCAATACATTTTTCTGTGGTCAGCCACTCCTGAACAACTATTGTGCATTAACTTCCACCTACCATGTAGCAGTAAAGTTCCCAGTCAATGGGAAAGTAATTATGGTTTAGGGAAACTTGGAGCAGTCTAGACACCTCCCAAATACGACGTAATAATTCACCTCAAAGACGGTAACTTCCTTTTGTGACTTAAGGCTCCCTCCACATAGCTCCCAACTTTAGCCCCTACGACATATGAATTTCATTGCAAACCAACAATATGGTCTACGTGACCAACTAAGACTCCATGGTCCACAACTTATGTAACTCCCGACTCCTACCTCATGACCTACATGGTTCACAGCTCATGCAACTCCCAACTTCAACCCCCAAGGTCTAGAGACATCATCACAGCTCTCCAATGCAGCCTACATGACTCGCTACGACTATATGGTCCATAATTTGTGTAGCTCCCAACTCCTGCCCCTGCAGCAAATGGAAGTCATCACGACTCACCACTCAGCGTACGTGACTAGCTATAGTCTGCGTGACACACAACTTGTGCAGCTCCCGACTCTGGCACCCGCGACCTATTAATGTCGTCACAACTCACCACTATGACCTACATGGCACACAGCTTGTACAGTTCCCGCCTTCGGCTCCGTCGTCCTACATACATCATCACAGCTCATCATTACGACAAACATTACTAAATACAACCTACGTGGTTCACAATTTGTGCAGTTCCTGACTCCGGACCCCGAGGTATACAATCGTTATCACAGCTCACTGCTATGGTCTACGTTGTCCAAAGCTCGTGTGACTACTGACTCATGGTCATGCAGCATATGGATAACATCACATCTCACTACTATGTCCCACGTGACTCACTATGTTCTATGTGGTTCACACATCTCCCAACTCTGGATCCCATGGCCAACAAACATCATCACATCTCACCGCTACGCCCTATATTGACCAACTACGACCTAAGTGGTCCACAGCTTATGCAACTACCAACTCCGGTCCCCGAGGCCTACGAACTTCATCACTACTCACCACTGAGACCAACATGTCAGGCTATAACCTACGTGATTCACAACTTGTGCAACACCAGACTCCTGTTTTGTAGCATATAGTCGTCATCAAAACTCACCATTTCGACCTACATGGCCAACTACGACCTACATGGAGCACAAATCATACAGCTTCTGACTCCAACCCACGTGGCCTACAATGTTATCACAACTTACCACTACAGCCTGCATGGTGCATTACTTTTGCAGTTCCCGACTTTCTGCGACCTATAAACATCACATCTCATCACAACGACCCAACTGACCAACTACAACCTACGTGGTTCACAGCTCGTGCAGCTTTTGACTCCAGCTCCCGCAGTCTACGAACGTCATCACAACTCACCACTGTGGCCTACATGATCAGCTATGACCTACGTGGTCCACAACTTGTGCAACTCCCGATTGCTGCACATGTGGCCTATTAATGTCATCACATCGCACCACTACGCCCTATGTGACCAACGACAACTAACTTGGTTCACAGCTTGTGTAACACATGACTCCGGCCCCTATGACCTACGAACGTCATCACTTTTCCCTATTACAGCCTACATGGCCAACTATGACCAAGGTAGTCCACAACTCATGCAACTCCCGACTCTGGCACCCATGGCCTACGGACATCATCACAACTCAACATTACAACCTATGCGACCTACTATGACCTACGTGATTCACGGCTTGTGTAACTCCAAACCAAGACCCTCGCGGCCTACGAACGTCGTCAGAACTCACCACTATAGCCAACGTGACTAACTATGACCAACATGGTTCGCAGTTAGTTCAGCTCTTGTTTCCATCCCCAACAAACCTACATATGTTATCATAACTCAGCACTATGACCCACGTGACCAACTACGATCTATGTGGCTCACAACTCCTCCAGCTTCCTACTACGACCTCTATGACCAAACAACACTCCTGAAGCAATCGTCTATGGACCATGTGGGCAACTACTACAATGGCTTTCAACTACGCTTTATATGAAAAAGTTGACGCTATGACCATCACCTACAATATTCACGTCGGACTACTACCTTTATAGCAATCAACTACGATTCTTTCTACATACTATCACCGAGAACTACATTCATTGCAGTCAAAGTATGACCATTATTGATGGATCACTGTTGTACATTTACAATGATCATATATGTAACTCTATCTTCTCTAATTCAGTAGAAGAGTGGACATGTGTAATCACCATTCATAGTGAATTATTTCAACTGGGCTATATCCCAAGAATTTATTCTTTTTTCAGGATTTTTCACATAAAAATTGATGTGTCATCATCTACTTATTTCTCTTTAACCACTCAAGTGTATGTTATACAACGCTGAGAAGCTAACTTTATGATTCTACCACCGTGGACCCTCCGACACTCTTCAGTTCTTATCAATTTTTATATTTAAATTTTTTTATAATATGTTATATCTAAATTATATCAATATTTAAGCCTAACCATTTTTTTTTATTTTAAATAAACCAATATCATTAATATATTTAATATAATTTAGATATTAAAATGATGTAAATAAACGTTTAAACTTAAGTGTTAAATCTGTGAAAAAATAAATTTAAGTATATATGATTTCAAGGAAACCTTCACTTGGTATGCCCCTAAATAACATAAATTAGAAAAATATACATGTTATTTTATGTTTAAGAAAAAAAGGAAATTTACATACTTAGCACAATTCTTATGTATTTACATATTTCACACATAAACTTCCATATTTATACACATAACACATTTGTGCGTTAAAGTCACTGAGATTATAACTCATGTTTCTAACACAAAATATTCACAGGGATAAAAAAATATTACATCCGAACTCTGGATATAATTTGCGTCCTGAGTCGAATGGTGGAGCTCCACGTGTCAAGTGGGCCCCACTACAATATATTGACATTAGTCAGTATTAAAAGCGGTGGGGCCCACTTGACATGTGACGCCCCACCATTGGACTCCAGATGCATTCAGAGTTCGAATGTAATATTTTTTCCACAGGTAGATCTTAAGATCATGGAAGATTTACAAACATAGCACTCACTTCTCATGTATTTACATATCTAACACACAAACATCAAGTTTTACATGTATGCGATCTTACGTATGCATAAAAGATGTAGTTTATCTTTTAAAAGCTATAATGATGATATTTTTGATGTGATATCAATGTTTTGGATGGTATAAACATGAAAAGTAAAATTTAGATGGTAGATATGTAAATACATAAGAATTTTGTGGTATGCTTGTAAATGGCCATTAGAACATTCCCAATATTACTAAATTAAAGTACTTCCCCAAAATAAAAACTAAGAAAAATAATTTTAAAAATATATTATATCCCTAAAAATATGATATTACCCCTTATAAGTTATAATGGATATAGAAGCAATTCTAAGTCCCCCTCATTACAAGATCAAAAAAATATTATGCCCAAACGGTAGATGTGTGGACAACGACGTGGATCACACCATGATATCAAACACACAATGTGGTACCATTTATACAGTCATTCACACATCTGACTTATGTTACGTGGATCACACCATGCTGTCAAATGCACAACGCGGTACCATTTATACAGTTGTCTACTTGTCTGACTTATTTGATGTAATATATTCTCATCGCAAACGACATCTACGACTGCAAAATGTCTGCCAACTCTACAGAAACTATATATATTAAAAAAAATGAGTTTCTAAAATTTATTTTGTAAGTTTCACATTAAGGAGAAATATTACATACATACTCTCACTAAAGTATGAAGATTTTGCAGAAAATAAGTAAAAAGTTTTTCTTAGTGGTTTCAGATATTGCTAAGCACCAATAAAGTTCTTGAAGCAAAGGACTTTAATTGCCTGCTTGAAGTCAAAAGCTACTTTAGATGATTTTGCCCAAAGAGATTATACTGACTTTACTAAATTATTAAAGTAAATGCTTATGTTTAATTCCTTTCTTCATAATGAAATAAAATGAAAACATTATGTGATGTAATTATGTATAAATTAAACTCAAAGACTATAACATAATTTCTTCTTATGAGGTTTGAACTCTAAAAAATTCAACAAAGTATTATATCTGAAGTCCTGATGTGCAAACGATAGTATAGATTTATTATCTGATTGGGGCAGCTGTAACTTATTGAATACTGATAAACTGATTAAAAATAATATACTAATAAGGTAGGTGTGGTGTATATAACAAATTTTTATTTCTATGAAAAAGTCAGACCGCAGCCAGAAAGCTGCCACCGCACATAGATAGGTGCGGTGTGAAAACACTGTTTTCAACGTTTTGAAAACGCATAATCTGTTAAAACACAATTTACCCAAACAGGCCTGCTACATTTTTAAAACGCTATCACACCAAATAGCTGCCCCAAACGGGCCCTTAATTATGCTATTGTGTACAGTGGTGTTGTGGAATACATGTTGTGCGGTGTACGGTGGCATGGTCGAATATACACCATCGTTCACATATATGAATGTCCAGACATAATATTTTCTCGAGATATTTAGGTCTGAACGAGAAATCAAAGTGATAATTAACTCACACACCTTTAAATAAATAAATAAATAAAACCATTCACCTTTAGAAAAATACATAATGCTAAAGTTAAGCCATCAATAACGATGAATAGTTTTAGTCAGGACGAATAAAAGCAAAAGAGGTTGACAAATTGCAATAAAATGGAAATATAATAATAATAATAATGAAGAAAGCAAAAGTTGAAAATATGTGGTGAGAATAAGTTTTAAAATTAATAAATTTATTTAGAGATGATTGGAATATATGAATGACCAATTAACTTTTGTATTATTATCTCAAAACAAATTAAAAAATTAAGGGCCTCTTTGCGTCCATTTTCTATTATTATTATTATTAGTATTATTATTAGTCTTTTTTGTTTTTATTTTATTTTCAATTTTTAGAAAATACATTTAATATTATTATGATTAATATGCTTTAAATTTTAAAAAATATAAAATATATTTGGTTGACCACTTTTTTTTTTTTAAAGAAAAATATATGTGGCAACGATGACAACTGACGGCCAGCGATGGCGGCTGGCAATGTCAGCCATCGAACGACTGATGAGGACCATATGCCAAAAACGTACTATAAAGGCCTCCACCCATATAAAACATAGAGCTACAAAATTTAACTAAAACCATTGATAAAAGACATAATTTAATAATATATTATAATATCTCCACTCATCTCCTGTTTCATCCGAAAATATTGCATGTGTCGTCCACATGTCTTGACAATGACGTGAATTGCACCGCACCACTTTACATCCTAATTCAAGCCATCATTTGACATATGGTTATACATAATCTTTTCTCTTCTTTCAGCCCGTAAACACTAGGAATAATAAGAATGTTTACATTCATGACACTTAGGGTCAGCTTATTTGGTGCGGTGGCATTTTGACAACGCACTTGCCCTGTTTAGGTAAACTGTGTTTTGACAGCTTATACATTTTCAAAAAGCTAAAAATAGCTTTTTCACACCGCATCTGCAACTTTCTGTCTACAGTTTGGCTTTCAAAGAAAAAAAAATTGTAATAGCCACCGCTGATAAGTTAGATTATTCAATAAGCAGCAGCTGTCCTAAACAGACCCTTAATTCCAATGTATTTACATATCTAACCCATAAACATTAACATGAAATGAAAAAAAAAATAAATTATAATAGCCACAGGTGATAAGCTAGATTATTTAATAAATTACAGCTGCCCTAAACAGACTCTTAATTCCAATGTATTTACATATCTACCCTTAAACATTAATATGAAATGAAAAAATAATCCATATCACATGGGACAGCTTATTTAGTGCGGTGGCGTTTTAAAAACGCACTTGACCTGTTTGGGTAAACTTGATGCTGCCAACCAATGAACTCTAAATGAAAAAAACAGTAAGGAAAATAGCTTACGTGCAAGTTACAGTCTTGAACATATAATATAACATTTTATAAGAGAAAATACCATTTGGATCACTCTAATCATCATATTTTCAAATAATCACCAAATTATGCCACAGAATAGAGGTTCAATCAGCCAGTCCGCAAAAACTCCAATCAATCATTAACAAAATCAGTAATCGACAACAAACAGAGACTGTAATGGTTCTCAATAATCTACCTTTACATGACAAATATCCCTTCTCTGTGCAAGGAAGCTCTTTTAACAATGACATAATGGAGCTCAAGAAATCTCATTAATGGCGCTCACATCTCTAATCATGTAACCAAGTCGTCCCCTTCCTCGCAGCTCTCAACGACGCAGTTGTGAAAGATATGAGTTTTCTTCGGATTCGGTCCGTAAGAGATCACACAAGTATAGTCCTCTGAAAGCTCCATCTCCTTCGGAGAAAGACGACCTGTGAAAATTCTGGGAGGAGAAAGCTGAGTCGACTCAGAGCGCAGAGCAGCAGGAGAGTGCAGAGCAAGCTGTAAATTCTTATTCTTGACTCCGAATTCAATGGGAGTGCGAGGAGACTGATCAACAGACACAGCTGAAGAACAAGAATTGGGTTTTACAGAGGGTATCTGTATCTTAAGCTGTGATCCGAACAGCACCATTCTGTTGCTTCGGTTTAAGGTTCTCTTCTCCAAGTTCTCCCTTGTAAGAGAATCAACTAAAGCGAGACCTATGGCGCTCGAGTCTTCATTGCCGCAGTAAGGTTTTCTATGGCTTTTTTCCGTTGAGAAAGGTTTGTTAATGGCGGAGAAGAGCTTGGTTTCAAGAATGGAAGTTGGGCTCATGATAACTTCGGACTCAGAGAAGGCTTTTGGAGAGAAACCCACACAGAGCTTTGGAGAAACAAAGAGAGAAGAGATGGGACTTGAACGCTTTACAGAAGGAGAGGGGTTACCAGTCATTAGGTCAGGGGTTAGGGTTTCTTTCAACGGCTAAGTTTTCAAATTTAGTACTGTTGCAATCACAGAGACAGAGAAGAAACTGCAAATAAGAATAAAAAACAGATACGTAAACAATTAAAATAGAGGAAACCATAATGGAATTGAGTACATAAGAATTTCTTGCTTCTTTCTCTCACCCAATAAGTTGTCTTTATCACTGCTTTCCAATAATGGATTCATTTGATTGCTCAAGATAAAATTCAGATTTTGGTTTAATTTTCTTATCTCTCTTTTTTTTTTTTCAACCAATGAGGCGAACTTAGATGAATCAAAATTCAGAAGCAAGAAGAAAGAAATAAAACGGTAAAAGAGAGCGATTTAGTTGTGAGCTTACTGGATTTTTTAATGGAGTTCTTCCCGGAGATTATTTCTGCAGAGTAACAGAGAGACTGAAGTGCCTCAAAGGTGCCTCCTTTATCTCTTCAGGGCCAAAACAAAATTGAAAAGCTGAAGGGAACAAATCCAATGCAATCCTCTCAAAACCAGAGAATCAGATCACCAAAATGAAATAAAAGGCCTCATCTTTCTCTTATTCCTCTGACAACCATGGCTTCGCCCTGCAAAATTGCTTCACTTTCTCCTCACCGGTTTTACAGTGAGTTTTCTCTACAAGCTAAGAGACTGGAGAGAGAAACTCATTACAAAATCATGGAGATCACCGGCGGCTTATAAAAATCGCTCATTTCCTTTCCAGAAAAGGAGGGAGAGAGAGAGAGAGAGAGAGGGGACTTTCTTCCTTGGCTCGGAGCAGCTCTGTGTTCTGATACGCCAAATATTTAAAAAGAGCATTTTTACAACGGCGAGGATGGACCGGAGACTGTTAATTTATTTACTTTTTTATTAGGGGTATTTTCTTGCAAATCTAAATATTGTTTTTTACATATATACCACCTAACTCTTGTATATTTACACATAAATGATGTATTTTACATTTATACCACTAACAGTTTCATATCACATCAAAGCAACAGCATTTTAATTTATAAAATGTAAAATATAGTTAGTAATATATGTTTGAAATTAAAATTTATGTGCGGATATGTAAATAAGTAAAAGTTGGGTGGTATGTATGTAAATTTTGTTACGCCTTCCATATGCGGTGATAATTACCATACGGTGATGATACCGTCCAAACCAGGGGCGAGATGACGACACTAGGGGGCGTACGGTTTTATTTTGTCTCTTTAGACCGGGATTTAATGGGTTCGTATTCATTCATTGGTTCAGTGATGAACTACGGTTCGGTTCGGGGTGGTCCAGCTTGACCCAACTCTAGATTTTATATAATTCCAGATTCTTAAATACTAATTTAACTGCATATTTATTAAATAAATGTTAATAATATATTATAAAACTTTAGAAATTTAATTAAAATATAAAGTTAATTTAAAATTCTAAAAATAGATTAGAAAAATTTACCATATTTCCTGTCTCATATTTAACAAAATCTTCAAACTGAATCTTAAAAGTATATATTTTAGCCTTTAATAATATTGATATTATATATGAGATAAATTCGCCTTTGTAGTTTAAGGGCTAAGATTAACGGAAAAAACGTGTTGAATTCTACCAACCACTAGTCGGCCAGCTCTAGTCGGCCAGTTCCAGTGGGCCCCGTCAGGCCAGGTAGAGCCAGCCCCACGAGGCCAGCACCAATTGGCCTGTCCAGCTCTAGTTGGTGATGTCCAATTGTTGTATAGGACCAGAGTTATAGTTATCAATTTATAGATAGAGAAATTTTATTTATAATATAGGAAAAAAATCTAATCTCTCTCTCTCTCTCTCTCTCTCTCTCTCTCTCTCTCTCTCTCTCTCTCTCTCTCTTTCTCTCTCTCTCACAGTGGCCCCTTCTCTTCCGCCTTTCTCTCTTTGCTCATCTTTCTATCTTCTTTCTCTTTATTTACGCTCTATTTCCGATTCAGGAACTAATTAGAATTCAACATCCTAAAAGGTATAACGAAAAAGAGCTCTACTCCAATAATAATTAAAAAGGTATATGATAATTGTTGTTTATATTTTTACTAGTTTTGTAAGGAATTTATTTTAATTTTTAGCTGGTTTTTTTATTATAAGATGAGAGGTGTCATGGTTATGTAGGATGATTGAGAGATTATAGCTATATTTATGATCCTTAAACTCTTCTATTATAGTAAATTCAAATCTAAAAAATAACACGTTCATTAACCAATACTCTTATATTATTCAAATAATAGCAAAAGATCTTCATAAGTTAACATACTTATTTGAAAAAATATATATAATTCAATAAAAAGTACAAAAATATCTAAAACTTTGTTTTTATTCTTTCATATCAATTCATTAATATATATTTTTTTAGTTTTTATATAAGAAAAAATAATTGATGTACACTGAAAGATTCACGGTATTAGCATTGCACGAAAATCCAGCGCATACTTATATTATTAACGAGAAGTAAGCAAGATGAGACACATTGATTTTTACTTGGAAAATCCTGGAAAGGGAAACAACCACGAAGCCTAACCAAGATGAAATAATCCACTAAAAATGGTGAGTACACGTGTTTATCTTCTCCCGAATTAGAGAAGAATAGACAATAACAGTTCATCGGAAATAGCTGTGGTCTGATTGTAATGAATATAATTTTTTATGACAATAGGTTATAAGGGTCGTAGTCGATTACTATGAATGTTGTAGTCTGTTGTGAAGGATGTTTAGCTCTAGCTTGTCGTCCATGCCATATTTGAAACTCATGGTAGTAGTTGGTCGTGTGAGCTGAAAATAGTTGATTCAAGAGCATCGATAGACCAAAAAGATTGTAGCAGAAGGTTGCAAGAACTGTGAGCCACATAGGCTATGGTTGGTCACATAAGCCGTAGTAGTGAACTACAAAGACGTCTGTAGGCTACAAGGGTCGAAGTCGGGAGCTGCACAAGCAATAGACCACATAGGTTATAGTTGGTCACATAAGCCATAGTAGTGAGCTGGGAAAACGTCTGTATGTTGTAGGGGCCGAAGTCCAGAGTTGAATGAGATGTAAGTCACACAGACTTAATGGTGAATGTAATGACATTTATAGGTTGTTGGGGCCATAGTTGAGAGCTGAGCAAGCTATAAATCATGTAGGTCATAGTTGGTCATATAAGTCGTAGTTATGAGATGGAATGACATCCATAAGTCGTACAGGCCAGAGTCAGGAGCTGCACGAGATGTGAGCCATAGGCCGTAGTTGGTCACATAGGCCATAGTGCTGAAAAGTGATGATGTCCGTAGGCTGCATGGGTCAAAGTCGAGATTTGCACGAGTTTTGAGCCACATAGGTTGTTGTTAGCCACATAAGTGACCGGTGCATTACCTCTAATGTAAATATTCAAAAGGTAGGTTCAGTTCAGTTTCATAGTAAGATCAATTTAATAATTTGACAGCCACTTGTATACGCAAGCATATACATCGTTCAAGTAAGACAAGGTTCTAGTGGAGTTTTAGTTATCAATCCCATGAGGAAAGTTGGAACTTTTCAAAGTATAGTATATAAATGAAATCTTATACTCAATTCACAATGCAAGTTCAAGAAATATTAAAGTTGCTAGTGTAATGATGACTAAAGGCTAAGTTAACTAAAGTTACTTTCTAGATTTCTAGACATAATTAACTAACACAGACAAAGCTTTGTATTGAAATGTTCAAATATGGAAAAACATCTTTCCCCTTACAATGATACTATGATGAGTGAATGATATAGATTGATAATAAACTTGTATTGTGTCAAATAGGAGCATTCATATTCTTTACCCTCTTCAGAGTACCCCCTCTTCAGAGTTATGTAAAGAACATTGGTGAGTGACGAGCTGAAAACCTACCGTGAAGTAAATCGGTTCTCACTCAAGTATACATGTCTAGCACTAATGCTGTTAAAGAGTACCACATACTGATAACACAAGGAAAGAGCTAAGAACCATTTTGATGGGTGAATCTCTAGTTTACTAAATGTCTAAACCTTATTTAGCGCGATCACAAATAAGAGATGCTTTTCTAGAATCCTAATTAAAAGCAAAAAATAAGTTTTGGCGGGTTTGGAAATGCCAGAAAATAGCGAAAGAGAAATCTTACAGTTCTTGAAGAGATATGAGGCTTATGCCCCTGTGATTTAGGTATTATGTTGGTTCATGGTCTTTCTAGAATTTCCTCTACATGATAGTTGTCAATAAGGTTAGAAAGTTCTCCTTATACTTATGCCTAGGTAAAAAGAAGGTTATAATCCATGAAGTTGAGGCTGTCGCAATCCCCATGATATCTCATAGATTTGTTTTAATCTCATTTTTTAGGCTGCAAAACCCAAATAGAATATGCCTATTTTTACTCATATTTTGTGGTTAATCTCTCTGTTCCTCTGCGCAAGGGAATAAGTCACATATCACAAAATATGTTAACATTCTAATTGGTCGGATCATGACTAAATTAAATTATATGGTTAACATAACAATTTAAGCTATGATTCTTCAGGAAAACAATGCAATGAAAGAAATCATCCAAGAAAACCTTGTAAATAACATCCCATAAATCATTGAGGTACGATAAAAAATTTAGATATGTATGATAAAAGAACACAATAAAATATTCCATCAAAATCATTATTGCAAGTAAATTTGAAAGATAAAAACTTACAAAATAATTTGTTCTTCCACATTCTGACCGTTGCTCTCTAGATCCAAACCAAGATAGTAGCAAATCCTTTTCTCATATAATAACCTGTCAAAAGATGTAAGAAAAATACAAGGAAATAGGCAGAGAAAGCTCTTACGAATCAACCACAAGAAAAAAAAGAAAACCTAAAGTAGAAGTTCTCCAAACCCCCACTTATTCTCTCTAGCAACCTACAGCTCTCTCCTCCTTCTTTAGATGCTTTAAAGGTGCATTTATATAGCCAAATCCTCAAATTTACAAGAAAAATACTTTCTAAAACATTCCTGAGATGTCGGGGTGGTCGTTCTGGTTCCAAACTGGGTGGCATGGTCAAGCGTCATTTGGGCATAGTCACGCCACTACCCTTTTTAGGGTGGCATGGTCACACAGCCTTCAAGAATGGTCATGCAAGAGTTATCACTTTTTCCTTCATTTTTCTCGTTCTGAAATGCGAGTATTCATCATCTGTAATATGCAAAACATCAACAAAAATTTTTCACAAGTATAAATCCATGATAATTAAGTAAAAACAATAAGTAAAAAACTCGATAAAAAGCAGGTGAAATCACATAAAATTGACTTATGTCAATACCCTCAAACTTATTTCATTATTAGCCCTCAAGTAAGTTCACAACTCATTGGGGGGCCCATTATAATAGGTACTCCTGTAGGTTTCTAAACTATTCAACTTATTTATCAAAGTTAAATAATAGTGTTTAATTGTTGTTTCAGGCCAATTATTCTTTAATGTTTAATAACTCAATCTTTTCCTTAATTACTTTTGTTCTGCCCTTAGAAAATGTCAAAGCTTCTTTAATTGAAGGTGTTTAAAATATTTTCACTAACATTTAGTATTTTAAAGCAATTTCAGTGGAATTAGCCAATCTAATCCAGCTTAACCTTTTTCTTGAAAATAAAATTAGATTGATTTCATTAATGAACCTTGAAAAAGACCTATCATTAAGTTATACTAGGCACATTCCACATCTTTTTCTTTCAATTTTTTGTGCTAATGTAAAACTTCGTATTAGGACTTTTTTACTTTTTGCTCTTTCTCTTTCTTCTTTTTCTCATTTTTTATTTTTATATTTATTTTTTTTTCTTATCCCGAAGAATTACTATATCTAGTTAGACAACTTTTTTCTTTTATTTTTAAGTGTTTTGAAGGCCTAGTTTTCTTTAAGTAATAGATCTAAAAAAATGATTGTTTAATGGCACCTCTTCATCTTATATTTCAGTTAAAGTTAAGACAACATCAAACTGATTATAAAAATTGAAAAAATACATAAAACATCTTTGATTTGCAACTTAATATTTTAGTTATGTCTTTTTAATTATTCTGAGATTACTGTTAGGTACAGTTAGAAATTGTTAAGCTCTGAAACCTCATTATTAAAACATCAAGGTTAATTTACCCCCTTTTAAAAGAAAATTTTGATAAGCAGGTTGAATTAATCAAAATTTCTAGTAGGAGTTACCATATGAATATTTAATTATTTACTGAATTTTGTGAAGTACTTGATGGTTTGTAAAAAGTATAGATTTCGCAAAACTTGTTTTTTTTTTCAAAACATAAGTAACATGTAGTAACATTAAATTGGATAAAAGCAGGTAATTGTAGGAAAAATTAAATAGATGAGTTGTCACACTAATCTTAGACCACAAGTACGAAAAAATGCAATAACATATCAATAAGAGAAAGTACGAAAGTGTAGTAGATGCAAATGTTGAGGTTATCGAGTCTTATCTTACCAACTGAAACCAACTACTCCATGGAGGGACATAACACCAAAAAAATGTCAAAAATGTGATGAAACAATCACTCTAAGCATACACTAACTCAGACATCAATATAAATGCAAAAAAATCACTCATATCAAAGCAAATCATAGGATAATGCTTGGGTTGTCTCCCAATAGAACACTTGGTTTAACATCCTCAGCCAAATGATGCTAAGTAATGTGTCTTATACAGGGACTCCAAAAATAAAATTTTCATTTCAATAATCCCTGACCATTCATCTCAACGCCACCACCCGCGATAAGTAGAGTGATCATGCTGCCTGCAGGCTTGGTCATGCTAGATTTGCCACTTTTTTCTTGATTTTTCTCATCTTAAAATGCACGTGTTCATCACTTATAACCTGCACAACATCAATAAAAATCATTTAAAAGTGTAATTCATGACAAATAAGTAAAAATAAAAGTTAAAATGTAGGATAAAAAATAAGTGAAATCACATAAAATTGAATAATGTCACTGAGATCCATTGACATCTTTAGGACGCAGAGACCAAAGTGGGGTGCTGCACGAGTTTTGAGCCGTTTAACTCGTAGTTGGTCACAAAGGCTGTAGCGGTAAGTTGTGGTGACATTTGTAGGCCACAATGGCTAGAGTCTGGAGATGCATGAGCTGCAAGCAAGGTAGGTCGTGGTTGGTCATGTAAGCCATATTAATGGGTTGCAAAGAGAGAGCCTTTGGAGTTCAAGGAAAGTCATTGTATTCGGGGTGCATTGTTACTCCGTCTTCGAGAGGCGTCGTTGCACTATATGTGGGGTGCACTGTTACACCATTATCAAAGTTTGTTGTCACTCCATATGTGCGGTGCATTGTTACAATATCTTTGGGTGTGTCGTTGCACAGTATACAAGGTGCTTTGCTACACTATCTTTGGGGGTGTCATTGCACCGCATGTGGAGTATGTTGTTATACCATCATCATTGAGGTTTGTCACTGCACTATATTCGAGTTGCATTTCTACATCTTATTCGGGGTCCATTGTTACACGGTCTCTCTAAGACATCATTGCACCGTATTTGGAGTGTTTTGTTACACCGTCATCAATCAGTATCATTGCACCATATTCATGGTGCATTTTTATACAGTCATCGGGGTGTGTCATTACAACATATATGAGGTTACACCGCCTCCATAATTCATTATTGCACCATCTATCAGGTTTTTCATCGTTCCACAACAAATATTGGTATTCTGCATCGCACATTGTGACTTCACATGGGCTTCACTGTAAGGAGCGAGTGACAGTCGATGATGGTCAACGATGGCAGGCATGTGATGGTCATAGTTAGTCGATCAGAGGAGCCATAATTGGCTGGAGACGGATGTAGCAGCGGCTGTTAGAGGCAGCAGTAGTTGGGGTTTGTCGAAATGGCATTGACCGGAGTTGGTCAGCCGCGGTACTGGCCAAATTTGATCAGCAACGGTGGGACTAGAGTTAGTTAGAGGATGCGACTGTCGGAGTTGGCCACGACGACAACTAGAGCTGGCTAAAAGCAGCGACTGTCGGCGATTTGTGGTGGATCGTTAATGCATGTTCCCGAGCTTCAGCTCCCTCTTTTGCAGACTCTTGCCTTCCTTTTGCTCAATTTCTAGTCTCTTCCTCAATGAGGTGGTAGGGCTCTAGTCCATGTTGCAAATAAGAAATGAATATGTACCATATGATTAAATAATCCAGAGAGATTCTCTTGATCAGATGGCTTTCGACACACATTTGAGTGCCTTAATGATATTGGAATTAAGCGATTTTAGGCTCGTTAGATTCGTCACGTTGAGACACTCGATTTAACTATAAGATTTTCAGATTTAGAATCTGTTTGACCTTCCAATTAGGCTCAGAAAGCTTTCAAAAATGGTTGAATAGTTTGATCTGACTCAGATCAGACCGATTTTGATACTGTTGGATCTATTATATTGCGATGGCTAATTTGACAGAAGTTTGCTAAAAATACAAATTTTGTATGAATGTTAATCAAAGTTTGAATATTTATTGTAAAAAAAAAAATCTCAAGATTCATCCATATCACAGAGTTAACGATAAAAAAACATTAGTTGCGTACCCATAACATTTTTTTGATAATGCAATTCATACAATGCAACGTTCCTGTAAAAAAAAATTCAAAAAAAATTCATATTTTTTTTATGATGACTTTAATTTAAGAATTAATTACTTATTTAATATTTTATATCCTACATTCATTTATAAAAAAATTTAAATCTTCCAAAAGTCATTCAATTTGATTTGATATTACACTTCTCCAATAAAATCATAAGGGCCAACCCCGAGGCGGCCCGGTTCAGCTCGGTTCACGGACTTTCCTACTGGCTCGTACGGACCCACTGGCCCCCGCAATCAACTGCCCTCTTACGTCACCAAGCGGGACCCACTAACTCATTTCCTTTTATGCCCATCAAAATTTTGGAGGACTGACACTACAATACCCAAATTCGTCTGTAAATTGCAGCTACAATTGAGGCTAAAATAGTCACAAAAATATTCCCTCTCTTCCGTCTCATTCAATCCCGACGTTTGTCGCCAAGCCACCCGACAATCCACGCACCAAATTACCATTTTACCCCAGCACGCGTGAACCCGACATTCAGGATCCACCGCCACGTGTACCATCCCAACGGACCTCCCGATGCCACGTGTAACCACGCGTGTGGTCTAAAATTGCGCCAATAATGCATTGAAGGAGAGGGCGCCACCCATACACGAGACAGGGCATTTAAGAGAATTTATTTAACCTGATGACAATATGTTAATTACATCTTTCCCCAATTTTGCTTTGGAAAAGGACAAGGTTTGGTTAATTGAATAATTTATTCATTTAAATAGTTCTTTTGTGTTAAATTAATTGCACCACTTGCTTCAATTATTGCTTTCCTATTGAGCACAACAAAGATGATGTCTCTTTTTTACATTAAAGTCTTATTTTATATGAAAATGATGAGTGTGATAGGATGTGGCTTTGGAGGATAGGGCTCGTGTTCGGCTCGTTTATATTTCGAGCTCGAAAAGTGTGTTCATATTCGATTTCATTCTTAATGAGCCGATCATGAGCCGATTCATGAAGCAAAGTTGTTTTAATGACAACCCTGTCAGCGTACTGCATAAGATGTTAAGGATTGAAGCGATATTTAAAAATTATTGTTTATATTAAAATATCATTTGAATCTGATTTAATAATTTTTATTATATTTTCTTAATTAATAATTTTAATTGAATATAAATCTTTGTAGCCTTGTAGTCAATTAAAATTTTTTGAAAAAATTACTCATCAATATATATATATATATATATATAATTGATGAGTAATATTTCGAGTTAAAACGAGCCGAACACGAAAGAACAAATCTTTGTTCGTGTTCTGAAATTAATAAATAAATATAAGACAAATATATTGATGGGCAAGATATCATGGTTTTTAAATAATGTAACACTACTTAATTTTCTCTTGAAATTCCAAAGTATATATTATAGGAGTGGATAATGGGACCACTCATAGGTCTTATATCAACCTATTGGTATAAAACAAAGTATAATAAATATTCTATTCTAAACAAAATTAAAAAAAAAATAATAATAAAAGTTTTGATCTCATTCTTAGGATCCTCCATGCTTAGCTATGAGTTTCCTAACAAGATAGTGATTGCTTCAAGATTGTATTATTGCTACTTCCATTTTGAAATGGAGTAAAATGCCAGAATAGTCCCTGACAATTTATATGGAGTCGTTTAGTCTCAGAGTTTATAGAAGCGTGCATAAATAAACGAGACTATTTTAAAATTGACTCAGTCCTCCACCAGAACTATTTAAGCCCCAATTTGAAGAGACTGGAGGCTATTTTGGCGCTTCTAAAAGCTTTGCGACGAAAACAATAGTATTTTTGGTGTGATATGAAAGATTCAGAAGGTATAAATGTAAAAAAGTAAATGTTACATATTAGATATATAATGTAAATATATAAGAATTGAACCCCAACAAAATTGTCAATTCAAAAAAAAGGGAAAAGTGTCCTTTTTTCTTCTTCTATGATGCAAATAGTGAAAGATTGAAGTTGAGCAACAAGGCACTTTTAGTGTGTAGAATTGTTGAGCAATGAGGACCACAACTTAGGAAGAAGACTATTCCCATGTCACTCACCATGTCATCAAAACAACAAAAAGATAAAAGCTATGGTAAAATGTTATACTATTTGATGTTGGTGAGATGATTGCTTTTGCAATCATAAAAAGTGAGAAAACAAAGAAAAAGATAAAATGGATCCCATGTTGTAAGGTTACATCAACACCAATGATGATGAAATGGTTGATATTTTCATTTCTTCACTTAGAGAAGCTATAAATTCAATATTTTTCAAGTAATTCAAATGTCTTAAAGACTCATTAAATTTAATATTTTTAAATTAAATCTCATGACTAAGTGAGTTAGACATATGAAATATTTTATTGAGGCTTGAGGGGCCAATCATCCAATAAAGAAGGTTACTTAAATAGTGATGTGATAGTGATGTGATATGGCTACCATGTTGATGTATGTGATCCCTTGTTTCTCTTCTTTGCAATATTTATTTTATATAATCCTAAAAATATCACAATAGAATAATGTTACATTTATTAGAATGTTGATGTCATTAAAGGGAAGGTTAGGAATGCAAAAACATTTTAATTTAATTTTCTCCCATTCTCAATTGTGCAATAAAAAAGGTGATTGTAAATTGACAATATCCTAACCCCCCAAATGTTGAAAAATTGAAAAAGATAAGGCATTGGATTCTTAAGAGAACGAGAAAAGAATACATTAAAGGTCTATTTAATTAAGAACCTATGTATTTATATATTTGACAACAAAAAATTAAGTTTTACATGCATGCCTCAAGAAAATTGATGCATATCTAGCAAATTTTCATCATATGACATGAGTCTCGAGGAATGACATAGATCTCGAGCTGATTTTTTGAGTAAGAAATATTTAAACATCGAAAAAAGCTCATCCAGAACTTTGATTTCAACAGACTTACGGTCAAACTGACCGACTAGACAAGAAGAACCCAATAATACTAAATTAGTACAGTTCGGGTCAAATCGAGCCATTAAATCGCTCTTGGAAGTTTTTCAGATATATTTGGAAGGTCAAACGAATGTCGAATCAAGCAATCCTATAGTCGAATAGAGCGCCTCAACCAAAGAGACCAAGATTGCTCAATTCCGACATCGTTAAGGCACTCAAATGTCCATCAAACGTCATCTGTTCAAATGAAGCTCTTCGGACAGTCCTATCAAAGTGATTGATACTCCTAAATTAATTGCACTCAGAAAACTATAAATAGAGTTACAATCATCTCATTTGAGAGGGCTTGAGGCTTAAGAGAGAAGTTAAAGCATTGAGAAGGAGCTGAAGTCCAACACCACCCCTGACGCCGTTTACCACCGCCGATCACCGTTGACACTGCGCTGACTGCTGTTAATCACTGCCAACCACCATTGATTGCCATCGACCACCGCTCAATTCTTACAACAAGTTCATTCATGCACCAACATTGTAGCTCCGAAGAGTGTCCGACCCTTTCCCGTCAGTGGGATGAGGGACTGTACATATAATATCTAGTTTATAGTCGAACTCTTCAGCTGGGATAGACCTCGTGTTTTTTTCCCTCTTTGAGTTTTACACGTAAAAACTGTTTGTTTTCTCTCTTATGAGTGTGTGCCGAATATTCGTACCACGCCAAGACGATAATCCATTACTCTACCACAACGAATTTTGTAGCACTCATAAGAAATTAAAGTACCTAAACCTAAAATTAAGATAATTTTTATGTGATATGAAATATTTGGACAGTAAAAATGCAAAAAAATTAAAGTATAGATGTTAGATAAATATAGGATGATGGGTGGTATGTTTGCCAATGCCCCTAGATAAAAATAGAAACTTTAACCATCATCCTTCCCACCCTTCATTCATGATAGTAATAAAGCACATGCTCCACCCATCACTGTACATTTCCTCAATTACCTGCAACTGTTTCATCAACTCAGACTCATAATAATAAGAAAACAGTAACAAAAATCATGGCATCAATTTTTCAAAAAAATGTAATGTATATAAAAATATAAGTGCTTCTACATACAAGCCATAAGTCTTACATATTACTAAATTTGTAACCCGAATTCTGTAGTTCCCACTTATCATCTCAAAAGGAAATTATGATCATGCGGATTGAGACTTTTAGAAGAAGACTATTAACAAACTGATTGAAGGTTTCAACAATTAGATCAAAGTTATAAAAACATTTAGATTGCGATTCACATGTTATTGATTTATTGACTCTCTTTTAATTATTTCCTTTAAGGAGACTTATGATGCGTTTGAGGTAGCTTGTGCTTATCCAAATAAGCTACTTATCTAGAAAATCAGACTGCGGGGTTCAACCTACGTTCTGTCTTTAGTATAAAAAAACGAACTGTGTTTTCGGATAAAGTTGTCGCGCAAACACAGCTTTGATAAAAAGCAAAACTTAGCTTTGCGGATAAACTGCGCCCAAACGCACCCTTAATAAATCTATAAATACTCCTCATCTGTTTTATGCAAATTGCTCTACGCTTATAATATCTTATTTGATATAGTGAATTATCCTCGTTTGCCTGTGTTTTTTTCTGTCTTGAATTTTTCACATAAAATCCACGCATTCTTTCTTTTATTTATGTTATTATTTGTTGCATAGATTAATATCAAGTTGTAACATATAATATTTAGATTCTTAACACTCTAATCTTTAATATTATATAAAAAAATACATTTTTAATATGTGGAGTTCACATTCTCATGTTTAGATTCATCAGATCAAAGTATTATACATATACATATGCAAACTTTGTGCCTTAGACATGTAAATATAAAAAAAAATTGTGGAGGTATATATGTAAATACTAGAATTTCATCATAGGGCTCCACCATTTTCTCTCCCTCTGAGAATTTCTCATGGCCTGTAAATGCTTTCTCTTGTCTTTTTATGATCATCACATCCCCCATTACCATTGGAAAGTGCCATTCAATCATATCTGAGCTCTCTCCTTCAAAACCTGTTCTTTTAATAAATAAAAAATATTAATTTTTATAATTAATTATTTATTTATCTACCCTTCATAGCCTGTCCTTCTCTTCTTCTTTATCTCACAACTTTTAATGCAGCTTTCAAGTTCAGGTCCACAGTTTTTGAATGCTTTTATGGAGGTTTCTGTCAAGTTAACATTGGCTGAGCAGTGATATATGAATTGGTTTAAGTTGCAGGAAGCTCTCATAAAAGACCTTGATATTGCATGATCATCTGCCACGTGGCAATTTGTAGGGTCAGGATCATATGATGTGCAGTATTGTCAAAGCATGCCGGTCCCAGTTTGTTTGTAGTTTTTCTGAGGGGTTAGAGTATAATTAAAAGAAATTGGGGGAGGTTATTTGTATATTTGGATATTAAGAATTAGAATACTAAGCTAAGTTTGAAAGTAAGCTTATCCCATCATGTGCTTAAGCAATTGGAAACAAAATTAAGAAGTTTTAAGAAGACAAAAAGGGAACTTTTACTTAAATACCCCATAACTTTTACGTATTTTACTTGCATACCGCGTAATTTTATGTATTTTATACATCACAAAAATTTACTTACATACAACATACCACATACCATATAATCTTTTAAATATGTAAATACATAAAAATTTAGTGATACTATATGTAAATTCTCTAAAAAAGAAGTTATTGAATATGATTTGTGCATGTTATACTTTGGTTTTCCGACTGTTGACATGTTAGTCTTCCGCTTGTGGGTCTATTGGTCTTACGCTTATGAGCCATCATTAGCCATAATTTTTTATCTTTTGGTCCGTTTATGTTTCCTTGAGATTCATGCTGATGAAAAATTATCGTATCAGTAGTTCTGATGCAGTTTTGCATCAGAACTTATCTGTACACGTGACAGGTTCTGATTGAACTCCTGATACAAAACTGCTTCAAGACCTCCTGATGCAATAATTTCTCCATGCTAATGTGTTTATGTTATAAATAAGTCTATGACACTTTTATTTATTAATTATATATAAATAAGACTACATTATTTGACAACCTTATAATATTATATTTACAAAAAAAAGGGTTGGTATTCATAGGTAGAGAGAGTGGAAAAAGATTTGATAGAATAGAGTTTAAGGCTTAGGGTATCATTGAAAAGGAATAAGAGAGGAGAAGTCCTTTTCTATTTCTTTTCTTCCTCTCAATTATGTTGCCTTCTCAAATTGTGCTTCCTTTAATTTAATTATTAATGTTCTTTTTTTGTATACTTAAATAGCTCTCAAATGCAAATTATGTTCTTTGGGGGGGCTTGTTGGTAAAAATCATTAAAAGTGTATTACTTTTTTTTTGTATTTTAAATTTGTGGAATTTACATATATATACCTTTTCTAATTCTTATGTACTTACATCTAACGCCCGAACTTTTGTTTTTTTATATTTATGTCCGTCAAATCTTTCGTATCACATAAAAAATGTCATTATTTTAATTTTTAAAAATAATATACACATTTTCATACATGTGTAAGGTGATACATATGTAAAAATTGAAGTTTATGTGTTAGATGTGTAAATACATAGGAATTAAGGGGTATGTATGTAAATCTAAAGTCCATAAATTATCTCAAAATGGAAAAATTATTGCGTACATACAGCGCAAGCAAAGTTGTGTCCGAACTCCAATTATATGACGACACGTGTTTGTGTCGGCCCCATCCCTCAACACACAAAAATACAACCGCGGTTGTATTAGAATATTCTGGAATACTATCATAATACAACTGAGGAATATTCCAATAAAGCCTCAGAATATTCCAATACAACGATCAGAATATTCGGTGTTACCAGAATACTACCACAATAAAACCGGGGAATATTCCAATAAAACCGCAGAATATTTGAATACAACCACATCTTTATTTCTGTCGAAAAAATTGGGTCGGGTCGGGCCGCATGATTAAATTTGTTGGTTGTATTATGATAATATTCCGGAATATTCGAAAACAAACGCGATTGTATTTTTGTTTTTTGAGAGATAGGACCGACACAAACACATGTCGTCATGTAATTGGAGTCTGGACACAACTTTACGTACGCTGTACGTACGCAATAATTTTTCCTCAAAATGAGTACAAAAAAGAGAGAAATTTACATAGATTCCACACGATCCATGTGTATTTATATACCAAACACCTAAAGTTTGATATTCACATTTATAATAACTTGATGTTGAAAACATATGCATGAAATAATGTTATTTTTGTATGTAATGTCAAAGATTTAAGTGATATATATGTAAATAAGAAAAAATAGGTCTTGGATATGTAAATATATAAAACATATGTGGTATTTATGAAAATGCCAAGAGTACAATTCCACTTTTATTTGTTTGAAGCTACCTTAAAAGATAATGTTGTTTTGACCCCCAATTAGTCACTAAGGTTAGTGACACTCTTGTAAATTGCTACTTACTTTAAGCCTCCATTGTTGACTTTTCATGGAAGACCCTAGAAGAGGACATGTGGAAGGACATGTGGAGGCCATGCGGTGGAAGGAAGACATGTGAAAGGACACGTGGAGACCATGCGATGGAGGACTCTAAAGAGTGGACGTATGGCAAGTCATGCGATCCTCGAAGGTTACACCTCATCTATTTATAGAATATTATAATGTAATCTAATCTACTTATAAATAGATGAGATGAGGAAGGCCTTAGTGTGGGTTTTGTAAGAGTGAAAAAGAACTCGGAGTGTGAGGTAAGCTTGTTAAGGGTGAGGAGAGCATCTTGGAGGCACTTGGATGTGAAGGGAGGCCGTGGAAGATGAGGGCTCATCTATGTAAAGCTGAAATCTTTCTTGTTTCTTGTCTTAGTGGATTATTTCGATTCACTCCCGTGGACGTAGGTCGAAAAGACCGAACCACGTAAATCCTCTTGTTTGCTTGTGCTCTTGTGTTTGCATATTCTTTGTTGTGATTTGCGGTTTGTTCTCTTACAAGATCGAGGAAAGAAAGTGTTTTTCCGCAACGATTGGCGCCGTCTCGTGGGAAAATCTCGACACATCTTGGTCGGAGGAATCGCACCCAAGAAATCGCGACAAGAAGAGGCGTTTAGCGGGGACAATGGGCTCCACCAAATTCGACATCGAGAAATTCACGGAAAGAACGACTTCGGCACCGTGGAGAGTAAAGCCGAGAGCCCTGCTGGTTCGGCGGGGTGTCGCGAAGCCTGCGAGGGTCGACGGCAGCTGCCGACCAGACATGACGAGAGAAGAGAAGATTGGCATGCTGGAGAAAGCTCATAGTTTGATAATCTTGAGCTTGGGCGACAAGGTTCGAGGAGGTGTCGAGGGAGACAACGGCTCGAGCGCTTTGGGCCAAACTCGAGGTACTCCTGCGACCGAGTCACCGGCTAATAGAGCTATTTCCGAAACAACGCCTATACTCTTTCAAAATGCACGAAGACAAATTAGTCTCGGAGCGAGATAGACGAGTTCAACAAGATCATAGATGATCTTGAGAACATCGACGTCAAGATGGATGACGAGGACGAGGCGCTGCTCGTTGCTAAACTCCATTCTAAGAGCTATGAGCGGTTCGAGGATGCGATGCTCGTGGAAGGGCGCAAACGATTACTGCGGAAGAGGTTCGATCATTAATCGAGCCAAAGAACTTCGGAAGAAGCACGACATGAAGGAGGAAACCAGGTGGAGACGGTCGATGGTTAGAGGAAGATCGAGCGATAAAGGATATAAAAGTGACCGGAAGCGGATCGAGGTCCAGAAGAAATGTTAGAGGTTAGTCTTCTAAGAGATCCTACAAGTGTTATCATTGCCGCGAGGAAGGTCATTTTAAGAAGGATTTGTCCGGATAGAAAGAAAGGCTTTCGGGGAGAAGCCTAAAGATTCTGAGAAGCAAGCATAGTCTCGGACGGCTATGATTCGAGTCGAAGCTACGGTAATCACGAGAATGCGAATCTAGCAAGGAGTGGATCCTTGACTCGGGGTGCTCCTTCCACATGTGTCCTCACAAGAGCGGTTCGAGACACTACAAGCTGGCAAATGGTGGATCCGTTCTACTTGGAGACAATAAAGCTTGTAAGGTGATCGGCGGCGGGACGATCGGAATAAAGATGTTCGATGGAGGCCGAACGGATCTTGCAGGCATGTCGGTACGTCCCGAAACTTAAAAGAAATTTGATTTCTTTAGGGACGCCGGAGTCGAATGGATACTCATTCGAGGCGGAGAATAGGCTGTATCGAGTAGCTAAGGGCTCTCTCATAGTCGTGAAAGGAGTCGAAAGAATGGGTATACTCCACTAGTTGGAAAAAGCGTGATCGGGAACTTCTCAAATGCGGTTCGATCGGAGCTGACGGATCCGAGACTATGGCACATGAGGCTGGGGCATGTAAGTGAAAGGGGCTTACGAGGATTGTCCAAGCGAGCACTGTTATGCGGAGATCGGGTCAATAGGCGGAATGCAGCGAACAATGCGTGTCGGGAAGGCCACCGGGGTGAAGTTCTCCACTGGAATACATACATCGAAAAGCCTCTTGATTATGTACACGAGTGATCTATGGGGCCCGAGCTAGAACTCGGACTCATGGAGGAGGAAGGTACTTCATGTCCATCATCGATGACTACACCAGGAAGGTATGGGTCTTTATCCTAAAAACAAAAGATGAAGCTTTTCAACGATTCGAGGACCGGTTAACTCTCACTCGAAAACAAGATGGGAGCAAAGTCGAAGCACTTGAGAACCGACAATGGCTTGGAGTACTGTTCGGAAGCGGTTGAGGAGGCGTGCGGGAGGAATGGCATCACGAGGCACAAGACGGTCCGGAACACTCCTCAACGAACGGCTAGGCGAGAGGATGAACGGGACTCTCCTAGAGAGAGTGCGGTGCATCTTGTTAAATGCGGGTACCCGAAAGTTTACGGGGCGAAGGCCGTGTCGGCCGCTCGTTACCTTATCAACGGATGTCCATCGACAGTAGTTGATATGAAGACTCCTTTGGAGATGTGGTACGGAAAACCGGGTAACTATGATAATCTTAAAGTCTTTGGATGTATTGCATACGCTCGCGTTAGACAGGATAAGGCTGGAAGCGAGGGCTTTGAAGTGCATCTTCATCGGATACCCACTCGGAACCAAAGGTTACAAACTTTGGTGCCTAGATCAGCAAAAATGCATCATCGGTAGGGATGTGACATTCGATGAGTCCAAAATGGGGAATGCGCAAAGCTATGTTACCGGGGACGGTGTCACTAAGGAGGATTCGTCGATTGAGGTGGAGCCGCGACAACGACGAGCTTTGGTCGATCGAAGGACGATTGTGAACGATCGAGACGAAGTGGCGGAAGACCGGCTAGTGAGTCGAACCGGAAAAGAAGATCCGACGACTACGGCTTAGTAAGGGACGGACAAAGGAGAACTATCGGACCGCCGGAGAGATATGGCCATGCGGATATGATCTCCTTTGCTCGAGTGTTCTTGAAGTGATAGAAGAAGCGAGACAAGCGACTACTAGGAAGCCCCGAAGAGCGAGGAAAGACACGAGTGGGAAGAGGCGATGGATGAGGAAATGGCTTCTCGATGAAGAACAAAGCCTAGGAACTTGTGGATCGACCAACGAACAAACGCGTAGTCGGTTGCGAGTGGACCTTTAAGAAGAAGAAAGGCATGCCGAGATGCGAGAGGATCGGGTACAAAGCCGGACTCGTTGTAAAGGGATTCACACGAGTTGAAGGAATTGACTTCGACGAAATCTTCTCACCCGTGGTGAAGCATCTGCTCGATTAGGATAGTCTTAGCACTAGCGAGTTCGATTCGACTTGGAATTAGAACGACTAGATGTTAAGACTGCGTTCTGCATGGAGAGCTTGAAGAAACCATCTACATGGACCAGACGGATGGGTACAACACACACGAGACAAAGGACAAAGTTTGCTTCTTTGAAGAAGGCATTGTATGGGGCTGAAACAAAGCCCGAGACAATGGTACGAAACGATTTGATGATTTCATGCTAAAGATCGGTTTTGTCGAAGCGACTACGACAATTGCGTGTACATGAAGTGGCAAGACGATGAAATCGGTACGTACTTGCTCCTTTATGTGGATGATATGTTAGTAGCCGACGGAGACGAGGAGGAAGTCCGGAAGATCGAAGGTATGCTCGGTTCGAATTTGACATGAAGGACCTAGGACCGAATTCTGAAGATCCTAGGTATGGAGATTACTGAGATACAAGAAAAAGGGTAGCTTATTCTTGTCTCGAAAGTCATATATTCGAAGGTTCTAACAAGGTTCAACATGCACGAGGCTAAGCGAGTTGCAACATCTGATCGCCGACATTTCGGACTATCGAACTCTCAAGCACCGAGAGGCGAAGAGGAGAAAAGGTACATGGAGGGTGTCCCCTACGCCGAGTGGGGTTGGTAGCATCATGTATGGTATGGTTTGTAGCGGACGCAGTTAGCCTACGCCGTCGGTATTGTAAGCGGGTTCATGGCAAGCCCGGGACGGGCTCACTCGGGAAGCACTAAAATGGATCACGAGATACTTAAGAGGCACCATCGATTTGGGGCTACTTTTCGAAAAGCGGGAAGACAAAGAAGAAAAAATAGTCGGTTACGTAGATCTCGATTACGCGGAAGCATTGACACCGGAAGTCAGCGGCTGGATTCATCTTCACTCGTCTTCGATGCTTGCGATCAGTTGGAAGTCTAACCTCCGATCGGTTAGTGGCCCTCTCAACAACGGAGGCATGAATACATCGTTGTGTCGAAGCAATCAAGGAAGCTTATGTGGCTAAAGGGCATGGTGAAGAGCTTGGGATACATCAAAAGGTGATAAGCTGTGTTTTGCGACAACCAAAGCACCATCCACCTAACAGGGAATCGGGTATTTCATGAAAGATCCAAGCACATAGATGTGAAGCTTCATTTCGTAAGGGACGTCGTCGCTAAAGGCTCGATAGTGGTAGAGAAGATACCAGTCGAAGAGAACCTGTTGATATGCTCACTAAGGCGTCGCCCATAGCTAAGTTCGGACACTTGTCTGGACTTAGTGAACTTCTCATCTGGTCGAGGCCCCTCGGGGCCACGTGGAGGAATCACCACTCCGGCATAATTGAGGGTCGAGGTGGAGATTTGTTGTTTTGACCCCCGATTAGTCACTAAGGTAAGTGGCACTCTTGTAAATTGCTACTTACTTTAAGCCTCCATTGTTGACTTTTCATGGAAGACCACTAGAAGAGGATATGTGGAAGGACGTGTGGAAGGACGTGTGGAGGCCATGCGGTGGAAGGAAGACGTGTGAAAGGACACGTGGAGACCATGCGATGGAGGACTCTAAAGGGTGGACATGTGGAAGTCATGCGATCCTTGAAGGTTACACCTCATCTATTTATAGAATATTATAATGTAATCTAATCTATTATAAATAGATGAGATGAGGAAGCACTTAGTGTGGGTTTTGTAAGAGTGAAAAAGAACTCGAGGAGTGTGGGCTAGCTTGTTAAGGGTGAGGAGAGCATCTTGGAGGCCTTGGATGTGAAGGGAGGCCATGGAAGATGAGGGCTCATCTATGTAAAGCTAAAATCTCTTGTTTTTGTCTTAGTGGATTATTTCGATTCCTCCCGTGGACGTAGGTCAAAAAGACCGAACCACGTAAATCCTCTTGTTTGCTTGTGCTCTTGTGTTTGCATATTCTTTGTTGTGATTTGCGGTTTGTTCTCTTACCAAGATCGAGGAAAGAAAGTGTTTTTCCCACAACAGATAAGAAGACCACTAATTATCACCCAAAGCCGCTATGAGTACAATGAAAAATTTACATACATGCCACTTAATTCTTATATATTTACATATTTAACTCATCAACTTTAATATTCAAATTTTAAAACCAAAGTGTTATAAATATAAATATTAAAATATACTTGTTAGATTTGTAAATACCTACGAATTGTGGGGTATGTATGTAATTTTAAGATAATTTCAACGTCCCTATCTCTCACATCTTAACCTACTCTTCATTTAAGAGATACATTAATGAAATAAGCATCCGGCAGCAACATGAACCGAAAAGCCTTAAGATAGATATAAATAAATTATAATTGTCTAACAAATTTTATGAATAGTCTCTTAGGGTCCGTTTAGAGCAGTTTATTTGGTGTAGTGGCATTTTGAAAATGCACCTGACCTGTTTGGGTAAACTGCGTTTTGGCAGCTTATGCGTTTTCAAAACACAGAAAAGAGCTTTTTCACACCGCACATATTTAGGTGCGGTGGCAGCTTTCTGGCTGCGGTCTAGCTTTTCAAAAAAAAAAAAAAATTTGTAATAGCCACCACACATAACTTATCAACAGATTATTTTTAATCAACTTATCAGCAGATTATTAATAAGCTGCAGCTGTCCCAAACAGATCCTTAATCATTATCAAAATAGCATTAATCAAATACAATAATAAGTCTTTATCTCACTAAGTGGGGTCGGCTACATGAATCATTTTTCATTGCATCTAGATTGAGTGTCATATTTTCATTTTATTCTAATATATTAAGATCATTTTTAATTAAAAGCGTCAAAGTCTTTTTAGGTCTATCTTTGTCTTTCTTAACATAAGTCGAATCTAAAACATCAACTCTCCTAACTGTAACTGGATCATCAGATGATTGATATTTAATATGACCAAACCAACTACTATGTGTATATATATATATTTATATATGCATGTATGTATATATGCATGTATGTATATATGCATGTATGTATATAGATATAGATATGTGTGTGTGTGTGTAATGTATGTATGTATCTGTATAGATATATATGTTGGTATATATATGTATGTATGCATATATATCATTAGACATATGTATGTACATATATCTATATACGCATATTTATATGCAGGTATATATGCATATATGTATATATGTATATATTTATATATGTACATACGTATATCTATATACATACATATCTATAGACACACAAACGCACACGGTGCAATTACATACAGAGCATCCAAAATATTGTTTATCAACCTCTTATTGGTTTGATCTTGGCGCACGTAATTTCATCATTTTGATGATTCAAAAAATTACATGGGTACTTGATCTGTAAATAATGATGTTTCATAGCGGGTGCTCTATATATAATTATCCCGAAAAAAAAAGCAAGATTTACATGCGTACCACTCTTCCAATACATTTACATTTTTAACCCTTGATACTTCATATATACCTTACGTATGCATGAAATGATATACTTCACTTGTTATAAGTTAAAATTGTGATATTTTTTATGTGACATGAAATGTGATTAAATAAAGATATGTTCGTGTTAGACTTGCATATTTGTAACAAATAAACCAAACACGAATTCCTTAATAAGCCAAACACAATTACTTCACAAATAATTAGGGTTGTAAATGAGCCAAGCTTAAGCGTGTTCAGATTGAGCCAAGCTTGAGCGAGCTCAGGTTTGGATCGTTCGAAATAATTAATTATATTCGAAATTAGCTCGAGTTCGAAATTGCTCATGAACAATGTGTTTGTGTTTGTGTTCGTCTTGATTTACATATTATTGTTTGTGTTCAGTTCAAAACTGGCTCCTTTAAATTAGTTAGAAAAATATATATAGTGTGTTGACATCAAACCTGAACCTATAAATATAAATATATATAACCACATGACCACACGAGCTATGATTATTTTAACAAAAATATAAATATACATAAATAATATATATATATATAACTTTCTTATTTCGAGTTAAAAAAAATCTGAACATGATAAGACAAAGAGTTAGTGTTCGACTTATTTAAATTTCTAGCTTAAAAAAATTATTCGTAATTTTCTCATTTACTTAACGAATAAATCAAATACGACCTACTTAATAAGTTGAACACAAGTTGTTCACGAACAATGAACTTTTTTGATAACCCTACGAACATCAAGGCTTTTTTAAAACTCTTCATTAGGGCTGTAAACGAGCCGAGCCTGAGCTCATGTTCGCCTCGTTCGATACTGGCTCGAGTTCGAAATCGGCTCGCGTTTGAAATGGCTCGTGATCGGTGTGTTCGTGTTAGACTCGAAAAGTATTTTCTGGCTCGAATTCGGCTTGAGTTCGGCTCGAAATTGGAGGAGATGACTCAGCGGAAGAGGAAGAGGAAGAGGAAGTGCAAACCCTAAGCTCTCGCCGGCGGCCGAAACCCTTTCGTGACTTTGAGAGGAGAAGGAGATGACCCGGAAAAGGAGCAGAGCCGAAACCCTTTCGTGATTTTGAGAGGAGAAGTCGGAAGAGGAGAGGAAGGAGTCAGGAAGCCGAAACAGCAAAACTTTCGCAATTTTGAGAGGAAGGAGTCACAAGAGGAGAGGCAGAGAGAGGGTAGGTAGGATGAGTTAGGTTTTTTTATGTTTATACTTATATATTATATTATATTATTTTTATAACTTGTATTATATAAATATATATTATTTATATAAGTAATATTTATTAATAATTTGTTATAAATTATAATTTATAGGATTTAATTTTTTAATTTGATAAGTTTTTTTATTTAAAAAAACTTTAATTAATTACAATTTATAATATTTAATTTTATGAATATGTATTATATGTGTGTGTATATTTATTTATTTATTTCTTTTCGAGCCAATTCGAGCCGAACACGAGCGAACAATTGTTTGTTTGTGTTCAGCTCGTTTATATTTTGAGCTTAAAAATTTGCTCGTGTTCAGCTCGTTAAGCTTAACGAAGCTTAACGAACTGTTTAACGAGCCGAACACGAGCTGCTCGTGAACAACGAGCCAAATTGATAGCCCTACTCTTCATATGTTGTTGTTTATTGACAAAGGTATTGTAGATAAAATTATTTTCGAAAATATATGTTGCTTTAAAATTTAATATCATGCCCCTAGAATAATATATTGAATTTGTTATATTTGTTATCATATCATATAAAAATAATAATAATTATAAAATTCAGTCATTAATTGCTATTCGTTAGTAATATGGTCCTTTGATTGAGAATATACTTTTAGAAGCATTTACATAACCAAAAAATTCTTATGTCTTTACGTAGCTAACACCTAAACTTTAATTTTTCCAATTATAACACTTAAATCCTCCATATCACATTAAAAATATCACCATTTTATCTTTTAAAAGGGTGGAATGCACATTTTCATACGTATTTAATGTGGCATATATAATTAGGGCTGTCCAAAAAGCTCGTTGTTTATGAACAGTTCGTATTCGGTTCACCAGGAAGTTCGTGTTCGATTCGTTCGATAAGCAAACGAGACGAACACGAATAATTTTTTATGTTCGATTTGTTAAACGAACCAAACACGAACAGTGATGAGTTTGAACATTTCGAACACGAACACTAGCTCTGTTCGTTCGTGTTCGGTTCGTTTACGCCTCTATATATAATACAAGTAAATTTTGAAGCTTAAGTGTTAGAGGTGTAATAAATAAGAATTGGGTGGCATGTATGTAAATCTTCTCAAAACAAAACAAATCTAAAGTTTGAATAGAAATAAGCTGAAATTCGTTCATTTTACTTGAAACTAAACGATATATAAAAAAGTTAATTAAATTTGCTTTGGCCGATTCGGTTTAGGACCTTTTTGTTGATATCTCGTGGTTGGTTGTGGGTTTATGTTGGTGTTTCTTGTATTTTCTTATTGGGTAACATTCTTGTACACTATGTGTTGGCTTTATTTTTGTTCCTTTGTTGTCCTTTTGCTCTTTTCTGCTGAGTTGGTTTGTCAGCTCTGTGGTTGTCTGCCGGGCTGGCTTTTATTATTTGAGGGATTATTTTGTCGCATTAGTTGACATGGTGGCTTTAGTAGTGGTTTTATTTGTTGTGGAGGTGCTCTTGATTTTGAGCTCTATGGCATTCTTTTTTAGGCTCGGTGGTGGTAGTTGTGTTTTGCCCTCTTGGTCGTTGCTGTTAGTTTTTCCTTTGCTTTTAGTTGGCCTTCATTTGTTATCATTGGGACGTTTTTTTGCACCCTTTTGATCGTGAAAAAACTATCCTTGGATACCGAATGGTTCGTTCCTTCTATTTTTTCCTGTTTCCTTACTTTGGCTCTCCAGGGTTGTTTCAGTTTTGTTGTTTCTCCCTTATGTTTTCGTACTTTATGTTATATTTATTCGTCTTCTTTTATCTCATTCTTTAGGTTAGGTTCCTGCTCCTTCTGGTTTTTCTTTGCTTGGTTATTTATGCTCAGTCTTAGCTCCTCGTAGATTACCGCCGGTTTTTCTTGCACTTTTGTCTTAGCTTCTTGATTGGTTCCAACTGCTTCTTGGCTTTAGGAGATTCATTGTGCTTTTTTTTTGGATTTATTTTATTTTACTTGGAGTGTCTTTTTTTTTTTAATGTGTTATATTAGTTGGGGAGGATCACCTAGGTTTTCATTTGCGTGTGCTATATTTTTGTGTGTAGTGACTCTGTACTACTTGTTTTGGATATCTAAAATTATCACAGGGTTTCTTTAAAAAAAATTTAATTAAAATTTATAATGCAAACATTGCAAAATAAATCATTGAGACTAAAAATCATCCCAATCAAAAAATTTTGATCTCGACTAATTTGTATTTATTTACATATTTGTATATCGAAAATAAGTCAGCGTTGATCTTGAGGAGATCTAACAATTCAAAAGAGAAGTGTACAACAAAAGAGGAACCACTGACAGAAGACTAAGTGGCCCACTTATACGACCGAATGTAATCGTCTGAGTCAAATCAAGCGAGGTCAAAGTCGAATAAGTCATGAAGCCAACTGAATGACCCGAATCAGAGTCATTCGGTTATAAACGAGACAAGGAGACATCAGAAGCCAATTGGCCTAAGAAGCCGACTCAAGAGAAAATCTAGCTCTCATCAGCACCTCCATTCATACTGGGAGTGCCCAAAAGCTTCTCCATTTATTATCAAGGGTCGGCAATCAAACTAACTCAGTAGACTGAATTAGTCATGTCGACTTGAAGCATATCAACAGCATCGACTAAGCCAAGTCAATCAAACTAGCCCCACTAAGTTGAATCCATACAAGGTCAGCTGAACAAGCATATAGCAATTGAGTTATAGACCCGTACTTGTAAAATACCTAGAATATCTTGTATAGCTGTCATTAAAGTATTATGCGAAAAATGAAGAAATTCAAACAGTAACAATCTAAAACAAACGATTTACGTGGTTTGACATTAATTTGATTCACTTAGATCCACGAGGGAGGAGATTTCACTAGCAACAGATGAAGAGAAAGAAAAAAGCTAGGGGGTTACCGAATTGTCTACTCAGCGCCAGTCCCAGTCCGACAATCGCTTGCTTGGATGCTCTATGTGATAAACCTCGCAAGATCTGATTTTATAGCCATGGAGGCAGCAGCACAAAGAATGGGCGTGACGTGGAGGCAGTGACTTAAGAATATGAGTGTGCACGAGGTGCAGTGACTCCGGGGGAAATCTTACGACAATCCAATGTGGTGCCATAAGAAAGAAGTGAAGTAATTCTTTTTGGAGAGAATTAAGCATTGGGGGGTTGGGGGTGCTTGATACTCAAGCCGTCCTCGACACGAACGCGTGGGTGTCTGAGGCAGGTGTGCAAGAACAATGACCCAAGCAAGACTCAAACATTCAAGGCTATGGACATGCAAGATGACATGCAAAGTGGACTTGTTCAAACACTAGTGTCGGGGTGCACCGTGACACGAAGATGCCACGGAGTAAATATTTAGAGTAACGTGCCCATGGGAGCATAAGAACTCGATATAGGCATATGAAAACATATGCCCACAAGTGCACAGTAAGGGTTCAAGTGTTGAATATGCTAATACAAACCATGCAAAATAAATACTAAGCAAGTGTGGTTGTTCGACCTGTTGGGTCGACCAGGGTGGTCAACTAGATGCAACATAGCCAATGGGATCAGTCGTGTTAAGGCAACCAACAAGACCAAAGTAACTGGTCTGTCAAGCTGGGGTGGCTGATCAGACCAAAGTTATCGATCTATCAGGGCTGGCCGCCCGTCGAGGGTGTAGTGTGGATCGGGCCGAAGCAGCCAGTCGAGGCAAAGGCAATGTGCAATGCTGACTGGGCTAAGGTGACCGGACGAGGCAAATTACAATATCCACCGGGTCAAGGCGGCCAGTTGAGGTAAAGCGCAAAGCGCAAAGTGCAATGCCGACTAGGGCCGGGGCGACCGGAAGATGCAAAGTGCAATATGCAAAATGCAACACGTGAAATGCAATACAATAGCGAGCCATACCCGATTAACACTCCCACATAGGTGCCTAGGGTTTGGCACATGCTTATGCGGCATAGCTGCCTCATGTTTTGGCGAGGCATGTAGAGGCCTCACCTTTGGATTTCCAAAATGAAACTCTCCGCAATAATGTGGAATGCACTAGCTACAAAGCATTTTCCATTTCACAACTCCTCATGACTTCGCAAAGTGAGCTAGCTTAAAAGCTTTTCTCACTTCATAAAATAGAAACATCTCAACGCCTCTAAGGAGGGTGGTTAGAAATGCCAAAGTAAGGGGAAAGGCTTTGGCTAGGGCTAAGGCTTATCACAGAAAAATCACTTGGCTTCGCAATGGATTGGCCACTAATGTAACTCCTAACATAGGGCTTCCTCTAAAAATTAAACGACCAATCAATAGGCGTGTGTTCGTGCCGACTAGTTTTGACCTGCCAACTTAGCTAGCATGGGCGACCGAACACAAGATGACATCATAAAATTGGCCAATCAAAAGGCATATGACTGGGCCGACTAGTGTCGGCCGGCTAAACACGCCTCCTATGGGCGATCAAAACCCAACACACCTAGAAAACTCTATTCCTGGAGCTAGCTAAGAATACATGAGGGATTTTAGAGAATCTCACCAATGTGGCGTTTGATGTCGTGGTTCTTCACGTGGGATGAAGTTCTTCTAGTGGTAGGAGAGAGGACGACATTCAGGCGAAGCTCAGGCCACATCTGCTCTGCTCCTTCTCTAAAGAACAAAGAAGCTCACCTTCAGAAGGAGAGTCTGGAGAGATTTCGGTGAAGTTCCGAGCTTTGATAAAGTTACAGCGAAGCTTCGACGATCCTTATTTATGCTAAAAATGAGTACTTAGGAGGGTACTTAGGAGATTCCAACCAAATCATCAACTTGCCCCTTATTTATGCTAAAAAAGGCTAATGTAGGGTACTTAGAAGCTTCCCATACCTTTTACATCCTTCCATGCATATCTCCCCAAAAATACGAAAATACTGGCCATTTCAACTCATTAGGGGGTACATAGGGTCAAATCTGCGTCAAAACTTGTGAAAAATTGCATCCTGAGCCTAAGCGCCACCAAGGTGGTCCCTACTTTCCAGCAGCTCGAGAAAATTATTATTTTTAAGCAGTTTTGGGTGTCTAGGCGCAAGAAACTAGGTCCAGACTTTTAGGGGCTCAATTTTAACCATCTGGGAGGGTATTTTGGGCGTCAAGGCGCCAGTCTAGCCTCAAAAATCTTGATTTACATCGAGAGTGCCTAACGGATGATTTTCTTAATCCAAAAGCAATGGGAGACCACATATGAGTAAATTATGATCCCCTATCCTCAAAAATGAGTATTTTTCTCATTCATTGATCATAGAATTTGTCGCCAATGGGCGCTCCAAACTACGATGCTGGTAGGGCGTTCTAACCCTAATTTTCCTGTAGCTTGCGTAGAAGCGCTCTGTGACTTCCCTTGACTTTGGGGAGGCTTCGAACGGATACTGAGGGACCTCTCTAAATACCAGAATGCACATCAAACATGTCCAATGACTTGGGTGACTCAGTCTAATTGCGGGTTCTCCCGAGTGGGGTCGAATCATTGCAAACCCTGGTTTCGTGCCCCGAGCACATACCAAAGGTCTCAAATGGGCTTCTTGAGCTACTGGATGTTACAAACAAGCAATGAGTCATCCCGAGTCAGTTAGGTGAACACCCTACCCACATTCCATAAAAAATTAGCGCCAACATAGACCATGGTGAATGAACCATTGAATGGCATAGTCCGCCCCACGTCTAAGTTGCCTCACCAGGCCAGCCTTATATTCTTCCTGAGAAATACATGAGGCAACCTGTTCTTTCAGCTCCATGACCTCTTTCTTTGAGGCTTCTATGACGTCAATGTATTCTTGATTAGCCTTAGAGGCGCTAGAATTGCAAGAGATCCCGGTTGTCACAAGCCCTCCCTATCTCCGCCTTCAGGGAGGCAATTTTTGTCTGTTCCTCCACTAGAGATTCTTCCAAACTGACCAGAGCCAACCGTTAGAAATGAACAGCCTGATTTGCCATCAAAATGAAAAAGATCCATGTTCCGGACAAGCTCCTCGCAGCCAAAGCTTTCCAAAGCTCTGTCGAACGCATTGGACCACGAAAACTCCACTAGCAGAGTGTACATGCCCTTATTCTAGTCCGAATGTGGAAACTGCTTAGCAGAACCACACATAACCACCCTATTCCTTTGGTCACTGGCTGCCACCTGAAGGCATCCCTGCTGCTTTCTAGCGGAGGAGGAGCAAATATCCCTTCGACCGGCCCTTTCCCTTTTCAACAGACGGTTTACCCCTCTGGGGAAGGGAATGGTGTGTAATCGTCAGATGGTTTCGTCCCTTCTGACGATGATCCAAATGAGGTAGGAGATGTCGGTCAGCCCTTACCCTCTCGGACAAGGCGATGGATGAGGAATCACCATCCTTAAAATCCGATAAAACGGCGGTACTTGGTCGCACGACCGGCGCACCGGACTTCGAGGATGAAGGAGTTGTGGCCACAGAGTCTTCCAAAATCCCTTTATTGGCAAAATTCCTCCCATCACCTTCCTCTGCATCACCAAAATGAGAAGCAAATTTTCAAGCAATAATAATAGTAACCTCACCAGTCACCATATTCTTTATAACAACTGTGGTTTCAAACAAAGAATAAATATATTTCAAGGCCACACTACTAAGAAGCGGGTCCTCATCTTCTACGAAGTTACCTTATGCTGAGGGACGCTTCCATTTCCATTTCTTGGCAGCTAAATTCTCTCTCGACGCCTTGGCTCGCATCGCCTCATTGCAATCTGAGAGGCGCCACCGTTCCTCAGTCATCTCGCTCCTTAGCATTCGGGTGACTATAATCTCAGTAGAATACTACGGGACCGAGAGGTGGCAACTTATCAACATCGTCTCGGAGGTATGGATATCCTCCGAGAGGGACATTAGCCTGTCACTCATTGGCTCTGACGACCAAGTCTGAATCCCCCAGCTGACAGAACATGACCGAATCATAAACTGCTTTTGCCAATATTTTATCGTGTTCTCCACCACAAGTAGTGGAGCTTCATGCCGATAGAGAACATGATGAACCCTTCCTTATCGACTTTAAATGAATAAAAGTAGTTAAATAGGTCGATTGGTCATGGGATGCTCTCACGAAGGCAGAAAAGAAGGAAGGTCATCACCATAGCTATGGAGATCGACAACACTTGGGCCAAAATGACCTCATACTTATTAAAAATGCTCCGGAGTCGGTACACAGAGATAGCCGGAGACCCTACTTGGACTGGTCTTGATAAATGTCCAAATCCTCACCCATGCCATCCGTCGCACATGTCGAACATGGCACTCGTCGAAGGATGTTGTTGTCGCTAAAAACATATTTCTTCTGCAATACCCCCAACCTCGTTCTTAGTCAAGAACGAAGGGTCGACGCCCTTCACAAAGTCGAAGAGAGTAAGAAAATATTTGGGAGCCATTGCGAGAAGATGACTGGGGGATGGAAGAAGTGGATTTGAAGGCATAAAGAAAAAATCAGAATGTCTGAAGGATTAAAACACTCTATAACCCTATTTATAGATTGGGCACATGAAACGAGGCATCGTGCAATGATAAGTTTCACACCAAATATCCTTTAATATTTAATTAAATATCGTTTTACTATAAATGACATTATTACATATCTTAAACAAAGTACAAATGGGACTTCCAAGGCCTCAGTCGGGAAATACCCTTTCTGAGTCAAACTTTGGAGGACCAACTCTCCGCCAAACCTAAGTTGATCTACTCAGTAGGTATCAAGCTAGGACTTACTCAGGAAAGTCGACTCACAGAGTGCTTCCAGCTCGCACAACACCCTCTCCAACTCAATTTTCAAAGTGGTGACTTCCGTTAGTATGGTCGCTGCCTCTAAATTTGAGTTTGACAGGCCAACTGACGATTTACACATCGTATCTTCAACAAAACCTGCTACAGCTCTCACCGAGGGCAAAATTGAGCTCGTTCGCCGCTCCACAAAATTGGGAGGAAACTGCAGCCATGCATACTGCTCCTGTTGGGGGCCGTCAAAGTGGCTAAGCGAGGTCGACAGAGTCAGACCAGCTATAGGCAAATAATAGAGCGGCTAGTGCCCTCCGGTGTCAATTGATGAGGGGAGAGCGACAATCACGTTTTGTAGCCGACCTCAACAACAAGAGCAAATTAGACAACCTATTTTGATGGTCCGCTGTCCTCGCAATCCTTCGATTTGACTGAGTCATCTGCATTGAGATAATGTCAAGCATGAACTAAAATAGTCAACAAAAAAAAATCTTACATACTTTAAATTGGTCCATTGAAGAAAGGGCTTCCGCAAACGCGCAGCCCCCCCCCCCCCCCTCGACGGGTAACTCTGCATTTCTGTGATGACGATTCGGGAGGGCCAACGACTGTCATCAGCCTCTCTTCACCGACCTCGAAGCCCTCAACAATCGGGCCCTGTGGGCCTTGATCCACTGAAAATTTGATAGCTTTTTAATGTCTACTTCATATATATTTTTGATGATATTGCACTATAAAGGAAGATATTTTATATGTTTTTTGATTTTAGATACAAGAAATAGCTTTTGGAGAAAAGAAAGCAAAAAAGGTGCAATTTGGAGCAAAAACGAGTAAAAAAACAAATTTTGGCCTGACATATTTTGATAAGTCTTTATTTGCTTAATCTATTTTAGACTTCTTGCATATTTTTGAATGAGATTATACTTTAAAGAAAGATTATTTTTATGCTTATTTTGTACGGCTATCTGTTAGGAACGCAACACAACTGAAACAAGGCGAATCAGAGCTGAAACGGAGCCAAACGAAGCAAAACATTGGAGCTGCGCAGAGTAGGGCGCTAGACAGCACCCTATCCAGCGTTGGACCGCGTCAGCATCCAGAAAGCACGAAAATTCAATCGAAAATAGCGTTGGACAGCGCCGGACCACGCCATAAGCCGTTATTGGCCATATACGTCGAATCTGGACGCTTTTTGGAAGGTTTCTTCAAGCACATCTTGAGAAATTCGTCCCAACACTATTTGAAAGCGATTTTAAAGACCTAAAAGGGTGGTAGAAATTAGGAAAAACATGGAGAATGTTGAGAGATCTTAGAATAGGAGTAGAAATATAGATTTATATCTTTTTGAAGAGATTGGTGAGGGGATTTTGAGAGAATTTGTAAGGGTTTGTTCTAGCATTGCATGAATCAACGAGAGACTTTGTGGGAGAGATATTCTTTCTTTCAAGGGGAAAAAGCTAAGTATTGTGATCTTCATTATCTTATGATTTTGTAAACACTTATTTTGTGGATTTGTTTTGAAATAAGGATTTCCGTTGTGTTTTCTTTGTGATTTGTGATGTCTTTCTCTTATTCTTTCTTCTTAATTGGAAATAGTGGCATGAGAAGATTATGTAATTATTTTCCTTCTACTTTTCTTTTGAAAAGAGTAGGATTCATGTTTAGGATATTAAGATGCATGCTAGAAGAATTTTTAATTATAAATGTGATGGTTTTTTACTTGCATTTCATTTACAATACAAAAATAGCTCGTTGTAGTGTTAAAATTCGTTGTAATTGTGTTATGATTCGAGAGGGCAGTGTAATTCTCAACAAAGTGGAACCAAATTCAAATTCCATGGATGGTGAAGTTCATAGGGGTTGAGTGCAAATAAATAGGGAAATATACTTTGATGGGCGTAGAATTGGAGATTTTAGGGTGACAGACTAAAATTCTCAATTTGGTCCTAGTGTTTGGAAACTAAAGCGAGAGTTAGCCTTCAGGCGAAGGGAAGTGGGAGCTCTGGAGTGAGAGCCAATATCCTCCGAGCCTAACCACGAATTTAGGGACTAAACCTAGGATTAACCAATGTTCTTTATGCACTCGAAAGAGGGTAAATAATAGGATTGCTCTTATTTGGCACATTAAAATATTTAATGCATCTCCTTCCTTTACTTCATCTAATTCATTACTTGAGAATAGTAGTTTTTATCATCTCAAAATTCACCAAAACAACTCATCCAGAAAGGTTATCTTTAGAAGTAAAATTTGCATTCATAAATAGTTATTATCCTTGCATATAATCATCTGCATATAGGAGTAGTTGCTAGATAAAACACCACTTTAAAAAAGTCGTATCAAGTTTTTGGCGTCGTTGTCGGGAAAGCTTCGATAAGAATTTTGAGAGAATTTTAGTTGAAGTAATTAGGCTTAGAATTTGAAAATTTTAGTGTCGTAAAATTATTTTTGTATGAAAAGTGTTTTTGGTATGAAAAAGTATTGTGAAAAAACAGTTTGTGTGAAAAATAAGGTGTTTGTGAAAATGTTTTGTTTTGTTGAATATATTTTTTGTTTTATTTGTTTTATTGTTAGTGTATTGTTTGTTGTGTTATATTTGCAAAATAAATGATTTGTAGGACTTGCGTCTTATGGTCCCGAGTTAGAAAAATGGAAGAAAATCAAAAAACAGAAAGGACTTGAAAAATTAGAATTGGAAATGGAAAACATTCAAAATCATAACTTGGAAAATCATCATAAATCATTGAGGGATTATGTAAATCCTACGACAGATGAAATTCACTCAAGTATACAAAACCCTGTCGTAGAAGCTGACTCGTTTGAATTAAATCCTGCTATTATTCAACTTGTGCAGAACAATTAGTCTGAGGGAACTCATTCGGAGGATCCCTATATACACTTATATAATTTTCTAGAACTTTGTGCTACATTTCGTTATAACAACATGTCAGATGATGCTGTTAGGCTAAGGCTTTTTCCTTTCTCACTAAGAGATAAGACTAAAATTTGGTTATACTCATTAGCACTTGGTTCTATTAAAAATTGGGAGGAGATAACTCAGAAATTCCTAGCTAAGTATTTTCCACCTTCAAAGACTACTAAACTTAGAAACGATATTATCTCATTTTGTCAGTATGAAGGGGAATCAATATACAAAGAGAGGGAAAGATTTAAGGAACTTCTAAGAAAGTGTCCACATCATGCTCTGCCATATTTGTTAATCATTTAAACTTTTTTATAATGGGTTAGTAGGATCCCTTAGGATCATTATTGATGCTGTTGGTGGTGGTTCATTAATGTTAAAATCATTTGATAAAGCATATGCATTAATTGAAGAAATGACTGCAAATAAATTTCAACTAAAATGGTAGTCAGTGTTCATGATACAGATGCGATTGTAATTCTTGCATCTCAGGTTGCTGCAATATCAAGGAAGTTGGACCAATTTGGAATGAACCAATCTCAATTTAGTCTTGTAAGTGAGGAAAATTCATTAGAGAATATGATTGATTCCAACTTATTATATGAGACTTTAAATACCATAAACAACCCGTATTCTAACTTTTACAACTCAGATTGGAAGAATCATCATAATTTTAACTGAAATTTCTCTATTGAGGTTGAAACCCAACAATGGTAAAACAATCATGCAAATTCTAATGGAAGTTGGAATAATCTGGGGAATACAAGATATAGACATTCATATCCATTGGATTCTAACACTGATCAACAATTTGAGGATAAGAAGATGTCTATAGAAGAAGTGTTATTGCAAATGTGAAACTAGTTGCAAAGTCAAATGCTGCGATTAGAAACATAGAGAATCAACTGGGACAAATTGCTAATTCACTAAGCAATGATCCCATGGAACACTTCCTAGCAACACTGAGATCAAACCTAAAGAGAACAAAAATGATCCAGTTGAGAAAAAATATGATTACTTTTGGATGGATGAAATTGATTATTTGAATAAAGACCATTTCCAAAAAAGTTTTGAGAGTCAGTTAACAGATGAGATCGAAATGGACTTTCATGATGAGTTGAAAATGTTGTTTAAAGAAGAATGTATGTATGTTTAGGAGAGATGTAAAATGATGGATGCTACCAAAAATAGTGAACATTTAATTTCATTTGTTGAAAAATCTCATGGACATAAGATGGATGTACCCCATAAAATTTTAAAACCTACCTATTTAGAGAATTCATCTACACCACCAGTCTTTATATCTTTAGATTAGACTGAATCACAAGAAAAACTTGAATTGAATGATGAACAAGATAAAGATATCGAACTAAGACTTGGAAGAGAATTTAAGGATATATTTCAAAAGAACTCTGAGTTGAGAAAAGAGGATAAAGATAATGAAAGACCACTGGAATAAATTCCTAAGTAATTAGAAAAACCTATTTCCTCAACTAAGATAGATATAGAAGGACCACCTACATCATTTACTCAGTATTGAGGGGAAGAATTGGAAGATAACTTGAAACAGAAGAGTAACATAAAAGAATTTGATCTAGAATCTGAACTATATAGAGAGAATCCGATCCAAAATTTGGGAGATCTTGAATTATCTTATAAAGATCCATTTTTTTATAAATTTTAAGGATGATATTAATATGCAAATTCAAAAAATCAATAGAAGAATATTGGATCTAGAAAGAAATATGAGGAACAATGATATAAATCAATTTGAAAAGAAAGAGCTAAATGAAAAATTAAAATTTGAGGACTTTAGATAAATCCCTGGATCTGAAAAAGATGGGGCGATTGATCGATGATTACTTAAATGGAAATTGATCCAGGAGGAATCATTTGTCGGTGTTAACATCAAGCTTATTATGAGAGGCAACCCATAGTTATCAGTGTGCTATGATTTAGTATGCTTGAGAGTCATGATAGTTAGTATTGTATTGTTTTTGCTTTAGTGTGGATTGATCAGCTTGATTAATGATCAGTGAATTTTTGGATTGTTAGTGGATTGGGTTGATCTTTATGTGTCATTATGGATTGATCAGTTTGATTATTGTTGGTAGATGTTTGGATTGTTAGTAGTTTGATTTGATATTTGTGTGTCATGAGGGAGGTGATTCCTTAACTTATTATTATGGTTAGACTTGCATGTTCTCTTGTAGTAGTTGGATTGACGAGTCCACTACAGCTCGGGTCTTACTCGGACTTGAGTTTTACAAGAGATATCATGAATTTAAACAATGACAGATCCATCTCAATTTTGTTACTTCCTTTCTCTGACTTTGATTTCATTTGATAGGAGTCATGAACATATTTGATGAATAACTTGTTGATGATCTTACACTACAATTTATAACAGTTAGAGGTGCTTAATTAAGGGGATTAGAAGATGTCTGAGGTTGGTGCACGTGAACCAATATATCAGAGATAATCTTATATTTGGGATTATAATCTATAAAATCATTTAAAAAGTACCTGATTTATTAGTGTTGTGATTCCGTTAGAAATTGGAGGTAAGTAGTGATATGTGATGAGTTAAATGACAAATTGACCTCATTTATTATGTTTGTTTGTGTTTGTGTTACAACTTTATATAAGACTTGAAGACCATTTTTATATTCCCATGCTGATACATGTTGTGCTAGTTAAACTTTTATTTAGTGAATTTCATTCTGGCATGATTAGTTTAGATTTACTTTTTGCTGCTTGTTGTTCTATTCTGATGAATAATTGAAGATGTTTTTGATAAACATTTGTGGTAGATAGAATTTCTAACTATTTTTTTTCCTGCTTATATTTTTTGTACTAAATGTTATATATATTAAAAATTAAGTTTGGGGGTAGGAAGAAAAATAAAATTTTAAAGTGAGAATACTTCCTTTTAGTGTAATTTTATTGCAAACATGTTTTAGGCTAGATTTACTTGCTTCTGCAGTCATTTTATCCTGATTATACATGCATATGAATTTGATAGAATGTTGTTATAGCTAGTAAATTCAATTAATTTTTCTTCCTGCTACATTTTATGGAATTAATTGCAAAATATTTTAAAATTTAAGTTTAGGAAGAGAAAGAATTAACTATTAGTTGTTCTCATTTAAAAATATTTTCAAAATTATTAACATGATTTCCTGCGATAGAGCTTAATTTCAGATAACTGTATTTTGATTTTATTTGAGTACTTTAGTGGAGTTGAATGAAAGTTTTTGGTAATGAAAAGTAATTTTGTAGGATAAGATATTTGGTATAAGAGAATAGGACTATAGTCAGCTATTCAAAGTAAGAAAAACTGTATGTTTGAAATATTAAGAATCTTAAAACTTTATGTGAAAGGAAAGGATTATGACTCTATGATGAATCAATAATAAGCTAAGGAAATGCCTATAAGGTAAAAGATCGTGGTAAGTTTCAAATTTAGGGCGAGAAGGGTGAAGTTCAAAATTATTAAAGGCTATCCAGATATAGTAATACTCACATATAAAAAGTGAAAAAAAGGGGATTGAAAATGATCCCGAAAGAAAGAAAAGAAAAAAAAAGAGAAAAGAAAAAGAAAAAAAATGTGAGGAGAAGCTTGAGGAGATGCCTAATAAAAAATTGGCTTCACTTGGATCTACCTAAACGGAAGAACTTAATTACTTTCCTGAAATTATATGTATGGATTAACATCTTTACTAGTAGTGTTCTCATAAACTTCTTTTCATGTAATCCTTTTAGGTGCCTTAATAGGACAATCTACAGTCATTTTTGAAATGAATAGAAGGTTAGAACTCTTAGACTTGATGACTAGATAACCTTATACCTACATAATTTACTTGAATTATTCAAAGATCTTTCTGAATTTCACTGCAATATTTATCTAAGTCAAAATCTTGGTATTATAGAAAGAAATTCATTGCAGTGGATCATTATTTTATGTATTAACTAAATTAATTGAGAACAAGTAAAAGTTAAGTTTGGGGGAACTTGATCCACTGAAAATTTAATAGCTTTTTAATGTTTATTTCATACATATTTTTGATGATATTGCACTATAAAGAAAGGTATTTTGTATGTTTTTTGGATTTAGGTACAAGAAATGACTTTTGGAGAAAAAAAAAACAAAAATGGTGCAATTTGGAGCAAAAAAATAAATTTTGGTCTGACACATTTTGATAAATCTTTCTTTGCTTAATCTCTTTTACACTTGCATATTTTTGAATGAGATTACACCTTAAAGAAAGGTTGTTTTTATGCTTATTTTGTAGGGCTATCTGTTAGGAACGCAACGCAACTGAAACGGGGCGAATCGGAGCTGAAACGGAGTCAAACGAAGCAAAAAGGTGGAGGCACGCGCAGAGTAGGGCGCCAGACGGCGCCCTATCCAGCGCCGAACTGCGCCAACATCCAGAAAGCACAAAAATTCAATGGAAAATAGCGCCAGGCAGCGCCCAGACAAAGCCGAACCATGCCAGAAGTGGTTATTGGCCATATACGTCGAATCTGGACGTTTTTTGGAAGGTTTCTTCAAGCATCTCTTGGGAAATTCGTCCTTACACTATTTTAAAACGAGTTTGAAGCCAAAAAAGGGTGGTAGATGTTAGGAAAAATGTGGAGAATATTGAGAGATCTTAGAATATGAGTGGAAATGTAGATTTCTACCTTTTTGGAGAGATTGGTGAGGGGATTTTGAGAGAATTTGTAAGGGTTTGTTCTAGCATTGCATGGATCAGCGAGTGACTTTGTGGGAGAGATCTTCTTCTTTCTTTCAAGGAAAAAAAAACTAAGTATTGTATTCTTCATTATCTTATGAATTTTTAAACACTTATTTTGTGGATTTGCTTTGAAATGATGATTTTTGTTATGTTTTCTTTGTGTTTTGTGATGTCTTTCTCTTATTCTTTCTTCTTAATTGAAAATAGTGACATGAGAATATTATGTCGTTATTTTCCTTCTACTTTTCTTTTGCAATGAGCAGGATTCATGTTTAGGATATTAGGATGCATGCTAGAAGAAGTTTTAATTATAAATGTGATGATTTTTACTTGGGCTTCATTTACATTACAAAAAGAGCTCGTTGTAGTGTTAAAATTCGTTGTAATTGCGCTATGATATGAGAGGGCGTTGTAATTCTCAACAAAGTGGAGCCACATTCAAATTCCATGGATGGTGAAGTTCATGGGGGTTGAGTGCAAATAAATAGGAAAATATACTTTGATGAGTGTAGAATTGGAGATTTTAGACAAACTAAAATCCTCAATTTGGTCCTAGTGTTTGGAAACCAAAGCGAGAGTCAGCCTTCAGGCGAAGGGAAGTGAGAGCTTTGGAGTGACAGCCAGTATCCTCCTAGCCTAACCTTGGATTTAGAGACTAAACCTAGGATTAGCCAATGTTCTTTATGCACTCGAAAGAGGGTAAATAATATGATTGCTCCTATTTGGCACATACAATATTTAATGTATCTCATTCCTTTACATTATCAAATTCATTACTTGAGAATAATAGTTTTTATTATCTCAAAATTCACCAAACCAACTCATCCAGAAAGGTTATCTTTAGAAATAATATTTGCATTTAGGAATAGTTATTATCATCTGCATTTAGGAGTAGTTGCTAGATAAAATACCACTTATATCGACCTTTTAATCTAAGGTCTGCTAGTAGTAGACTAGAATTTGACTAAGAACCTCTTACCTCGCTTCCTTGTGGGATCGATAAACAGGAATCCACTCGAGTCCAGTATTACTTGAGCGATACGTATACTTGCGTTTGAAATTGTGACTTTATAAAATCATTATAAATATATAATTCTGGGTTCATAAATTCTTATATATAAAAAAGTTGTGTCACACCTTTACTAATCACGCCGCGCTAGCTCCGGGAGTCGGGCTTCCCTAGCGAGCCCTTTTAGTCATGTTGTGCCTCAGGAACCTCAAACGAGCCGACTTGATCAGCCAACACAGGTTTCGGTCTCAACTGTCTTCATTATGAAATTTATCTTCTTTATAGAGGAATGGATCTTATAGCCTGCTATAGCCAGAAGTTCACGGTCCACCTCACCTTGGCTTGTATCGTTAGTCATGCTTCGCTATATAGGAAAATTGGTGTCAAAGAATCTAAATGTCACCCTATGGTCCTATTTATAGGGCTCACTGGGCACGGAATCTCAAGAGAAGTCAATTATCAAATTAATTTTCTCATTTTTGGTGTACTAATTATTTATTTTCCCTGTCCTTATCATGGTTATCACTATCAAGGAGTAGGAAAACTCAAATGACTAATATGTATATGCCAAAACTGCTAGCATGAATCTCAAAACAATCAGACTGCCAAGAGCGACAGTCGAGCAATCGAAGCAAAGAGCCGAAGAAGCATGGTTTGAACCCATCGTTCGACGACTAGCAAGTCTATTGGGTCAGCAGACCCACGATGTCGAGGGATTCAATCGATGGACCACACATATGGTCCCAGCTACCCAAACCTCTTTTTAAGGGTGCCCGATCAAAACTAGTTGATCGACTGGATTTGCTCGGCAAAATCAATAGCCACACAGCCGGTCACCCTAGTTAACCGGACTAATATGCATCGATCCGCTAATGACCGTTGTATTACACTTAAATGGCAACACGAATCTTCTATTATTTAGTGCATTATCTGCATTAAGGGCAGTTTCCATAATCGTTCCCTCCTGTCCATAATTATACAAAAAGTCCCTTAAAATAGGAGGTTCAAAGAAGAATAAAGGTAATTTTCCCACCAACTATTTTCTCAAGAATTCTTTGTCCTCTTTACTCTCTCTCTCTCTCTTGCCCTTCTTCTCCTGGCTCCAACTCTCTAGGCGTGTTTTATCTAAAGGACAATTTAGGATTCAACACTTACTAAGGTGGTTGTTAACCTTAGAAGAATATTACCATTTGAGGTTATTTGTATGAGAGTTATTCTATTAAATTATGATCCATAGTTAAATCGATTTTCTCTCTTTGAAAAATATGTTAGTTTTGGTTTTCAATGGTTTATTATCCTAAGAATATTTTGCTTAGAGATGTTATCATAAATGATAAATGAGTGTTGCACTTTTATAAGGATACTCATGTTGATTGTATCACTTTAATTGATAGTATTATGTATACTACCAAAATGGCTGCACGAATTTTGAGGAGATCGAATGGCCAGAGAAAAAGTGTACAAATAAAGTTACAAACAACAGGACACAAAATCCTCCAACAATTAGTGGACGGCTTTATAGCTTAATCAACCGGTATAGTCTCGCGTCCGATGAAACCCTCTGAGCAAACAAAATTAATGATAAAAAAGCCTCAGTCAAATGACCACATTGGGGTTGAGCAAACCTAATCCCTATAAGAAGACACGGTCAGCCGTCATAGTCGATCAACATACACATCCACCGATCAATCGACATACCCGACCGACCTCAAAGCTTTAGGCGACCGACCCAACCTCAGCTTTTATTTTCATTACTATGGAATCTTGATCCAATTATTCAGACAACTCTTTCCTTATATGCAATTTTCAAGAACCCCCTATAAATAGAAGGTCATGACATCAATAAAGAGACCTTTTAATTCGTTCACTTTGGGATCCTCACACTTGCAGGTTCTGACATCCGAAGATTCCCTGACACTCCCTCTCTCTGTTTCTCACTTCTCTCTCCTTAGCTCTAACTCTCGAGGTGTGTTCTCAAGGAGAGTTTAGGATTCACCATCGTGGTGAGCATGGACATGCCTCAAACGAGAAGCAAAGCGAATTACGAAGGAGAAATGTAGCTGAGGGACATAGCGCAGATGGAGTTTAATAAAGAATCAATGGACCGCGAAATTCAACAAATAGGTTCAAGAATTAAGAGATCAGATGATGGGGTAATTCAAAATCCTTCAGCAAACAATATTGCAGAAGAATGATCAGCCATCGGTCCTTGAAGTGGGCTCTCAAGGAACCCGCTCTCAAAGGGTTCCCCATGGGCATCCGCTAGCACTGGTTGGACGTATCAGTAACCAAGCGATCGAAGGAGAAGGAGATTCCCAACAACTGGCCAACACTGGGTCTACCCCAAGGTTTAGGCATCAGGTGGAACGAGTTGAAGCACCAACTCAGCCTGCCCTTGAAAACTCCTTCACTCAATAGATTCTAGAGGTTATACCGAGACAAAAGCTGAGGATTACCCATCTGAATCCTTACAATGAAAGAAGTGATCTGATCGACCACTTAACTTCTTTTGAGTCATTTGTCAGAATACTTCAGAGCAGCGATGTCATAAAGTGTCACAAGTTCCTAATGACACTTAAGGAATAAGCTCTCTTCTAGTTCATGCTTTACCGATCAGAATTATCCCGAACTTTTTTGAGTTCAGGAAACCTTTTCTAGCGCACTTTGTCAACATGCATAAGCTTATGAAGACAACACAGGCTCTACTTCAGATTAAGCAGGGGGAGAATGAAAGCTTGTGATTCTACATCACTTGTTTTCAGAAGGAAATATTAGAAGCACAAGATTTTCAACTGTTGATAGCCCAAACTGCTCTAACACAAGGGGTTAGAGATGGACGTTTCAAATATGATTTGAATATGATTGAACCAAAGTCTCTTTCCAAGATGTTAGAGATGACCAACAACCATATCGCTGGAGAAGAATCTTCATAGACCCCGACCTAGCCAAATTGGCATCAACACACCCACGATTGAAGAAGAGGAAGGCGGGGGACAAAGGACATAGGTCAAGAGATAATCAAAATACCATCGCTGATTAGCATCGCAGCAACACCCAACAACCGCGAGAGAGCCGAAGCCATCAAGGTCCAAGTCAGAGTTCTGACCATCGACTGCCTCGATATTACAAGCGACCGCACGTACATTAGAAAATACAGGCCTTAGCCCCACTTAATATCTCAATGGATGAATTAGCAGCAGCCATACAACACAAAGAATATTTCAGAAAGGCCCCACTAATGAAGGCCAGACACATGCTCAAAATTCCAAACAAATCTTACATCTACCATCGAGATCATGTGCACGATATCGAAGAGTGCATCACCTTTGAAATCTAGTGGAGAAACTGATCAAGGCCGGGAAGTTGGAGTTTTTTTTCGTCATCGGCACGCAAGCACAGCGACAGGCCGAGGAATCGTCAGATGGACCGGTCAAAACAAGCAAAGTGCATGTTCTCGGAATTATCCCTGTTATCTTCGGTGGAGGCCAAGAGTCGTCTCGTTGGTGAGGTATTTTCTATCGCTTTTTTCAAAATAATCATCCCCGTCATTTTTACAGATGCAGATCTCTCGCCGAAAGGGAATCTATATAACGACGATAACTACCAGGTGGGTAGTATTATGGACGACATCGGGAGTTTGGTCAATATCTTATTCAAGACGAAGTTCAACAAAATTGGTCTGAAAAACGATCGACTGATAGCCCCAGTCGACTCGCTGTTTGGCTTCTCTCGCGAGAGGAAAGAAGCTTTAGGTGTCATCTCTCTTGCCATCTCAAGGGGTGGTGTGGGGGGCTTGAGAAAGAATACACCAGTACGGAGTACTTTCTGGTGGTCGAGTCCCCTCCAACTTATAATGTCAGCCGACCGCTCTTGAATAACTATAGGGTGGTGGTTTCCACTTACCATGTGGCTGTAAAGTTTTCGGGCGACAGAGAGATTATAAAGACCTGATGAAACTTGAAACAGTCAAGGAGTTGCTATCTTTAAGCACTCATCAGCATGAATCACGAGCCGCTCGATATACAAACCCAGAGGGAAAGGGCTCTCAAGATTAATGAGACCATCCTTGAAGTACCTGTAACCGACGACAAACAGCTCGGTAAGGTTTTCCTAATAAGTGAAAGTTTTGATGTTTGGAATGAAAATTTGATGATTCAGATCATTTGAGAGCAATGAGGCGTCTTCGTTTAGACAACGACAGAGATGTTAAGGATCTCGATTGATGTTGTGTTTCATAGATTAAATATCAGCCCAACTTTCTGACCGGTGCAACATAAGATCAGGTCAACCGCAAGAATCCTGGCCAAATCGATAGAAGTGGAGCAGAAGTTGAAGAAGGCGGGTTAAATCCGAGAAGTCCAATACCCAACTTGTCTCTCGAATGTGGTGATGGTTCGGAAGCCCAATGGCAAGTGGAGGATGTGTGTTGACTTCATTAATCTCAAACTCGCCCGTCCGAAGGCCACCTACCCATTGTCGAAGATCGATACACTGGTGGATTCATCAGTCGAATACTCTGTAACGAGTTCCCCGATGCTTTCTCAGGCTACCACTAGATCAAGATGCACCCAGCTGATGTAGATAAGAGTGTTTTTATTACCATACAGGGTTTGTTCTATTTTGATGTAAAGCCCTACAGGCTCGAAAATGCTAGGGCAACTTATCGGTGCCTCATTGATGTAATTTTTGCTAAATTAAAAGAAATAACGTATTGAAGTGTATGTTGATGATGTTTTAATTAAAAGTAAATCGACTGAACAACACATAAAAAAAATCTGAAAGAGGCATTTGAAACACTCAAATGATATAACATGAAGTTAAATCCTTTGAAATGCACTTTTGGAGAGTCGACTGACAAATTCTTAGGTTTTTTATTAACTTTCAAAAAAATAAAATTCAATCCAGAAAAAGTACAAGCAATTATAAATATGTCATAGATGTATGGAAAAATTAGCTATTATTTTTATTGAATTTATACATGTTTATGGATGAGATTGCACTATAAGAAAGGTATTATGGTGTTTATCTTGTAGGTACAACGGTTGATTTAAGTGGGGAAAGCAGAAGAGGACATGAAGCTGAATGGTGCAAAGTGGCACTAGGCGCCTGACGCCAATCCTCTGTTCACCAACCCAAGAGGTTGGCGCTTAGGAGCCAACCACTGGGAGCTTAGGCGCCAACCGCTCGGAGCTTAGGCGCCGCGATACTAACGCCTAGGCGCCGGACCATACTGCGCTTAGGCGACAGTTGACCGCTTAAGCACCAAAGAAATGGGCACTTAGGCGCCAGTTCAGCATTCAACAGACAGAGAGTTGGGCGCTTAGGCGCCAGAAATTGTCTTGAGTAGTTGCTGCATTTTGAAGCTCTAGTCGTGTGGATCATGTAGGGGATCATGCAGGGATGCAGAGGAGTCATGGAATTTAATTTAAGGAGCCTATAAATAACAGAGCAATGCAAGATTGAATGATTGATGCTCTTGGGATTACTTGGTGGGTTTTGCTTGGAGACCCACATTCCAATGTAGAAGAGGAGGAGATCTTCCAGTGCAGAGGTTTAAGAATTCAGGAAGTGTGCTTATTGAGTCATCTTCTAGTCATTGTAAAGGAGAATTAGCTAAGCATTTTTGTATTGATTTTTGTATTTCTGTTGTAACAAACTGTTAGTGGATTTCTCTTTGATTCAATAGAATTGTTTGGTGCTCTCAACATACTTCTTAGGTAAACCTTTAACTCTTCCTACTTGCTAAGTAATTTTATTATTTTATATGGTGATGATTAACCTTCAGCACTTAATTTACTTTTCATTCTGGCCAAGTAAATTGTTAAAACATGTTGTGAACCATAAGTCTCGGGAAAGTCTATGATAGAATATACTAGGTTAAGCACATTAAACTATGAGATATAGAATGATATCCCTTGTAGAGCGATGCAAATATTAGGTAAATATGCTTTGATGGGTTAGCTATGAGATTTGTGGGAATAAAGGTATTTCTAACTAAGCTTCTTTATGCACTCGGGAGAGTGTAAAGAAGACAGCTGCTCCTATTTGTCAAAATTTTCACTTAAAAGTTACTTGTCCTCAAGTAAGACCACAATTTAAATATTGGTTTTAATTAACTAGAAAGAGTGGGTTTCATAAAAAGTTATACACAATTTTGCTCCAAAAGATTCATAGTTAGGAAAATATAATTTTTCTAGCGAAAAATTCATAAAAAAGGCTTTTAAAAACTTTGGATTCATCAAATGGAATGTGATTTCATATCCATTTTAAAAAGAAGATAGTAAATGATATCAAGTGTACATTTGATGTTAGATGTAAAGAACTAAGCTCTCCAAAAACAGTTTTATTAACACTTCTTAAAATTTTAAAACATTGAATAAAGGAGGAATGTGGAGTGTTTTAATTTAGAAAAATGAAGGTAGAATTCAAAATTATTACAAGGCATATCTAAATATAGTAATCCTCAAGAAAGTAAACTAAGGATTGAAATTTTTATCCTAAAGCAAAGTGGTAAAATTATAAGTCATGTCCCAAAAACACCAAAGAAGTCCAAAAGTTAACTGATTGAATCGTGGGACTCAATTGATTTATCACAAAAACGGGTTACAGAGCACTAAAGAAAAATCAGTGCTTTGGGTGGACGCCCGAATGTGAAGAAGCCTTCAAGAGTTTGAAAAATTCTTTGGCATCACCCCCCTCACTTCAAAGTCTAAAACTAGCAGAGGAACTGTTAGTGTACCCCAGAGTCGGGCGAGAGGTTGTTAGTTCAGCACTGGTCGGAGAAGAGGTGGAAAAATAATTCCTTATTTATTATACCAGTCGGATACTCAGAGGCGTCAAAATCAGATATACAATTATGAAAAAACTAACATTTGCCTTGATTAGTTCTGCTCGCAGGCTCCGACCGTAGACTGATCATCCCCTGAAGTATGTGCTCAAACAGCCGAAGCACTCCAGCTAAAATGGTCAGTATAGCTCAGTGAGTTTAATATAACTTACATACCTTAGATGGTAATTAAGGCCCAGTCGATCACTGATTTCTTGGCAAATTTTTTTGAGATGGAAGAATTGATCAAACAAAGTCTAGTTAGCGATCAAACATTGATTTTGCACATCGATGGAGCTTCGGGACAGGTAATGACTAGCTTGGGACTGGCCTTAAGTAGTCCAGCCAGAGAACATCTATATCAGTTGATCTCAGTGGAGTTAGATGTCACTAATAACCAAATTGAGCATGAAGCCTTGATTGCAGAACTTCATCTAGCATATGAAATTGGCGCCCGAGATTTACTAGTGAAGTCAGATTCCGTGCTAGTTATCGGGGAATTTGAAGCAAGAGAAGAAATATGACAAAATAGCTCGCCAAGACAAAGAAAAAATTGGGAGATTCAAAAAATTTTTGGATCGAGCATGTTGGCCGGGAGGAGAATCACATCGTCAATATCATGTTCAAACGCATCGGTCTGGGTGGGACTCCACAGAGGCTTACTTGATTGACGATCAAAGAAATAGAGGTGATAGAGGTTATAGCTAAAGGAAAAAAAAACTGGATAGATCCATACATCCTCTACTAGCAGACTTGGAAAATATCGGAAGACGTTACAGACCCGAGACATTTCAAAAACAAAGCCGCATTATATTTGATGATTGAAGGAAAATTCATCAGGCGATTGATCACTTCAATATACTTAAGCTGCTTGAGGGAAGACGAGGTGCGAGACGTCCTCCAGGGAATGCGGAAACTACTCTTGGGGTAAAACTCTTGCTTATCGGGGGTGCTGTGACAAGGCTTCCTCTGGCCTTCTCAAAGATGAGGACTTCTCAAAGAAATGTGAGCAATGTCAGAAGTATTCGCCTTTACATCATCAGTCGGCGCAGAAGCTCTGGCCAATTTCAAGCCCTTTGACTTTTGCCATTTGGGGATTGGACATTCTGGATCCTTTTCTCCCTTCCAAAGGCTAGCAAAAGTTTCTCCTAATAGAGTCAACTATTTTTTGAAATGGATCAAGGATAAACTGCTCGCTCGAATCACCGCGGAAGTAATTCAAATTTTCATTTGGTCTGATCTCATCTATAGGTATGGATTGTCATTGGATATCTTCACTGACAACGAAACACGGTTTTCAGATCGATTGGTGAAAGATTTTTGTGCAAGTTAGGGAATTGATCCAAGGTTTGCATTAGTTCATCACTCTCAAATGAATGAGCAGGCTGAAGTACCTAATAAGATTATTCTGAGATTTCTAAAGAAGAAAGTCGAAGGGACTAAAGAAAGTTAGGCAAACTTACAACCGTTAGTATTGTGGGAAATTCGAACGACACCCTCATCAGCAACCAGTTAGACACCATTCATGCTCACCCATGGGATGGAGGCGATGTTACTGATCGAACACAATTGCCATAGACAAAGAATTATGACACCTTCTTCATTCACGGAAGAGGATATGTTTGAATGGCAAGAAGTTAACCTCAAGGAAGAAAGACGAACCAACTCAGCTCTCTGATAGAAAGAGGTTAAAATATGTACTACTCAAATCTTCAACAAACATGCTCGGGAGAAGATGCTTGCTCCAGAAGATTTGGTGTTGAAGACGGTTAATACAACCACTTGCGAACAAGCAGTCGGCAAACTAGATCAAACATGGAGAGGGTCGTACATAATTAGCCAACTAATCTCTCCTGATGCTTACAGGCTAAAGACATATGCCGGAAAGAAACTTCCTCGGATGTTGAGCAGAGATGACTTGAAGAATTTTTTCACTTAAAAAAACTTTCTTATATACATATAAAAAGGAGTGTGTCGTTACCAACTTGTAAATTCAAACGATTCAATAAAAATTAGAGTCAGCTAATTTTGCTCAAATAATACCAAGGTCCCGCCGACACTCGTGGAACTTGATTCGATCGAGTGATGTCAATGAACTATTTTAGCACTCAAGAATTTGATCAGATCGAATGATATGTCACGATCGTTTTTAATGCTCACCTTACTCGAGTTGATCGGGCGAAAGGTGGAATGATCAAATACAATAATGCAAGTCGTCCGACCACACAAACAAGTAAAGAAAGCATTGCAATAGAATAAGAGCCAAACATTTTATATATCTCAGGAAAAAAGGTACAATACATTAAACCAGAAGTAAACACAAAAGGTACACTCGTTACAAATTTTATATGATAAGAACAATCTTAAGGGAGGGCGAAGGCACTGTGTTGAACCTCAGTCGATAGGCCCTCGCTAAGAACCCTCTGTTTTTTCTCGTTCTCCACCTTCTCAAATTTTCCTCACAATTGAGGAACATCGGAAAGCTAGAGAGGGCACGAGAAAGGCGAAAGCTTTGTTAGAACTCAACCAATAAGCTCTAGCCAAAATCCCTCATTTTTCCACCCTCGCGTTAGATTATCACATTTTCCTCGGAACATAAGATGATGGAGAAAGCGGGACAAAAGGAGGTGTCGCTGCAAGAACGCTTCATAGTCCCACTCCTCCGCCACTAGCAGGGAGGAGATATCCCACTCTGGTAGTGATCATCAAACGGATGTATTGTGTTCCCTCGGAACGTGCGCTCAGCACAACCTTTCCCAAAGCCTACGACATCCATTAGCGGAGAGGACTTTCTGTAGGTTCCATCTCGTCTGATGTACATCTAATTAGGAGAAATTACCCTTCTTCGACACTCGACTCAAAGAAAAAGTAGATTTAGTGGTTGACCCTCACAAGGCCCATCGCTCCTGTCGACGGAGGAGTCGACTTAACATCCGACATCACAAGGCCCAACAAGATTTTCATATTTTATACTAACCCGCTAACTTATCTTGGATATGAGCGCAATGGCCAGAGGCTCCCTTCCCCATTTTTATAGGAAGGAGGGTCATCAATTTCAATAAGGTTCATCTGATAAAAGCCTGCTGAGGGACCACCACGACAAGATAGATGGACACCTTAACAAGACAGCTCCACGCCACGGCAGAATAGCTCATCGACCAGTTTCCCAAAAAGGAAAAAGAAAAATCAAATCACAGTCAAAGTAGTCTATAAAGCTGGCCCACTAGTGCTCACGAGAAAGGGAAAAAGAACTAGGCCCATATTACTATCATGAGGTTCGATGACCGTTTTTTAATACTCGGGGAACTCAAATTGATCTAGAAAGGTATGAATCATAGAACGATTGGCTACGATAGGTCGATTGATCTCTTTTATACTGCCTTTAAGATGTAAGCCTGAATCCCTAAGATCGGAAGGATCTGGTTTCTGGAGATAGTTCTCTGCTCGCTAGCAACAAGATTCACAAAAGAGTATAGTGTAAATCATCTGGGAAACAAGTCCTGGAGGTTACCCTCATAGGCAACGAAAAGATCCATGCCTAATGTAGGGAGTAAACCTGGTCGAGGCAAATATCCAATCGATTGGTCGATGGGGTTTAACGATTATATGAGTTGGTGTAGATAGACCAATTGAAGTATAACAATTGATTGGAGAAAGATTAAGTTCTTTCACAATCGACCGGTTTTTATTGGTCAATCAACATGAAAATTATAAATTCATTTATCGATCAGTAACTTAAATCGATCAATCTTTTAAATTTAATGGTTCATCGGCTGAAAGACGTATCCATTTAAGCTCGGGATTTAGCTCTAAAGCTGATTTGATATATACCAGCGATAAGATCCATAGTATTTCATAAAAATTTCCCTGGATGCAAGTCCCTTCGGGGGCTGTAATCCAATAGAACTGTTTGAATGAGATTTGTCTATCAACAGACTCACTTCCAAGTTGAACAAAAACTGATAACTCGCAAGTATTACAAATAGAATAAAATTAAACAAAAGACTCTTTTATACATTTACAAAAGCGTTTACAAGTTTTATTCTTTTCTATCGACTAACCAGAAAAGAAAAAAAAGTACAAAGTTTTTCTAAGTCCAGGATTAGCGGGTGGTCGAGCGGTCTTCACCTCTAGAATTGTCCTCGACTTCTTCCTCAAAGGAATCCTAGACTTTGTCTTGAACAAAGCTGTGAACTCCTCCAGCCATGAAAACTTTGTGTCAATCAGACTGTGATGTATGAATCTCTAGATCACATAGTCAATGTCTTGTCTGTATTGTTTCGCCAACTCAGTCATGTGCTCTTTGTTCAAAATCAACGAGGCCACCTTTTCCTTCAATTGTTTATTCTCCTTCAGTAAGATATCTAGCATCTTGTTCGATTGCTTCAATTCGACTGCCGAGTTATCAAATTTAAGCTGAAGAAGATTTCTTTCGTCTCAAGCTCTCTGGAGATCACCTACTAACGAGGCAGCTTTATAGTGAGACTCGACCATAAATTTCTCTGATTTTTTCAATGTCGGCCCTTGAAGGTGGATAGCTTGCGCCGACATCAAATTGAACCGGCTGTGTGCAGTAGGATCTCCCAAAGGCTTAACTTCCTTAGAGCTTGATCATGGTTATCTGACCAAGCCAGCTCCACCAAAACTAATGAGATTCCAGCTGTCTCATCGAAATTAGGATACTGGTCTACCAAGGTATCCACTAGACATAATCACTCATCAGAGCCGATCCATAATTTCGTCTGATGGCATTCGAAGGATTCCTCTCTTCTCTTTAGCAAAGGAGGAGGGGGGAGGTCCAACCCCTCGATCAGTTATTTTACTCACTGATGCGAAGATTTTCTTTTGGGAGACGGAGGGGGATCATAACAGGAGGATACCTCTACATCCTGGTCCGGGGTCAAACTAGAAATGTTTGCAGGCTCAGCGAGTTGTTTTGAAAAATGATGACAATAAAGTAAAATTGGAACGAAAAATGCACGCAGAAAATAAACACCAGAGTGACACACAGATTTACGTGGTTCGACAAATTTGCCTACGTCCACGGAGTTGCAGAGGATTTTATTTCTTCGAGGAATTACACCGTTGAGCGTCTCGATGTTTACAAGAAAAACTCTATTTTCTTCTCTCCCTTCCTCTCTTTCTCTCTTCCTCTCTTTCTCTCTGGAGAACTCGATCGTACATCATCCAATAGCCAAAAGAGGCTATTTATAGAATAAAGGAGAGTGGTAGGTGGGAGGTAGGTGAGCGGTAGGTGGGAGGTAGATGATAGGTGGTATATGGTAGGTGAGCGGTAGGTAGCCCTTAATTAGGAAACTAACATGTGGTGGACCGGGTCTCCACATTACCCAACAATTCTCCCACTTTGAGGCCTGGACACTCAGCTGTACCACCTACTAGTCCGCAACATCTCGCTGCCGTAGCAAACTTTTCCTCAAACACGATATTCTCCACCTCTGCAACTCAAAGCCTCCGTCTTCAAGCTAGAAGACCAACTGAAGCTGCACACAACTTCAGTTTCTCAAGTGTAACACCCTTTGTCAACATATCAGCAGGATTTTTGCTTTCACAAATTTTCTCAAGTAGAAAGCGTTCGTCATTTAATAATGATCGTATGAAGTGATACCGATCCGAATGTGCTTAGTCCCGGATTGAAATGCAGGAATCCCGGCGAGGAATATAGCGCTCCGACTATCACCGTAGAGAGTGCCCTTCCGAACCTCGTTACCCAATTCTTCCAAGAAACTTTGCGGCCATATCATCTCCTTTGCGCAGCCTCGATACCGCAACATACTCGGCCTACGTAGTGGACAAAGAAACTGTCTTCTGCAAATTTGAGCCCCATGACACTGCAGTATCACCAAGAGTATAAACATAACATGTAGTACTCTTCCTACTGTCAATATCTCCAGCTAAATCTGCATCAACATAGTCTTGTACCTCCAGGCTCTTTCCTGAGAAACACAAGCAGGTTTCTGAAGAGCTCTTTAGGTATCTGAAGATCCACTTCACAGCTTCCCAATGTTCTTTCCCTGGATTACTCATGTATCCGCTCACAACTCCCACTTGCATGGGCAATATCCGGTCCAGTGCGACTATAGCATACATAAGTGAACCAATAGCCGAAGCGTAAGGAACCTTACCCATGTAGTCTTGTTCCTCCTCCGACGTGGGTGATCGACTCTTGCTCGAGTCCGAAATGACCGCCCAAGGGTGTGCCAACCTGGTTTCGCCTTGTCCATATTGACCGCTAAGCACCTTTTTCACATATTCGGCTCGTGAAAGTCTTAACGTACCTTTCGACTCGTCTCCGATAATCTTCATGCCAAGGATTTGCTTTGCCGCTCCCAAATCCTTCATTGCGAAGTATTTTGACATCCGCTTCTTCGGATTATTGATCTCGTAAATGCTAGCCCTCGCGATAAGCATATCATCCACATACGACGATAGGATGATATATGAATTGTCAAAATACCTGACATAGCAGCAATGATATGCCTGACATCTTCTGTACCCTGCATTGAGCGTGAATTTATCAAACTTCTTGTACCACTGTCTAGGAGCTTGCTTCAGGCCATACAAGCTCTATCTCAATCTGCAAACTGAGTCTTCCTTTCCCTGTACCACGAACCCTTCAGGTTGGTGCATGTAGATGTCTTCTTCAAGGTCTCCATGAAGAAAAGCCGTTTTTACATCAACTGCTCAGGAAGAGATTTTCGGTAGCTCACCATGCAGACGATACCATTCTGATGGTTGTAAGCTTCACCACAGGAGAGAAAATCTCGAAATAATCAATACCATGCTTCTGCTGAAAACATTTTACAACAAGTATTGCCTTGTACCTTTTACTGCATCATGCTCAGTCTTCACCCGATACACCCACTTGTTGTGTAATGCCTTCTTCCCTGGTGGAAGATTTGTTAGCTCCCAAGTCTGATTTTCTAGTAGAGAATCCTTCTCCTCCTTCATGGCTAGGTCCCACTTGTTTGAATTTCCATCTTGCAAGGTTTCTTCATAACTTTGGGGTTCTCCACCATCTGTCAGTAGAATGTAGTTTAAAGTAGGAGAATACCTCTGTGGAGAACGTCTAGCCCTTTCTGACCTGCGAACTGCAACTGTAGGGGTATATTGCTCTGAAACTGACTGTGGAACAATAGGAATGGGTGCCTCGGACCCACTCTCTTCATCACCTTCATCTTTGTGCTGAACTGTAACCTCTGGTAAATCATCAAGTTTTACCAACTCAGATTTCTGCAGGTGTTATTTCGTAAGCTGTACTTGGGCTTGTCCTCGTACATCATCTTCTCATTGAAGATCACGTTCCTGCTCCGTATGATCTTCCGATCTCGATCATCCCAGAAACGATACCCAAATGCGTCATCTCCATAGCCAATGAAGTAACACTTCTTTGACTTAGCTTCAAACTTACTTCGAGCATCTAGATTAATAAGAACATATAAAAGACAACCAAAAGTCTTAAGGTGAGAAAATCTGACCTCTTTCCCACTCCAGACCTCCTCAGGTAATTCACAGTTTAATGAAACGGATGACCCCCTGTTGATCAAATAAACTGCAGTGCTGACTGCTTCTGCCCAAAAAACTGATGGTAGTCCGGCATGCAATCTCATGCTTCTAGCCCTCTCATTGATGGTCCTGTTCATGCGCTCTCGCAACACCATTTTATCGTGGTGTCCCCGGAATGGTCTTCTCCATTCGATGCCTCGAGCCGCACAATACTCCTCGAATCCACCATCAATGTACTCACCACCATTATCAGACCTCAGACATTTTAACTTTAAGCCTGTCTCTGTCTCAACCATGGACTTCCAAGTCCTGAACACATTAAATACATCAGATTTATGCTTCAGAAAGTAGACTCATACCTTTCTGCTGTGATCGTCTATGAATGTGACGTAGTAGCGAGAGCCTCCAAGAGATGTCACTGGGGAAGGTCCCCACACATCTGTGTGTACAAGATCCAGCCTTTCCTGCATTTGGCGTCCTGCCACTTTTCAAGAAACTGTCATTCTTCTGTTTTCCCATAATGCAACTCTCACATATGCCCATATCAACTCGTCTTCGGTTCCGGTAGCTTCGCCTACGGATCGAAGTTCATTCATACCTCTTTGACTCATGTGACCAAGTCCATAATGCCTGACTACTTTGCTGCGTCTCTACAACGAGTAGTATCAACATCGTTAATTAAACCGGTAGTCATATATAGCGTACTGTTTTCTTACCCCGAGCCGACAAGTGCTCCTTTAGTAACCTTCGAGGTGCCATCCGAGAATACTACCGAATGTCCACACTCATCGATGCCTACCGATGAAATGAGGTTTTTTTAGTTCGGGAATGTGTCCGACCTTTTGCGGTGTCAACTCCGTTATTGTTTGAAAGTGCGATGTCGATATCTCCCATACCAACCACATTCAAAGCTTCTCCATCTGCGAGATATACTTTTCCAAAGTCACTCGCAACATAGTTTTGCATTAAATCTCTATGGGAAGATGTATGGAAAGAAGCCCCGAGTCCAAGTATTCGGTCGTCGATGGAGTTGTGAACTGCAAGCAACGGCGCATCCCGAGCTTCTTCGATTACTGACATTAGCATCGATGTTCTCCGTCTTTTTAGGACTTCTGCAGCTTCTTCTTTATGTGGCCAATTTTGCCGCAGTTCCAACGAGTCGCTTGTCGACTGAGCTTCGACTTGCTCTCGCCTCCGTACTTTGAGTTTGATCTTCCTTTGTTTGAGTTCATGTCATGTGATCTCCTTCGAAATCAACATTCGGTCGCGAACTCGAACACGAAGTCTCGCCGAATCTTTCCTACGCACCTCCTCGCCCAAAATTAAATCACGAATATTATCATATTTTAGCTTAGATTTACCCGTGAATTCGTCGATCGCCATCCTCATAGCTTCCCGACTATTCGGCGATGAAGCCAATAATATCGGCGCCGTATCTCATCATCAAATTCAATTTCGACGGACGACAATTGATTTGTGATAAGTATTAAAGTCATTCAAATGTTGTACAACGGATGTACCCTCCGCCATCTTCAAATTGAATAACTTTTTCATCAGATGCACCTTGTTATTTGCCGACGGCTTTTCATACATACCGACAAAGCCGCCATGAGATCCACGAGTGGTCCTCTCCTTGATAACGTTGTGTGCAATCGATCTCGACGGAGTTAATCGAATAACCCCTAGAACACCGTCGATCCAACGATTCCAATCGACCTCGTCCATCTTCTCCGGTCGCTTGCCCAGATAACGGAAGATGAAGTTTCTTCCCATAGAGGTAGTCCTCTATCCGCATTCTCCGAGAACCAAAATCGGTGCCATCGAATTTCTCGATCCCCGAAACCTTCACTTCGTCTCCGGCCATCATTCTTCCTCGCATCCGAACCGAAGCTCTGATACCAATTGTTGTGAAAAATGATGACAATAAAGTAAAATTGGAACGAAAAATGCACGCAGAAAATAAACACCAGAGCGACACACAGATTTACGTGGTTCGGCAAATTTGTCTACGTCCACGGAGTTGCAGAGGATTTTATTTCTTCGAGGAATTACACCGTCGAGCGCCTCGACGTTTACAAGAAAAACTCTATTTTCTTCTCTCCCTTCCTCTCTTTCTATCTTCCTCTCTTTCTCTCTTGGAGAACTTGATTGTACATCATCCAATAGCCAAAAGAGGCTATTTATAGAATAAAGGAGAGTGGTAGGTGGGAGGTAGGTGAGCGGTAGGTGGGAGGTAGGTGAGCGGTAGGTAGCCCTTAATTAGGAAGCTAACATGTGGTGGACCGGGTCTCCACATTACCCAACACGAGTGACCTTGGTCATTTCTGATAGGTCAACAAGGGGAGAATCAGCTAGTTGCGAGGCGAGAGGAAGTGCAACAATCAGCTTTGGGTCAGATGGTTGCAAAGAAGTTTGTTGAGTAGTGCAGGGGACTGAATAAAGAAGAGTCTCAGCTCCCTAAAAAATTCCTTCATCAACAACAGGCTTCTTTCCACTGCTTGTCCCTGCATCAAGTGAGTGAGATATAGCAATAATGGTCACCTCGCCGGTCACCATATTTCATATCATGATTGAGGTTTTAGATACAAAAGTTACAAATTTTGCATTGCTTGGTGTCGAGCGTCATAGAGGCAACAACACCAAGCTGGCCTTCTAAGAAAATTTCTTCTATGAGATTACCTATTGGCGGAGGATGTTTCAGCTTTTGTTGTTTGACAACCAACCTCTCATTCACCACCTTCGCTCGAGCAACTTCGGCTACATCCGAAGCCAGCCAACGATCACGAGTCATCTTACCCTTCAATACACAGGTGACAATTCCTTCGGCAGTGTATTGGGGCACCGAGAGTTGGCACCCATTCAGCAATGCCTCAACGGCGTGATATTCTTTCAAGATGGACTTTATATTGTCTCCCGCTGAGTCCGTCGGCTTGGTTCCACTTCCCCAATCACCGGCACAGGAACTTACCACAAACTGTTTTCTTTAGTTTTTTCCTAGTTGAGAACATGGCAAAGCCTTCCTTATCAATCTTAAACGATAAAAAAGGCTGAACAGATCAACCGAACAAGAAATGGCTTCACGGCGACATAAAATAACAAAGGTCATGATTGCGGCAATGGAGTTGGGTAGTACTTGCGCTATAATAACCTCATACTTACTAAAACACTCCGATCTTCATTGCACAGGGGCAGTCGGAGGCCATAAGTGAATTGGTCCCAGTAGAAGACTAGATCAACGCCGACATTGTTCGTCGGGCGATTTGATTCCTGCACCATTCGGATAACGATACTATCGTCGAAGACGTACAACCTCTGCATCCATTCTACATCTCCTACTGACAAAATCAAGGCATTGACAACAGGGTAAGTGCCGAATAGAGTGGGGGAACACTTGGAAGCCATCATAGCACTAAGCAAAAGAATGACAGAAAGGCACTCGAAAGTCGAGGCATCATGAAATGATAAGTGTCCCATCAAATATCATTTTAAATTTAATTAAATATTATTTTATTGTAAATAAAATGATTATAGACCACGAAGGAAAAAAAAATTTAATAAAAGGATCTTTCGCTGCTTCAACCAAGGTATAACCCATTTGAAGCATCCTCCAGAAGACCAACTCCACCAAACCTAATATGCTCCATCTGATCGACATCGTGGACAAATCTATTCAAAATGGTTGACTCGCAGATGGGCTCCAACTCAACGTGTAGGGCACAGAAGGAGCCTTTGGGAGATGCAACATTCACCTCAAACTTTCAATGTCGGCTGATCCGTGTCAGAGAGCAACGACCTACGCCTCCAGTCGCTCACAACAGACCAACCACTTTGCAAGCGCTTCAACAAGAACTTCAGTTACTTGAGTTGAACGGTCAGCCATCTCTTTCAACCGGAGGCCCATCAAATCAGAGGACAGCTGTCGACCCTATATTCGCCTCTGCTGAGAGTTACTAAAGTTGTTCATCAATGTCCATAAAGTTTGGTTAGCAGTGTGAGGAGGTGATGTAACTGATTCTAGTTTCTCAGCTACAACTGACAAGATGGGGTCAACAAAGTTCTTAAACGACCCGCCCTCAATGCGAGCCTCCAGAACAATCGGCTCCTCTGCAATAGAAATAATGTCAAACTATTATTAAGGAAGTACCAAAGAAAATGCTTCTCTTTACAGACCCGTAAATCTAGCTATTTCAGAAAGAGTCATGGAAACCTCTTTCATTCTGGGGCAGGAGGACCTTCGTCCCTACATTGCAAAAGGGGCAACGGAGAGCCAGCAGTCAACTTTTCTCTCAATCCCTCTTGACCAACCTCAGTGGGAGCAGCAGCTCGCTCACTTTCCTCAGCAGTCACGTGAATACACGAGCTAGTGGCTCGACAAAGATCCATCGTCGACGACTTCTTCGACGATCGAGTCCGAAGATGCAACCTGATTGGCCGGCTCAAGTTAAAGTGTCTCTCGCTTCCTTTTTCTAATAACATTTTTCTTGTTTTTTTCTAAGGTAGAAGACACAAGAAGTCGAAAGCCTTTCCAAGTTAGAAGGGGGACGTCCATATCCCTCTTACTTAAACCATTGTCCATGATGTCAATCGTATGACCCAGGGTGCAAATAAGGAAATTAAAAGTGCAAAGCCACTAGCCCTATAAATTATAGGATCCATTTGACACGAAAAATAAGGGAGAATTTATTATTGAATTAATCTTCTCGATTTCTGTGCCATTTACTGCTTAATAATTTTTTTTTTGTTTATCGTAGTTGTCGTCATCAAGGAGAAGAAAAATCAGGGAATTAATATGTATACTACCCAAATGACAACACGAATCCCGAGGAGATCGAACGGCCAGAAACATAGTTGTATTAAAAAAAGTTTAGAATGACAGGACAGAAAATCCTTGAGCAATTATTCGGTCGACTTTATAGCTCAATCGACCGGTATAGTCTCCCGTCCGATGGAACCCTTCGAGCGACAAAATTAATGATCCAAAAGCCTCGATCAAATGACTACATCCTAGTCGAGCAAACCTGATCCCTATAAGAAGACATGGTCAACCTTCACAGCCGACCGACGTACACATCCAACGGTCGATCGAAATACCCAACCCCAGCTTTTATTTTTCTTACTATGTAATCTTGGTTCAATTATTCATATTGTATTTAAGGATACTATAAATAGAAGGTCATTATATCAATAAAAAGACCTTTTAATTCATTCACTTTGGGATCCTCACACTTGCGGGTTCCAACATCTAATACTAATAGAATTTTTCCATCACACATTGATAATATTAGCATAAACAAAGAGATTAAAATTATAAATCTAATCTACATTCAAACTAGAATTTAATCTTGAACTTTGATCATAAGATCGAACATTCTTCAATCATCATCCAAACAATGATCGAACACTCTTGTATAATAGTTTGAACTACGATTAGATCATTGTTCAAACCTTTTTTGAACAACATCAAAAAATTTCAAATGTCTGATCATTATCAGTAAATATTTTCATCAGTTAAAAATAAATTTTAATCAATATTCAAAGTTGAAATCTAATCTAGTATCCTAAAAGGTTTAAAAATTTAACTACCAAATTTGTTAGAAAAATATTCTATTTTTTAGTAAATTAAAATACCTAAATTATTGTTTAAAGAAAAAGTAACATCAACATACCACTATAGTATTGCAAAATTATTGAATTTTACAGCATTATGGATGCTTTTTAGACTTAGGTCTGTCAAAACGGCTCGTTGTTCGCGAGCAGCTCGTGTTCGGCTCGTTAAGAAACTTGTGTTCGGCTCGTTCGCTAAGTTAACGAGCCGAACACGAACAAAGATTTGTTTGTTCGTGTTCGGCTCTTTTTAGCTCGAAATATTACTATATATATATATATATATATATATATATTCTGATGAGTAGTATTTTTAAAAAATTTAATTGACTACAATGATTTATAATCAATTAAAAGTATTAATTAACAAAATAAAATAAAAATTATTAAATTAGATTCAAATGATGTTTTAATATAAACAATAATTTTTAAAACTTGACTCAATCCTTAACATCTTATGGGTACGTAATTAGGATTGTCAAAACAACTCTTTACTCGTGAACGGCATTGTTTTCACTATGTAAGAACGAAATTAACACGAACACACTTTTTTAGCTCGAAATATAAACAAGCCGAACACGAGCTGAGCTGCCCGGCTCGATCATGTTCGGCTCATTTACACCCCTATAATTTTACTAATTTTTTGTTTGGTCTGCTTCCACTTATTTTGTTCTGACTTATTTGTTTAGCCTCATTTTTCCTGGTTTTTGGATTATGTCTTTTAGCCTCATTTTCCCTGCTTGTTGTTTAGCCTCATTTTCCCTGCTTTTTTTATTATAAATTATCCTTATTTTTTTAATACCAAAATTTTCTTAATATTAAGCTCTGCTTCAGTGCTTCCTTCACAAGCCGCCACCATCACTTTAACTATTCCATTTTTGTGTTCCCGCTATACTTCCATGGCCGGCCTCAACAACAACACCGCCGCCGCTGCCGCCGCCTCCACGAATCCCCATTTCATCCTAATCCCACTCATGGCCCAAGGCCACATGATCCCCATGGTCGACATGGCCTGCCTCCTCGCCGACGGCGGAGCCGTCGTCACCTTCATCACCACCCCCGTCAACGCCGAACGCATCCGCCCTTCCATCACCCGCATACAAAGCTCTTCTCTCCCCATCCGCTTCGTGGAGCTCCGCTTCCCATCCGCTGAAGCTGGTCTCCCTCCCGGCTGCGAGAACCTAGATCTTCTCCCCGACTCCAAACTCAACAAACCATTCGTCGAATCCCTTCCCCTTCTCCGCAACCAGCTCGAGCTCCAACTCGGTAACCAAATTGCTATCCCAGATTGCATCATCTCCGACAGCAAGCACGCTTGGGCCTCATCCATGGCGCGCAAACTATGCATACCTCATGTCATCTTTCACGGACCCTCGTGTTTCTATCTACACTCAACTCTCTCGATTAAACGGCATAAGATCCTGGATCGGATTAAAGATGAATTCGAACCATTTGCTTTACCGGATCTGCCGCAGAGGATCGAGATGGTGAGAGCGCAGGTGGAGAGATGGGTGGATTCGCCGACGTGGGAGAAGCTGAGAGACGAGTGTTACGCCGCCGAGGAGGCGGCGGACGGGATCGTGATCAATACATTCGAGGAGCTCGAACCCTGGTGCATCGAGATGTACCGGAAGGCGACGGGGAAGAAGGTGTGGCCGATCGGCCCGCTATCACTCTATAACAGGGAGATGGAAAGCAGAGCAAGAAGAGGGAACGAAGTATCTGTTCTCGAAGCGGAGAAGTTGCAGAGATGGTTGGACGAGAGGGACGAAGGATCTGTCATCTTCATCAGCTTCGGCAGCCTGGCGCGGAATCCGATCGCGCAGCTGACGGAGATCGGCTGCGGCCTGGAGGCTGCCGGGGTTAGGTTTATATGGGTGGTGAAGGAAGCGGAGGTGGAGAGCGGAACGGAGGCAGGGAAATGGATGGAGGGGTTTTCGGAGAGATCGGAGAAGGAGAAGAAGGGGATTGTGATTAAGGGATGGGCGCCGCAAATGGTGGTGTTGTCGCATCCGGCGGTGGGGGGATTCATGACGCATTGTGGATGGAACTCGATCTTGGAGGCGATATGCGCAGGGGTACCGATGGCTACATGGCCGCACTTTGCGGATCAGTTTTTGAACGAGAGGTTGGTGGTGGAGGTGTTATGGATTGGGGTGGCGGTGGGGGCGACGGTGCCGGTGAAGCCGGCGGATGAGGAGAGGAAGGAGGCGGTGGTGGGGAGGGAGAAGGTGGGGAGGGCGGTGGAGAAGTTGATGGATGGAGGGGAGGAAGGGGAGGGGAGGAGGAGGAGGGCGAGGGAGTTTGGGGAGAGGGGGAGGAGGGCGATGGAGGAAGGGGGTTCTTCTTATGAAAATTTGAAGGGAGTGATAGAGTACGCGCGTGGTCATAAGAATAGAAGAAATGGGTCCAAAATGAACATTCAATAGACTATTGAAGGAACCTAAAAATATGATGGCAATTCATTTCATTATTTTGTAAAACATGGCATCATATTTCATTCATTTGTGAAACAAATCACATGAAAAAAGAAAATAAATTTTAATTATGCCAACATGTTTTGAGTATACATCAAGAAATGATTTTCTCACCTTTCCTTGAAATTTCAATCTAAGTTTTTTTTATTGTAAATGATGTGTGTTGTATGTTGAGGAGCTCACGACAATAGAGTTATATTAACGATTTGGTATTGTACAAAAATCTAACACGAATAATTAAAATAAGAGCTGATAGAAGGGACATCAGATTTTTTATGTGAAAAACTTCAAAGGAAAAAAATCACGGGATCTAAAATAGTTAAAATAGTTCCACTGTTCGGATGTATGCTATAAGAACTTGAATATTAGCATGTGAGAAAATATTGGGGAGGAGGCAACGACTCGACAGGGATGATAGAAAACCAACAGTAGGCGTTGTGTGATGATGATATGGATTTTTTAGCACCAATAGTTGTAGTCACTAGATAGTAATGATTCAACAATATTAGTATCGATAGTCAGGTGAATGTGATCCGATGATGGTGATTTGACAACAAATGTCTAATGGTAGCAATGGTATTAGACCGCTGGTCTTACAACAACTGCAACAATGACCAAGTAACAACAACGGGGGCATGACATCAGCCACGCGACCGTGTTCCGATGACTGATAGGCAAAGGTAGTCTGGCGACTGTGGAGGCCAAGAGATAGTTACCCAACGAAGACAATGACGGTCTGACAATGAAAATGACCTAATGAAAACAATCTAGCACAACGACAATGAAGATCGAGAGATGATGATCCATCAATGATGGTAGCCTGACGACGACAAAGGCAGCCTAAGGATAGTGATCTTACTATGGCAATAGTGGCTCAACGTCGATCAAGTGATGTTTTTCTGATCTTAGTGGTAGTTGTCGGCATATTTTTAGGTTGTGTGTTTTATTTTGAAAAGGGGGTCGCCTAACAGAAATTGTCGGCGAATTTTAGATTTTAAATTTGAATTAAATATATATATATATATATATATAATTTAGAAAGTAACATTTGATTTTGAAAATAATTTTAAGTTTGAAAATTTTAAGATATGAAATCAAACTGATCTCACATCCCGAATAGTTTACATAAACGAGCACCGCATCACAAATCGTGTATCTACCCCGAAGAATAGACACACTGCTTGGTAATGGGGCTCGATTAAATAAACTAGAAAGGTTTGTGACATCCGTTTGGTCTGCGAACCGATTTTATAAGCCGACAAGTTCCTCGCTTAATATAAATGAATTAAGTAGGGTTTATATTACCCGAGTTCTTAAAATTCCCTATAAGGGCTAAGCCCCTATAGTTAATTACATCTTAAGTGACGAGAATCACCTAAGAAAACTCTCGATAATAATCGATAGTTCGCTCTCAAGAATTTCAAAGTTTAAGTTTTCAAAGGATTGAATTTTGGAATTCCAATAGTGGAATAGATCAAATTTGGAACATTTTGTTTTGGAATTCAAAGCGAAGAAAAGTAGGAGAAATTGCTGCATTCGAAGCGAACTTCGGTAATTTCCGACTATCCTATCGTTTAGCTTGGATTTAGGAAAGTCCTAATGTTTATTTAATGTTTTGATTTTGCCAATTTTAATTAATTAGGACTTATGTTCGTATGACATGATCATACAAATAACTTCAAGATGTGAGGGTTTATGTCGTATCGACGACTACCTCTGAAATCCTAAGACCGGTTAGGGCTTAATTTGCAATGCAAATGCCTAACAAAAGGTTGAGGATTTATGTTGCACTAGTGCAAACTACCTCGAAGTCCTATGGCTTAGTTATTTAATTCTAAGAAAGTTTTGTCAAGTAGACTCGTGTTTTCATTGATGACGATGGCCGTGCTTGCCCACCATGCTCCGAGTTCCTTGTTGTTGCAGAGGTTTAGTTTTAGAAGTCATAAATAAGGAGATGAGAAAAGTGTTTTGGCTTGAGAAATTCTTAATTCCCAAGTGTTTTTATGTTTTAATTAAAACAAATCTTAAAGCTCGATTATAACAACACCTGCTAAGATCACACGGCTCCATCCTTCCGCATCGTTATTTTTATCGGATTCACTTAGTCGAGATGAATTTGCTAAACTCAACTAAATGAGTTCCACACTTTCATTTAGACCGTGAAATCCCGTTAGCAACACATATGTTACATCATCCGAGGTATTCCCGATCATCCAACAAGACGTTTTAATTTAGTTGTAGTTGTAGTTTTGTGTTCCGTTTCGTGATTAAATTTTGAGTTGTTTTATATTTTGAAATGTCGTGGCGGTGAATTTTATCTTGTAATGACTTTTAATTTAGTTTTGGTTTCAGCTTTAGTGGACTATCCTAAAAGTATGGGTTTTCATGCAAGAAAAGTAAGTGCGATACGATCAAGTAAATTGCAATAAAGTAAATCGCAACAAAATAAAAGCGTACTCGAGGGTCTTCCCGTCATCCCAAGCCGCACTTAAACACAATTTAGAATATTTAAGCATTTAGAACAAGTTCCTGGTAAAACTAAGGGAAGGGTTATGGTTTTCTACCAAGTTCTTAAGCTTATAACTAGTCATCTCCTATGACGTCTAGTGTTCTTGTGTTTTGTTCGAGGACGATTTTCTTCATCAAAGAACAATTAAGTTCAGTTGTTCTTATAAACATCCTATCATATTGAGAAAGTGTTTATGAAGAATCTCAAACATCTTTTCAATATTACTAGAATTGTTTTAAGTCCAAATGAATTTAATCATACAAATGAATTAATCGTCTGATAATTCAAGTTTTGTTGTTATCTTACTCAGTGAACTAGGACATTTGAATATCCTATGAGGGAAGTAACATTACATTTAACGTTCTGTTTAGGAGTTATGACAACAAAAGCTTTCGAGGGCAAATTGATGTTCAAATGATTTATGATTTAATTTCAGTTAGTGGGTTTAAATTTGGAATAGTATTCAAGTTGTTTTATTTTTGAATTTCTTTATGTCTTAGGTGATGTCATTTTTAATTCAATTTAATTTAACTTTAATTTAATTTAATTTGCTTTAGTTTTAATTTTAATTTAATTTAATCCAATTTTAATTTTAACTTGATTTGATTTGATTTAACTTGATTTGATTTGACTTGATTTGATTTGATTTAACTTGACTTGACTTGACTTGACTTGATTTTATTTTAATTTTAACTTGATTCTATGATATGATATGATATGATATATGATATGATATGATATGATATGATATGATATGATTTGATTTGATTTGATTTGATTTGATTTGATATGATATGATATGATATGATATGATATGATATGATATGATATGATATGATATGATATGATATGATATGATATGATATGATATGATATGATATGATATGATATGATATGATATGATATGATATGATATGATATGATATGATATGATATGATATGATATGATATGATATGATATGATATGATATGATATGATATGATATGATATGATATGATATGATATGATATGATATGATATGATATGATATGATATGATATGATATGATATGATATGATTTGATTTGATTTGATTTGATTTAATATGTTTTAATTTAATTTTATTTTATTTAATTTAATTTAATTTAATTTAAACTTTAATTTAATTTTATTTTTAATTTTTAATTACTATTTTATTATTTTTTTGTTTTAAAGATGATTTTGATTTTAATTATTAAAGTATTAATTTAATTGAAATTTTAAAAGGATTTAATTTAAATAATTTAATTTTAATTTAATTTAATGATTAAGTCTTTTAGCATTTTAAATCTTAAATTTGGATTATCATTTTAATTAGGAATTAAATATTATCGAGATGATTAATTTAGGGATTCTTAAATTAAAGAACAAATCTCTTCCTAATAATATCCCTATTTTAATAATTCCAATTTTATTATTCTTCCAAATTTAATCAATTATTTAATTAAGGTTTATTTCAATTATTTTTAAATTGTTTAATAGTGTTTCTACCCTTATTATTCAAATTTCAATCATCCAAATCGATTAAGATCAAATATTTTACTTTTTTATTTTATTAAGCCTAAAGTTTTGATTAAAGGTTAAAATTTTAATTACCATTTTGCTCTTCAAGCTTAATAATTTCATAACTCACTAAATCGAGCTTAAATGAACTTGAAATTTTTATGTGACTTCACTCATATGTCAATAAAGGCATGAGAGAAGAAAATGTGATTTTTCCGTATTTAATTTATTTATGTAATTATTTTTGGTGGAAAATAGGGATTTCCAAGGAAAATTTAATAATATGACCAAGCGAAAGTTTCTGTCCTTAAGAAAATTATGGGACATTCATAATGACCAGAGGATCACTTGGACCAATTTTGGTGATTTTTTGAATTATATTCTTTTTATTATAATTATTTTGAGTTTTGGAGTATTAATTAATTTAAAAAATAAAATAAAGGTTGAAAAATGAATTTTATATTTTTTTAAATCTCTCTGATATCAAGGAAATCAGAGAACCAATTTTTTACAATTTTCTGATTTTTCTTTGATTTATTAGAATTAATTTAGTGGAAATGCTAAAAAATACATTTTTTTTATTTTAAAATTACCTTGGGGCTTTAAAATTTAATAGCTCATTACAGAGACTTAAAAAAAATATGGAGTTTGTTCCTAAGTGATTAAAATTCAAAATGTGACATTTTGGTGAATTTTATTATTTTTGTGATTTTTATTATTTTTTAATTATTAAAATATTAAAATAATGTAAGAAAATCAACCTTTTCGAAAAATTGCAATTTTATTTTTCTTAAATTCCCTAATATCGTAGAGGCTCCAAAACCACTCTGTGAATTTTTGAAAAGTATTTTGAAAGTTATGAATTTTTAAAGTTTAAATTGGCTAAATGGTTTAATCAACCCATTTCATGGGCTAACCAAGTCCAATCGACTTCAAATTTTTATATGGGTTCCACTCGATCCTAAAGGTCGATGGAGAATTGATTTCAAGTCAATTTGATGTATGATTATCCCTAATTAATTAAGGACCTATTTTGGGTGTTTAAGCCAATTAGGGTTATTCCAAGTGGATTAATTCAAAACCTATTTTTCCTAGGTTCCTCTGGTCATAATAAACATCACCAAATTTTCATAGAATTTATTTCACAACATGCTAATTATTGGAATTAAAATACTCGAACTAGCAACCTAGAGTTGAAAAATCAATAACTCTTCATAGGGATGGCCTCGACTTTGTAAAATTCGTGGAAAGTTCCCGGATTCGGAGGCTTCAAAGCCCTATGGTCTCATGCCATGCGTGAATCGTATACATGCATGGAGAATTGAAAATGTCCAGAGAGTAAATAAATTATTAAAAATCAAATACTCAATGAAATTAAATGATTTCTTTTCCACATTATTCTTCTCTGTTCACTGAGCAAGAGGGTATTTTTATTTTATTTTTATGATTTTTCTACACAACGTTATGCATTTTTCAAGTTCTGGTAATTAAATAAATAGGAAAATAGCCTAATTTTCTACTTATCCACGCGGCGCCCCGTCATCCTCGGCATCTCCGAACGACCACGCGGCGTGCTCCCATTCGACGCCGCCTTCCGACTCAGCGCCACACGGCCCGCGGTTCACCTATCATCTCCTGGTCCGACGCCATCTGAGCCGTCCGTCCGCGCGTGTAATGAATGAGCGGCATCCGTTCATCGCCCCAAGCCTCCTAGCCCGAGAACCGTCCGTCTTCTAGGCCTAAGATCTCACTCGATACTCGACCAAATCGAACGTTCTTATGCTCTATGGATTCGTCTCGAGAAGACGAACACATCCATACGGTTTATGTGGCATGAAATCGACTCAATAAAAATGGAGAATGTTCGGAAGCTCGGGAAGAAGAGTGAGGTCATACCTTCGCTCGGGGAAGTGTGGCTTCGATCCGAGGGTCGTGTCACCTTCGATTGCGTCCCAGCAAGCTCCGGATGAAGTCTCCCGGCCTCGTGAATTGTCTATGTAGGATTTCGACCACGCACGATTACAAAGCTTGGAGTCCGGAACGGATGGGTGGCCGGAGAGGGGGCTTTTGCCGGTAGACTTCTTCCCTGGTCCGGTGAAGGTGTAGGATCAATCAATTTGGGGATTGGTCCACCGTGAAGAAGTGTCCCGGTTTTTAGGCCGAAGTTCGAACTCAAAATCGAGCTCACTCGGAGGGAATCGGGCTGGAATCCAATGGGAATCAAGTGCTCTATGTGTAGAGAGTGGTCCGGAATGATTTTGGCAGAGTTTCCTTAAGGTTGGTTCAAGCACCTCTCCCATGGCCGAGAGAGGGGTTGTTTAAATGAGGAGAGGCTCGGAGGGCCTCCTGTGGGAGTTAGGGACCGGGATCACCTGCTTCGGCAAGAGAAGAACGACTCGCAATGGCCACTGGGGATGGGACGACTCAACAGTGGGAATTCCAAACTTTGGCTCCTCCCAAGGTCTCGGCCATGGTGTTTTCCGACGACCTGTGCGGCCGGCCGAGCAGGCATGTGTCACCCTCGAGTCCGAGTGGGTCGTGGCTGGAGGTTTGTGCGACTAATCGTGCCATGGACATGTGTAAAGGGTTTGAATCAAAGTGGAATGGGAAAGGGCTAGTTTTGGGTCTAAATGGGTCAACCCTTGGTTTTGGGTTAGGTCCACCATCCAAGGCCAATTTGGGTCGAAGGGAAAGTCACTTGGATCGACTTGATTAGTGGGGTCAAGTCACAATCCAAGTACAATTAAGCATAAGCAAGAGTTAGGGGAGAAATGGGAGTGGTTAATCACTCTTAAGAGAATCATTAAAGGGTCCCCTCTTCTTGCCATTTTGGGTATGGTGAAGTGTCCAAGGCTTTCATGGCTCACATGTGGCTCATGCATGGCTTCATGGCTCACCTTTGGCTTGGAAAAAGCTAAGTCAACTTTCATGAAAGAGGTTTTTTAGGAATTTTGATAATTTAGGGGTGATTTGATAGGATTTGGCATATGGCTTAGTTTAGAAAAATTTGATGGCTAATTTAGAACTTAGGGATGATTTTAATTGAGTGAGGATGAGATGAGATTGTAATGTGGGCCTTAGGATGGGCTCGGACTTTTGAAATTATTTTAGGAATGGGCTTTTGGATTTCAAAACAAATTTTAGGTTGATAATTTTGTAAAGGATTGGATCCAATAAGTGTTGAATTTAATTTACGAAGGTTTCATGAATGATTTGGAATAAATTTGAAGTGGTTTGGGCTTGAATTGGGTTGGGTTTGGATCTCTTTGGTAAATGGGCCAATGTAGGTCAAATTGGGCTAACTTGGGTCAATGTTGGGCTAGGGTTCAAATTGATGTAAAATTAATGTTGGGAAATGTTTATGGGAGTGTTTCAAAGAGGTTTTGACTTTGGTTGGGTTTTGATTTTGGGGTTTAGGCTTATTTGGGTTAGGTTTGGGTTTAGGTCAAAATTGAGCTTTTTGGCTTTGGGTTGAATTTGAGTGGGGTTTGGGTCTAAATTTTGGGTAAATCATGTTAGTGTTTTGTTTGTGGGGATGTTAAGGAAGGTTTAGAAAAGATTTGGGGTTAATTGGAGTTGAATTGGGTTAGTTTGGGTTAGGTTTGGGTCATGGGTCCAAATTGGGCTTTAAGGCCAAAAGTGAAATTGGATTCAAATGCCAATCAAATTGGACTTGGATCTGGTCTAGATTGGTCTTGGGAATGTTAAATTGAAGTTTAGAATTGAATTGGACCAGAATTTGGGTCAATTGGGTAGGTTTGGCTTGACATTGGGTTCATTTTGGGTTAAAATGGGTCAAATGTGGGTTTTGACAAAAGTAGGGTAAATTGACAAAATCGGCCCATGGTGTAGTTGAACAAAATGAAATTGGGAATATTTGGGATTTTCTGGAATTTTCTGGGAATTTTCTGAATTTTTGGATTTTTGGGTCAAGAGGGGTATTTTGGGTATTTGGAGGGTATTGGGAGGTATTTTTGGAATTTTTAGTATTTTTGGCTATGGATGATCAACTTGATTGGTGAGGAAATGTTCAAGGTTAATTTTGGGGAATTTTGGGTGATTTGGAAATTTTGAAAAATTTGGGTAATTTCGAGGCTTTGGGTAAGGCTAAGCGGGTGTAGGGTCCCTGGGTCAAAGATTAAAAATTTGCAACATCAAGATCGAGTAATCGTAAGTGGAATGAAATCATTTTGGTTGAGCCATGAAGCCATATCAAGCCCACATGAGCCATGAAGGGACTCATTCGAGGCATCCACTATGTTGTTCCTAACCCTCTTGGCCAAGGGCTTAGGGTTAAGGACCATTCATGTGAATCACCTTCATGAGTCGAGAGGTCGAGTTAGGTATGGGTGTATTTTTAGGAGGTGTGTGAAAGTGTAGTGTATAAGTGTAGTGAGTGTGTAGGTCACCCTCACTGCACCAGAGCCACCCAGTGGCGCTCCTAGTGCCAAAGAGTCCTATAGGAACTCATCCTTTAAACTTCCACATTTCGATTTCAACCCTCTAGTGTGATTAGGGGTCTACAGATCAAGTTCAGTGAGTTTGCAGGGAGTTAAGAAGTGGTTTGAATTTCTAAGTGGTGGGTCCCAATTCTAATCCTCTAAGATAGTCAAAGGAAAAGCCTAAGGCTAGATCCTAAGTACTAAGAAGAATAATAGAAGACCTCATAAAAAATGAGGTCAACAAATGGACCCAATAGGTGTGGTGAGCTGACGGAGCACACCGCGCGTATTGGTGTTGACCGAAGCGATCAACAAAACCAACACAAACGTCCAAGTGACAAACTTAGGACAAAGTAGAAGAGTTTCCGCTGGGGAGTGTCAAGTATATCTCTGAGACTGGAGATCCCTGAACTCTCGCTGGGGAAAGGAAATGGAGGTGAATCCCGAATCACATGATCTGGGGGAATTTCAATTTAGATTTTATTTTGTTTCAATTTAACTTTTGATGTGTGAGCTCAGATTTCAATTCGGAGTTTTAATTTAGATTGAAGTTTTGTCAAAATTAATTTGAAGGGATTTGAATTTGAAATGAAAATTGGAATTTTGTGATTTTAGATGTGACATCTTCAACCTCAAAAGAAAATTGAATTAATTAGATTGAATAATTACAATGAGGAGAGATCTCAGAGCAATGTGGTATTGGATGTAAAATCCTTAAACTCAAGAGTTTAATTTTGATGTATTTCATTGTGATAGGGAAAGAATCCTAAAACAATGCAGTCTCGGATGTAAAATCCTCAACCCCAAGAGTTTGATTTTTGATGTATTTCATTGCGATAGGGAAAGAATCCTAAAGCAATGCAGTCTCGGATGTAAAATCCTCAACCCCAAGAGTTTGATTTTGATGTATTTCATTGCGATAGGGAAGGAATCCTAAAGCAATGCAGTCTCGGATGTAAAATCCTCAACCCCAAGAGTTTGATTTTGATGTATTTCATTGCGATAGGGAAGGAATCCTAAAGCAATGCAGTCTCGGATGTAAAATCCTCAACCCCAAGAGTTTGATTTTGATGTATTTCATTGCGATAGGGAAGAATCCTAAAGCAATGCAGTCTCGGATGTAAAATCCTCAACCCCAAAAGTTTGATTTTGATGTATTTCATTGCGATAGGGAAAGAATCTTAAAGCAATGCAGTCTCGGATGTAAAATCCTCAACCCCAAAAGTTTGAATTTGATGTATTTCATTGTGATAGGGAAAGAATCCTAAAGCAATGCAGTCTCGGATGTAAAATCCTCAACCCCAAAAGTTTGATTTTGATGTATTTCATTGTGATAGGGAAGGAATCCTAAGCAATGCAGCTCTCGGATGTAAAATCCTCAACCCCAAAAGTTTGATTTTGATGTATTTCATTGCGATAGGAAGGAATCCTATAAGCAATGCAAACTTCTGGATGTAAAATCCTCAACCCCAAAAGTTTGATTTCGATGTATTTCATTGCGATAGTGAAGGAATCCTAAAGCAATGCAGTCTCTGATGTAAAATCCTCAACCCCAAAAGTTTGATTTTGATGTATTTCATTGCGATAGGGAAGGAATCATAAAGTAATGCAGTATCGGATGTAAAATCCTCAACCCCAAAAGGTTGATTTTGATGTATTTCATTGCGATAGGGAAGGAATCCTAAAGCAATGCAGTCTCGGATGTAAAATCCTCAACCCCAAAAGTTTGATTTTTGAATAGTAATTGATTTTGCAAAGATTTGCAGTGTGGAATTTTGGTGTTTCAAGAATTTCATGAAAGTTGTAAAAGATTTTTTTGTGGAAAGAAACAAATTAGGAGGGAATATGTAGATGCTACATATCCCATTCAAAAGAGTTCGATCGAGAGTTGCTAGTTTGGATTGGATACAATTCCTCGCCACTGCATTCGAATCGAAAACCTCATGGCTCCGTGTCAACGGAATCAACCGCTTCCATCCCGTACAAGGGAGAGAGTAGAACGGATTGGATTTCGTATTTGGAAGATTGAGTTCGAATTTGATTGAAATTTGATTCGAGATCCGGAAGGTTGAATTTGAATTCGATCGAGATTCGATTCGAGATCTGGAAGGTTGAATTTGAATTTGATTTAAAATTTGTGTTCATTTTGTTTATTTTTTTAACGATTTATCGTTCATTTAATGTTCATGCGAATTTGGAGTTCATCATTTAAGGAAAGTTTTTCTTTTATTCTTTTTGTTTCTTTTCTATTCTTTGTCCGAAGTTCATTTAACTTTAATGGCGTTTCCCAGTCAACTTGCACAAAAGAGGTGAAGGCCAAAAATATGACATGATCACTTTCATTCCAATCATGTTGAAGATACATCATACAACTCGATCTGGAATACATCTCATACAATCCATATAGACTCAAAACGGACTATGTATGATCTTTTGTCGATCCATCCAAAAAGGTATCTGTCAAAAATCCATGTCTGAATAGTGAGGTACATGGTCAATAACATCACCTTCCAAGCCATCCTTGGCAAGGATGCCGTATGGATGTACGTTGGAGGTGTGATATTTTTCATGTAACTCACAACTGTAAGGCCGGAGGCTCTCTAGCTCCGGTCCTGGCCGGAAGTGGTAAGGTGCCTTCCCGTCATCCATCCTTCCGAAAGTAACCGAGATCCGCTTCATTGGTACCCCCGTATGTAATGTTTAGCGACGTCCGCTCCGTTGCCCTTCGCATCATGACGGAACCTACCGGTAATGGTATCTTTACCGGCCCTCGAACTCACTCCGGGCCTCGCTATCCGGAGGTCGATCCGAACATGATATTACATTCGTTCGTAAAAGAAATCGTGCAGAAAGGTCCGACAAAGTCGTGGTGATCTATGTGCGGGGTATGCAATCACCCTTTTTGTAAATGTTTATGATGCAACCGTTGAGTATGCAACTTGTCGGCGCACCCTCCATGTTATCATTCTTTTTACCATCCTTTTGATGACTAATGGCATTGGATCCACTCGGCCATGACGGAGTATCCCCGTGGGTTTCCCTCCCTTTCTTCCGCGAAGTCAGTAGCAAGCATCCACATTGTATTGTAATTCTCCCTTTCCCTGACATCCATCTTCGGGGTTCCGAGTAAGTGTTTTCTCTTAGGCGGCCCGCTCGGCCCATTCATTTCAAATCCCGGATGCAGTCCACGATTTGTTGTTGTTCGTATTCGAGAACAAGTCCGTATGTAGCTCGAGGCCTTCTAATATATCGATCCTCCCCGCCTCGATTCTCTCGAAGTATTCAAAAGTTTTCTTCTCGACATCCCGCATTCTTTCTAGCTCGTATTCCGGAATAATCCGCAAATGGCGAGGCCCGGTGACGTATTGTGGGATATATGGCTCAATTCCTTCACGTTCTCCCCGCATACCTCGGCTCCTCGTGGATGGTCTCCGTCGGGACATCCTCCGGGTCGCTTTCGCAACAAGGTTATGCATTACCGGTGGCTTTATCTAGTGGTGTGGTAGCCTTCCTTCTTCTAATCTCCTCGAGATTTCCCCGGTTTCTTCCGTCATCCCGGAGCCGGCTTCCTTTCTTCGTGTTCCCGGCGAACCGGCATCCTCGAAGTATATGCACCTGGCAGAAGCAACCGTCTCGTCGCGCCGGTCCGCCGCTAGTTTAGTTAACATCTTGCGGATACGCGTGATTTTTATTTCTTCGCCGAGTTGCCGTGAGAGTAGCTCTTCGTACTTCCCGAACTTCGTGGGCGCGACGCCGACAAGCCTCGCCTTCGTCGTAGCGACTACGTACTCGATTCTCTTGTCCTCCTCGGTGTTTGTTTTCCTTTTCGTCTGCCGGGTTGGTGGCTTGGGCCACCCACTTTCATTACCGTCCGACCGGGCGGTCCTCTCGGTCAACCGGGACCCGGCCACTTTCCTCGTATTGCAGCCCGCCGGTGCGAAGTCCGAGTCAATCTCTATTATCGCTCCATCTTTCACCCTCTTTTCGTCGAGTGCAAGGCTTACATCATTTCTAAAGTTCAGGACCAACCGCCCGTTCGACATTTCCCTGCGAAAAGACAAGGAAAAGGATCAGGGGCTGTACTAAGAACAAGAACATTAAGAAAATGTTTATTAAAGACAGTTTTCTTTCTTTCTTTTTTTTATTTTTTTATTTTTTTTATTTTTTATTTTTTTATATTTTTAAAATCAACAAGAATGAAGTGGGAGAAGAAAAAAAGATTTTGATTTTGGAAGAGAGAACAAGGAAAACTTTATTATCACGATTTTATTTATTTTAGCACTTTTTTATTATTTTTGGGTTCGGACCCAGTCATAAGTAACTACTTCGCCCGTGCTTCTAGGGATGAAGAATTCATTCCTTCGAAACATCAGGTAGCGTAATACTTTTTCAAATATCGCCCATTGATCGGAAGCATATGTCGTTCTCCTTGGCAATTCACTAGCTGGTAAGAGCCTCCTGAATAGACTGCCTCAACCACAAACGGTCCTTCCCAAGTGGGTTCAAATTTTTCTCCTATCTTGCGGTGTGCAAGAATAGGTCTTTTGAGAACGAGAACTAAGTCACCAACTTTGAAGGTTCTTGGGCGGACCAATCGTCATGGGCTCGAACCATCTTATAGCTTGGTATAGTTCTAAATTCCGTCGTGCCGCAAGTCTTTTCCCTTCCAGTGCTTTCTAATTCCTCTAGTCGTAATTTGGCATTCTCTTCTCGTCGTGATTTTGTTTGCAACCGCAATCCCGAGTGAAGGAAACCGGACCTCTAAAGGTAACACCGCCTCGGACCCATACACCGCAGCGTAAGGTGTAGCTTCGAGCAGGAGTTCGAAAGTTGTCCGGTAGGCCCATAAGGCTTCTAATAACTTCTCGTGCCAATTTCTCTTATTATCGTCCAAGGTTTTCTTTAAGATTTGAACGAGAGTTTTATTAAAAGCCTCACTCGTGCCGTTTGCTCTCGGGTAGTAAATTGTTGAATATCGCCGCCGATTCCGTGTCTCCCGACAAAATTGTTGATTTGTGTGCTTCGAATGCCGACCCATTATCCGAGATGATCCCGCGCGACACTCCGAAACGGTAGACAACTCTGGTTCTTGAAAACCGTAAGCACGTGGTGTGCTTTCACTTCTCTAAGTGGAACCGCCTCGCCCACTCGGAAAAATAATCCGTAGCCGCAAGAATGAAGCGATGTCTTTCGAAGATGGTGGTTCTATCGGACCCACTATATCCGTGCCCACAAATGGCCACGACGCAATTGTCTGATGTAGCACATTCGGAGGTTGGTGTAGAACCACTCCGTGCACTCGGCATCGGTGACGGCTCTCGGCGACTTTCATGCAATCGGTCATCATCGAGGGTCAGTAGTACCCTAGTCTTTTAATTTTCATTTTCATCTTCGGACCCGACCGGTGAGCGCCACGCAGTCCCGAATGGACCTCTTTAACAATTTCACGGGCCTCGGACCCGCTTAGGCACCTTAGCCACATTTGATCGAAAGACCTTCGTATAACGTATTGTTTATTAATGTGTAGGACGCAGTTCTTTTCTCGATCCGATGGGCTAATGACCTATCGTCCGGTAGTTTTCCTATTCGCGAGTAGTTCATTACTGGCCGTCGCCAATCTTCTCGTGTTTTCTCGTCACCGTTGCAACCGATTCTTCTTTTTTTCTAATTTGTGTATTGTGTCTATGTCGAGTCGTGATAGGACCCGACGTCCGTGAACCGACACTTCCACCGATTCATCTTGCAAGCGGACAAATTCTTTTGCGAGGAGGGCTAACGCATCCGCTAAAGCGTTTTCTTTCCCGGGAATTTTGTAAATTGTCATATTCGAATCTGTTCCAACAACCGTATGGCATACTCGGAAGTATTGCTCGAGTCTTGGCTTTAAAATTCCATACCGTCCGACGATTTGTTGAATGATTAACCGCGAATCCCCGTAGATGTTGATGTCCGTTATCCCCATTTGAATAGTTAATTCCAGCTCCGTTATGAGGGCTTCGTATTCCGCTTCGTTGTTCGTACATGGCTCTGTCAAGTGGTAGGAGTATCTTAACATCCCCCGCTCCGGTGTTATAATGATTAACTCGATCCCTGCCTTACCGGGCACTATCACTTGCGATTCTTCGTCTTTGTGTGTTGAAGATGCTCCGTCGAAATATAATTCCCAACGTCGATCATCGGGGTCTTCTAAGCTCATTATTTGTTCGTCTAGCAAGTCGTCATTAAGAGGAGATTCCGCCGACAAAGGGTGTGCTCGCGAGGAAGTCTCGTTAGGACTTGTCCCTTTACGGCACGAAGAGGCACGAAAGTTATATCGAATTGCAATAATATCATTGACCATCTGGCAAGTCTGCCGGAAAGCGTTGGACGAGTCATCAAGTATTGCAATGGATTAAATTTCGAGATTAGGTTGACCTTGTAAGAAAGCATGTAGTGTCTGAGCTTTTGAGCGGCGAAGATTAGGGCCAAACAATGCTTTTCAATTGCGGGATACCTTATTTCCGTCGGAAGTAAACGACGGCTTATGTAGTAAAGAGCATTCTCTTTACCCTCATCATCGGCTCCAGGCTAACGTGGCTCCGAGAGAGTCGTCTAAAGTCGCGGTATAAAGCATCGCGGTCTACCCGAGACCGGGGTCGCTAAGACAGGAGGTGTCATTAAATATTGCTTAATGTCTTCGAAGGCCCTCTCGGCATTTCTCTTCCCAAATAAATTTGGCGTCCTTTTTAACTAGTGCCGAGAAAGGCCGACACCTACCCGAAAAGTTTCGAGATAAAGCGTCGAAGATATGCCGCCTTCCCTCGAAAAGATCGTAGTTGTTTTAAGGTTTTGGGAGGCGGCATTTCTAAGATAGCTTTTAATCTTTTTCGGGTCGATTTCAATTCCACGATGTCGGACAACGAATCATAAGAATTTCCGGAGGTGACGCCGAAGGCGCATTTTAAGAGATTCATCTTAAGGTTAAATTGTCTTAATCGTTCGAAAACAATTCTCAAATCATATAGGTGGTTTTCCTTTACTTTGCTTTTGATGACCACATCGTCCACGTAGCATTCGACTTGATTGTGGATGAGAGCATCAAAAATTCTTGTCATCGCTCTCTGGTATGTTGCTCCTGCGTTCTTCAGTCCGAATGTCATCACTGTGTAGCAATATACTCCGATCGGCGTTCTGAATGCTGTAAGTTTTTCATCTTCTCGGAGCCATTTTTATCCGGTTGTATCCCGAAGATCCATCCATGAATGAGAATATTTCATGTGTCGAAGCAATGTCGATCATTAATTCGGGATCGGTAGAGGGAATTCATCATTTGGACATGCCTTGTTTAAATCTCTCGAAATCCACACAAATTCGATTCGACCATTCTTCTTCATGACTCGGTACCACATTGGCTAGCCAAGTCGGGTATTGTTCTTCACGGACAAATTTGGCGTCTATTAGCTTTTTAACTTCAGTTATGACTTGTTGTTCGATTTCTAGACGCATTCGTCTGGAACCTTGTCTGACTGGAACAGAAGCATGATCCACTCCTAGCTTATGGACTGCGACCTCTGGAGCTAAACCTGGCATCTCATCGTAGCTCCAAGCAAAACAGTCTTTAAATTCCATCAATAACTTGATTATTTCTTCGGAGTCTTCTTTATTGAGTAAGGAGCTAACAAAGGTAGGTCTAGGCTCTTCGCTAGTACCTAAGTTAACTTCCGTTAACTCATCTATCATAGATTTAATCTCTTCTTCGAATTCTGTGGAGCGTCTCCAATTTGTAAATCTTCAAATTCTTCCGTAGTTTCCATGCAGCTTTCATTAGACTCGCAAGTGACAACCAAGCAAAATTCGGCATCGTCAACCGATCCTACTCGCCGAATCCGAGACCATGCTTTGAATCGGGTGGACGACCGGAGTTATTCTATAATTTTTCAAAATGTTGTGATCGACCTTTCGTCCATCGTCGAGGTAAGAAACCATGCTGAATTAAATTTTGAACACGAGGAGAGTACCACTCAAAAGGCAATTCCATTAATTCCGATGAAGTAGCATCTTCAAATTGTACATTATTTTCAGCTTTGGAGGAAGGAGCACCACGGTAGAATTTGATGGGCTTTGCACCGCCGCTATGTACCTCTTTGACCACCATACCCTCGATCTTATTAGAATGGATCGGGGTCAGGGTCATAGTATGTACATAGTGGTTAATCTTCTCGTACATCGATTTATATTCTTCATTCTTTTCATCTTCGAGCGAGATCCTGAATTGCGGCTTCTTCCGACTTATTGTCGCTGCTTCTTGCTTCGATCTCTTTTTCTTCTTCGAACTATCTTCCCAATCAACAATGATGGCCGGTTTCCTTCGTCCAACTCGTCCTAACGTCTCTCGCCACGACCTCGTCCCCGGCCCCGACCTCGGATGCGAGTTGTGGAGAAATCTTCACCATCTCGCCGTAAGGGAGTGGTGAGTGATCGTTGGACTAGAACTTCGTGTTCTTCGTCGTCCCGAACTTCCTTTGCCTCATTCGTTATGGTATCTCCGGAGAAAATTGTTTTCTTCGAAGGTGCATAATAAGTCGCATCTTCATGGATTCCAATTTCATGTACGGAGAATGGTTGTAAGTCACCTTTGATGCACTGTTCCCCTCCATCGTAGTATTTGATGCACTGATGTAGAGATGATGGTACCATCCAGTTCTCATGTATCCATGGTCGGCCCAGTAGAGCGTTGAATGATGTTTCTGAATCAATTATGTGAAATTTCGCGGTTATCTTTGTCAAGTCACCGGTCTTCATTATCAGTGTTATCGATCCGAGGGCTCTTTCTCCTTTCTGGTTGAATCCTCTTAATAAGATTTTGTCCGCTTCGAGCTCGCGAGCATCAATTTCCAAGTATGCTAGCGTTCGAAGATTCATTATATTGATTGATGCTCCTGGATCCACTAATACTCCGGAGAGTGTAAACTTCCCAATTGTAATCGAAATGTACAACGGTCGGTTGTGGTCTCGTCGTCCCAAGTAGTAGGTCATTGTCCGTGAAGGTGACACCTCGTCGTTCTTTTAACAAGCAAACCTCATCTAAGGAATCTCCGGTCATTTGAGCTAAGCAAATTTCTCGGATCAAGTAAGGCCTCGATCGCAGCTTCTCTCATCTCCTTTGATAAGATGAGAGCGTCGTAGATGCTCGGCTTGGTCGGTAGTTTCCTAAGATGGGCTAGCACGTTGTAGTCCACTTTATTTCCATGTGTCTCGATTTCTTCCCGAATGGGTATTTCTTCTGCACGGGGTTGGTTCTTCCCGAACAACCACCGCTTTCCTTTGTCCTTTAGACCCATTCTCGGAGGTAGAACTCTTCTACTTCTTAAGTTAACTTCCGTAATTTCTTCGAATCCAGTATTGAGTTTGCCGGTGTTTCCTCCCGAATCGGAATGACAGTCCTTCCCGGATTAGCTTCAGAGTCTGAAGGATCTAACTCTATCGCGACTGGAGCTCCTCGAAACTCGCAAATAGATTCGTTGCTTGTTGAACTCTCGTAGCCTCTTTGGTGGATGTCTTCTTTGTCATTGTGATTGTCGAGATTGTGTATGATTCGAGAATTGTCATTTGTATCGAATCGATGTCCGGATTGTCGCTAGTTACGTAATTGTTAGAAACGATCAAAAGGTAGCCAACGCCATAACCCTTATCATTATAAGATCCCACCGGAGTGAGCAAATAATCATACGCAGTCAGAGGTTCAAGGAATTTCTCCCCCGAATCGGAAACAACTATCCTAGGATAAGCAGCCCCTAGTCTAGCCTTAAGAGCCTCAGTCTTCTCTTCTTCGTCGATTTTCTTCTTCTCTCTAATCGTCTCTTGTTGAGGTGGTTCTTCTATCGCAAGTGATAGTGCCGACTTGACAGGTTTCGAACTCTGAATTGAGGCTCACACCGAAGCGGTTTGGATGTGATCCAAAATCTTCTTCGAAGACTTCGTCCAAGCGGTAGTCCATCCATCATTAGTCGCATAGGGATCTATCGAACAATGAGATCCGTCGAGATAACATTGAAGGAACCTCCTTTCCGGGGTTCCTTCATGTATTCCTTCGGGATCGTTATATTCCCTTTCGAAGATTGTCGTTGAGCCAACTTTTAAAGGTAATACAATCTTCTATCTTATGCCCAAGCATCCGGTGGTAAGGGCAAAAGTTGGGATCACCTTTCTTGTCGACTTCTTCTGGTCTCTTAGGTTCTGGTAGTTGGAAATCTGGAGTCTTCATCAGACTGCGGAACATTTCGGCACTGCCTCATTCTTGAACGGATACTCCCTGCTCAAAAGCTTCTTTAGCGTACGTTGCGGACGAGGCGGTTGTTCATACCGTTGGGATGACCGATAGCCGGGTCTGGGTCGTCGGTAATTCCGTTGAGTTTGTTGTAACCGTTCGGCGGTATTTGTATCGGCCGCTTGCCTTTATCGACGACTGCGACGATCCCGACTTCTTTTCAAAAGTTTTCACGAGCTTCTGTTTGTCTGTTTTGTCGGTGAAACTTAATTGCTTCGCCTCCTCTTGCAAGCTTCCGGCCTTGCTTAACAACTTCTCGAAAGTCTTAATAGTAAACCCCTTGAGGAGAAGTGCTATCGGGCCATGAATGCTCTTAAGCAAAATGCCGACTACATGATGTTCTTGTAGCTGTGGCTCACACTTCATACTTAGATTTCTCCATCGAAGTATGTAATCCACCAAAGTTTTGTTCGGCTTCTGCTTCTCTACCACTAAATCACCTATAGTGATGTGGTGCTGAGCTCCGACAAATCGCTCGATGAAGAGGTTCTCTAATTCCGAAAATGTCTTCACCGAACCGTTCGGTAATTCCGCATACCAATCAAAGGCGATCCCCGACGAGTCAGCCGACAAATTGTCCGAAGAGTAAAGCATCACTTCCGCCGCATTGCAACAACCGGCATGAAAATGTGCAACATACCGCCGAGGGTTTCCGTTCCATCAAAGGTCTTGAACGAGGTGGTACAAAGCCTTTCGGATATCGGACATCGTCGAATTCTTCGAGGTAAGGTCTACCCGTCCGAATGGATGTCCCGATCTTCGATTGTGCCAAGGCTTCTCGCACTCGCCGTTCCACCATGCTCTTAATATCTTTTTCCGAAATCATGCTTTGTGTTGCATCCTTTTTAATCGATCATCCCCGTTGACGGACGTAATCTCCTTTCCTCCGTCTACAATGTGAATGACTTACGGGGGTGTTTCTCTTTGGGGTCGAACCCGACTCCGGAGAGTGGCTAGGGCTACAGCCATCTCTTCCATCCTTTTTGACATTTGGGCGATCGTATCATCTTTCTCTTGAAGCTGCCTCCTCATTACTTCCTGTTCCTCTCTTTCTGCGGCTACAGGGGCACCTTGTGAAGCTGACGAAGCTCGTGTTTCAACCATGTTAATTTCGCATATTCATCATCCATGAACTCGACGAGTCAACTTCATCTCCGAATTTCTCTTCTTTCTCTTGCTAATCGCCGAATATCGGTTCTTAGCTTTTCCATAGCATCTTCTAGTGGTCTTTTCTGTACATCCTTGCAGCTTGTCATGTGATAACTGCCGGGTTTCCTTCGCATGAGTCCCCTGTACTCGCGGTAGCACTTTCTTCGGACTCAAGTCTCCCGACGAGACTTTCCTTCTCGAGTTGTTGTTTTAATCTTAATTGTCCGGTAGTGGGACGCCATACCATCCTTCTAGCGACGGCAGGTCCAGGGCCGGATGGTCCGTCGCCCAAATGCCGGAATGTGGTATCCTCCCTAATCTGTAGTCTTCGAAACAACGACAGGTGGACTAGCTTTCATTCTCTTATTTGGCTTTTCCGCAACGATAGCAGGTTCTACTCGCGGCCCAAGACGGGACTTGGCTGGCACCCGCCCTATCCTTCTTAAAATTTCTGACACAGAACATTTTTCTTTCTTTGCTAACTTTTCTATCAGGGTTTGCAGTCGAGCAAATGGCGTAATTCTAGCCCTTTTCTTACGGCTATCGTTGTAATATACGGGCTGAGGCAATGCGGCAGCAATCTTGCGAACATTTTCTTCATCCTCTCGACGGAGAGGGGATGGAACCTACTTCCTCCCAAAAGTGGTATGTATTCAGGCAGCGGTGTATACTCGGGCAGTTCTGGGATTTCTTCTAGGAAAGCAACTTCAGCAGCTCTGGCTTCTCTAGCAATCCTTCTACTTCTGTTCCTTCTCTGAGTCCGTGTCAGTGATGGAATCCTCGAGCTGGACCCGATTTCAAAAACAGAAGGTTTCACAGGAAGATCTGTACCCTCCACGGTAATAGGTTCATCATAGTTCCGAATTTCCTTCCCTTTAGTTTGGCGTAGCCGGGCAGGTACGGAGACAACTAGACCAGTGGAGGTAGCAACAACGATTCTTCCGCGAACAACGAGACTTCTCTCAGCTGGAATCTTTGCAAATGAGGGAATTCATGAGTTGACTTGAGGTTAAACTCAATCAATGGTTTCTCGCTCGGTACTTTGCTTGTGAGTGAAAAGAGAGTGACGTCGTGGATTTTGATGTCGGTGTCCCCGAATCCTTGTCCGAATCGAATAATTCCATTATCGGGCGCTCGTCCTCGAACACGGCCGAGTCGAGTCCATCGACGAATGAGAAGATCAGTTTTGGGGCTTCCATTTCTGAAGGGCAGATCCCAATTGTCAGTCTCCGAATCGTGCTTCTTCTTATCGTACAACTTATGACGAAAAAGAAAGAGTTCGAACACATTTCTGTTTTCCTTAGTGTATTTGTGGTATTAAAAGAAAATTGTTTTTTCGAAAAGATTTATTCGTTAGGAAGGAGAATTATTAAAAGAAGGAGAGTTGTAGGAAGGGTAAAAGGAATTGATTAGGAACTGGAAAAGGAAGAGAAAGTCTTGTAGAAACTTCTCGACTCGCAAGACCGCTCTAAAACTAATACCTATTGGGGGTCTGTCGGCACTATTTTTAGGTTGTATGAAATTTTAAAAAGGGGTCGCCTAACAGAAATTGTCGGCGAATTTTAAATTTAGTTTAGATAAATAATTTGAAAAAGTAGTATTTGATTTTAAAAATAATTTTAAATATGAGATTAAACCGATCTCACATCCCAAATAGTTTATATAAACGAGCACCGCTTCACAAACCGTGTATCTGTCCCTAAGGATAGACACACTGCTTGATGGTGGGGCTCGATCAAATAAACTAGAAGTTTTGTGACATCCGTTTGGTCCGCGAACCAATTTTATAAGCCGACAAATTCCCCGCTTAATATGAAAGTATTAAACAGGGTTTATATTACTCCGGGTTCTTTAAAATTCCCTATAAGGGCAAGCCCCTATAGTTAATTACATCTTAAGTGACGGGAATCACCTAAGAAAACTCTCGATAATAATCAATAATTCGCTCTCAAGAATTTCAAAGTTCAAGGTTTTCAAGGGATTGAATTTTGGAATTTCAATAGGAATGGATCAAATTTGGAACATTTTGTTTTGGGAATTCAAAGGAAGAAAAGTAGGAGAAATTACGGATTCGAAGTGAACTTCGGTAATTTCCCGACTATCCTATTGTTTGGCTTGAGTTTAGGAAAGTCCTAATATTTATTTAAATGTTTTGATCTTGCCAATTTTAATTAATTGGGTCTTATATTAGTATGATAAAATCATACAAATAGCCTTGAAGATGTGAGGGTTTATGTCGTACCAAACGACTACCTCGGAATCCTAAGACCGGTTAGGGCTTAATTTGCAATGCAAATGCCTAACGAAGAGTTGAGGGTTTATGTTGCGCTAGGCAAGTTACCTCGAAGTCCTATGGCTTTGTTGTTTAATTCTAAGAAGGTTTTGCTGAAGTAGGTTCAAGTTTTGCTGACGACGATGGCCGTGCTGCCCACCATGCTCCGAGCTCCTTGTTATTGCAGAGGTTTAGTTTTAGAAGTCATAAATCAGGGGATGAGAAAAGTGTTTTGGTTTAGAGAAGTCTTAATTTCCAAGTGTTTTTGTATTTCGATTAAAACAAATCTTAAAGTTGATTATAACAACACCGGTTAAGATCCCACGGTTCCATCCTTCCGCATTATTATTTTTATCGGATTCACTTAGTCCGTATGAATTTGCTAAACTCAACTCGAATGAGTTCCACACTTTCATTTAGACCGTGGAAATCCCGTTAGCAACACGTAGGTTACATCATCCGAGGTATTCCCGATCATCCAACGAGACGTTTTAATTTAGTTGCAATTGTAGTTTTGTGTTCGTTTGTGATTAAATTTTCGAGTTGTTTTATATTTTCGAAATGTTGTGGCGGTGAATTTTATCTTGCAATGACTTTTAACTTAGTTTTGGTTTCGGCTTTAGGGACTATCCTAAAGGTGTGGGTTTTCATGCAACAGTTGTTTTATCATGCAAGAAAAGTAAAGTGCATTCGCAATAAAGTAAATTGCAAGAAAGTAAATTGCAATAAAATAAAAGCGAACCCGGAGGGTCTTCCCGTCATCCCGAGCCGCACTTAAAACACAATTAGAATATTTAAGCAAGTTCCTAGGTAAAGCTAAGGGAAAGGTTATGGTTTTCTACCAAATTTCTAATCCTATAGCTAGTCATCTCCTATGACGTCTGAGGTTCTTTGTGTTTTTGTTTGAGGACGATTTTCGTCATCAAAGGACAATTAAGTCCAATCGTTCTTATAAATATCCTATCATATCGAGGAAGTGCTTAAGAAGAATCTTAAACATCTTTTCAATATTTCTAGGATTGTTTTAAGTCCAAATGAATTTAATTATATAAATGAATCGATCGTCCGAGGTTTTCAAGTTTTGTTAACTTGCTCAGTGAACTAGGACATTTGAATATCCTATGAGTGAAGTAACACTTCATTTAATGTTCCATTTAGGAGTTATAATAATTAAAGCTTTCAAGCGTAAATTAGTATTCAAATGATTTGGTTTAAGTTAAAGGGTTTAAATTTGGAATAGTGTTCAAGTTATTTTAGATTTATTTTGAATTCTTTATGTCTTAAGTGATGGTATATTTAATTCAACTTAATTTAATTGAGTTTTAATTTAATTTAATATAGTTCAATTTAATTTGATTTGATGTTTAATTAATTTGATTTGATTTAATTTTAATTTAATTTGATTTAATTTAATTTAATTTAATTTAATTATTTAATTTAATTTAATTTATTTAATTTAATTTAATTTATTTAATTTAATTTAATTTAATTTTAATTTAATTTAATTTAATTTAATTTAATTTAATTTTAATTTAATTTAGTTTAATTTAATTTAATTTTAATTTTAATTTACTTTATTTTTAATTTTAATTGAAATTTTAAAAGAGTTTAATAATTTAATTAAGTCTTTTAATATTTTAAATTTGAGTTATCATTTTAATTAAGAATTGAGTATTAATGAGATAATTAGTTTAGGGATTTTTAAATTAAAGAATAAATCTCTTCCTAATAAATATCCCTTATTTTAATAATTCCAATTTTATCATTTTTCCAAATTTAATCAACTATTTAATTAAAGTTTAATCATTTTAAAACTGTTTAATGGGTTTCTACCCTTTAATTATTTAAATTTCAATCATCCAAATCAGATTAGGATCAAATATTTTACTTGTTAATTTTTTTATTAAACCTAAAGTTTTAATTAAGGGTTAAAAATTTAATTACCATTTTACCCCTTAAGCTTAATAATTTCATAACTCACTAAATTGAACTCAAATAAACTTGAAATTTTTATGTGACTTCACTCATATGTCAATAAAGACATGAGAGGAGAAAATGTGATTTTTCCGTATTTAATTTATTTATATAATTATTTTTGGTGGAAAATAGAGATTTTCAAGGAAAATTTGATAACATGACCAAAGGAAAGTTTCGTCCTTAAGAAAATTAGGGGACATTCCTAATGACTCAGAGAAGCACTTGGACCAATTTTGGTGATTTTTTGAATTATATTATTTTTATTATAATTATTTTAAGTTTTGGAGTGTTAATTAATTTAAAAATAAAATAAATGTTGAAAAATGGATTTTATATTTTTCAAAAATCTCTCTCGATATCAAGGAAACCAGAGAAGTAAATTTTGCAATTTTCTGATTTTTCTATAATTTATTATAATTATTTTGGTGAAAATGCTAGAAAATACATTTTTTTTAATTTTAAAATATCCTAAAGCTTTAAAATTTAATATTTCACTAAATAGACCTAGGAAAAATGTGGGATTTGTTCCTGTGTGATTAAAATTCAAAATGTGACATTTTGGTGAATTTTATTATTTTTGTGATTTTTATTATTTTTTAATTATTAAAAATATTAAAATATTATTAAAAATCAACTTTTTGAGAAAATTGAAATTTTAATTTTCTTAGGTTCCCCGATATCGGAGAGGCTCCAAAACTAATTTGGTGAATTTTTGAAAGATATTTTAGAAGTTATGAATTTTTAAAGTTTAAAATGGCTAAATGGCTTATTCAACCCAATTAGTAGAGGTTAACCAAGTCCAATTGACCTCAAATTTTTATTGTGTGTTCCTCCGATCCTAAAGGTCGATGGAGAATTGATTTCAAGTCAATTTGATGCCCGGTTAATTCTAATTAATTAAAGACCTATTTTGGGTGTTTAAGCCAATTAGGGTTGTTTTAAATGAACTAAGTCAAAACCTATTTTTCCTAGGGTTCTCAGTCATAAGGAACATCACCAAATTTTCCTAGAATTTATTTCACAACATGCTATTTACTGGAATTAAAATACTCAAAACAAGTAACTCGAACTCGAAAAATCAAGAACTCTTCATAGGGATGGCCTCCGACTTTGGAAAATTCGGTGAATGTTCCCAAATTCGGAGGCTTCAAAAGCCCTATGGTCTCATGCCATGGTGAATTGTATGCATGCATGGAGAATTAAAACAATGCAGAGAGTAAATAAATTATAAAAAATAAAATATTTGATGAAATTAAGTGATTTCTTTTCCACATTATTCTCCTCTCTTCACCGAGCAAGAGGGTATTTTTATTTTATTTTTCCGATTTTTCTAGACAGAGATATGAATTTTTGAAGTTTAGGGAATTAAATAAATCAAAAAATCCCTAATTTTCTACTTATCCGAGTCGGCGCCGCCGCATCCTCGGCAGCCTCCGAAAGACCACGCGGCGCGCTCCCATTCGACGCCGCCACCCGAGTCGCGCAGCCCGGCCCCGCGGTTCTCGTACCGTCTCCTGGTCCGACGCCATCTGAGCCGTCCGTCCGCGCGTGTATTGAATGGACGACATCCGTTCATCGTCCCCAAGTGTTCTCACCCGAGAGCCGTCCACACTAAATCCCTAAGATCTCACTCGATTCTCAATGGATTTTTACGTTCTTATACTCTATGGATTCGTCTTGAAGAGACGAACAAATCTATACGGTTAACATGCATTGAATCTAAGGCATTTGAAATGGAGAATCTCCAGAAGCTCGGGATGAAGAATTAGCTCATACCTTGGCTCGTAGAAGTGTGGCTTCAATCCGAGAGTTGTTGCACCTTCGATTGGATCCCAGCAAGCTCCGCATGAAGTCTCCCGGTCCGGTGAATCGTCCGGATATGATTTCGACCAAGCCCGATCACAAAGCTTGGAGGCTCGGAGCAACTGGGTGGCTCCGGAGATGGGGCTTTTGATGGTGGACACCTTCCCTCGGTCCGGTGAAGGTGTAGAGCCAATCAATTTGGGGATTGGCTCACCGTGGAGAAGTGTCCTGGTTTTGGGTGGAATTTCAACTCTGAAATTGAGCTTACAGAGGAGAAATAGCGAGGGGATTTCACCTGGGATCAAGTGCTCTAAGGGTGGAGGAGGGTCCGGAACAATTTTGGCGCAGTTTTGGCGAGGTTTGTGCTTCGCTCTCTCATGGCCGAGAGGGGTGGAGTTTAAATAGAGCTGGCCGGGGCCTCCTGGGGGAATTAGGGCTTGGGATCGACGCTTGCTCGTGAGGAGAGGATCGGCCATGGTAGCCACCTGGGATGGGGCAGCTCGACGAAGTGAGAATTTCAATGTTGGTTCACATGCGAGCTCTCGGCCATGGTGTTTTCCGGCGGCCCGGTGGCCGGCCGGCCGAGCATGGGTCACCCTCAAGGTCAGGTGGGTCGTGGCTGGAGGTTTGTGCAATCAATCGGCCATGGACATGTGTAAAGGCTTTGATCCAAAGTGGAATGGGGCATGGCTAGATTTGGACCTAAATGGGTCAACCCACCCATTTGGGCTAGGTGCACCACCCAAGGCCCGGTTTAGGCCGAGGAGAAAGTGATTTGGATCAGCTTGATTAGTGGGGTCAAGTCACAATCCAAGTACAATTAGGCTTAAGCATGGTTTAGTGGAGTCATGGAAGTGGTTAATCACCTTTAGGAATTAAGGAAAGAGCCTCCTCCTTTTGCCCAAAATGGCATGGTGACATGTAAAGAGGCTCTCATGGCTTCCATGTGGCTCATGCATGGCTTCATGGCTCACCTTTGGCTTGGGAAAAGTGAAGTCAATTTCATGGAAATGGATTTAAGGAAAATTTTGGTATTTAGGGGTGATTTGGCATGAGGCTTGATTTGGAATTATTTGATGATTGGTTTAGGACTTAGGGATGATTTTAATTGAAAGTATGATGAGGGGAAATGTCATATGGGCTTTGGAAGAATTTTTGGGGTTTTGGATTTGGTGGAAGTGGGCTTTTAAAATGGTTTAAGGAATGGGCTTTTAAATTTTAAAAAAAATGAATTCATGGATGGAAATTTTGTAAAGAGGTTGGGCCAAATAATTGTTGGGTTTAGCTCATGGATGTGTCATGAGTGACTTGAAACAAATTGGGGGTGATTTGGATTTGAATTGGGTTGAATTTGGGTTAGGTCTGGGTTTAGGTCAAAAATGGGTCTTTTAACCTTGGGTTGAGTTTGAGTGGGGTTTGGGTCTAGATTTTGGGCAAATCATGTTAGTGTTTTGTTTGTGGGAATGTTAAGGAAGATTTAGAAAAGATTTGGGGTTAATTGGAATTGAATTGGGTGAGTTTGAGTTAGGTTTGGGTCATGGGTCCAAATTGGGCTTTAAGGCCAAAAGTGAGATTGGATCCAAATGTCAATCAAATTGGACTTGGATTTGGTCTAGATTGATATTGGGAATGTTGAATTGAAGTTTAGAATTGAATTGGACCAGAATTTGGGTCAATTGGATAGGTTTGGTTTGACATTGGTTTCACTTTGGGTTAAAATGGGTCAAATCGGGGTTTTGACAAAAGTAGGGTAAATTGACAAAATTGGCCCATGGTGTAGTTGGACAAAATGAAATTGGGAATATTTGGGATTTTCTGGAATTTTCTGGGAATTTTCTGAATTTTTGGATTTTTAGGCCAAGAAGGGTATTTTGGGTATTTGGAGGGTATTGGGAGGTATTTTTGGAATTTTGGTATTTTTGGGCATGAATGATCAATTTGAGTGATGTGGAGATGTTTGGGATTGATTTTGGAAAATTTTGGGTAATTTGGAAATTTTTGAGAAATTTGGGTAATTTCGAGGGTTTTGGGTAGACTAAGCGGGTGTAGGATCCTGGGGTCAAAAATTGAAAATTTGGGAAATTGAAGATTGGGTGAATCTAGGTGGAAAAAAATTATTTTGGTTGAGCCATGAAGCCATATTAAGCCCATATGAGTCATGAAAGGACTCATTTGAGGCATTCACTATGTTGTTCCTAACCCTCTTGACCAAGGGCTTAGGGGTTAAGGTCCATCCATGTGAATCACCCACATGAGTCGGAGGTCAAGTTGGGTATGGGTGTGGTTTTAGGAAGTGTGTGGAAATGTAGTGTGTAAGTGTAGTGTAAGTCAGCCCCTTCACTGCACCAGTACCACCTGTAGGCGATCCTAAGGCCAAAGAGTCCTATAAGAACTCATCCTTTAAACATCCACATTTGATTTCAACCCTCCAGGTGATTAGGGGTCTATAGTCAAGTTTGTGGAGTTTGCGGGGAGTTTAGAAGTGGTTTAAATTTCTAAAATGTGGGTCCCAATTCTAGTCCTCTAAGATAGTCAAAGGAAAAGCCTCAAGGCTAGCATCCTAAGCACAAAAAGAAGAAGGGAAGACCTCATCAAAAATGAGGTCAACAGGTCCACTCCACCTCGACGAATGAGGTAAAAGGATCTCGGAGCCTCTCCGTTTGGGGTGTCTAAACAATGGCTCCTAAATCGTAGAGAGTGTTAGCTATACTTGTTCAAGGTAGAAATGAACATAGTATTCCAACGGAAAGAATGGTAGTTTGATCCACTAGGAACATGGATACACTACCGATTTTGAGCAGAATTGTCCGTTTAAAATGGAGAGAGGAATTATCCCACGTGGAGTCGCCGAAAATTGTCGGCATATTTTTGAGGTTGTGTGTTTTATTTTGAAAAGGGGTCGCCTAACGTAAATTGTCTGGCGAATTTTAGATTTTAAATTTGATTTAAATATATATATATATATATATAATTTAGAAAGTAACATTTGATTTTGAAAATAATTTTAAATTTGAAAATTTTAAGATATGAAATCAAACTGATCTCACATCCCGAATAGTTTACATAAACGAGCACCGCACCACAAACCGTGTATCTACCCCGAAGAATAGACACACTGCTTGGTAATGGGGCTCGATTAAATAAACTAGAAAGGTTTGTGACATCCGTTTGGTCTGCGAACCGATTTTATAAGCCGACAAGTTCCCCTGCTTAATATAAATGAATTAAGTAGAGTTTATATTACCTGAGTTCTTAAAATTCCCTATAAGGGCAAGCCCCTATAGTTAATTACATCTTAAGTGACGAGAATCACCTAAGAAAACTCTCGATAATAATCAGTAGTTCTGCTCTCAAGAATTTCAAAGTTTAAGTTTTCAAAGGATTGAATTTTGGAATTCCAATAAGGAATAGATCAAATTTGGAACATTTTGTTTTGGGAATTCAAAGGAAGAAAAGTAGGAGAAATTACAGATTCGAAGCGAACTTCGGTAATTTCCCGACTATCCTATTATTTGGCTTGGATTTAGGAAAGTCCTAATGTTTATTTAATGTTTTGATTTTGTCAATTTTAATTAATTAGGACTTATGTTCGTATGACATGATCATACAAATGCCTTGAAGATGTGAGGGTTTATGTCGTATCAGACGACTACCTCGGAAATCCTAAGACCGGTTAGGGCTTAATTTGCAATGCAAATGCCTAACAAAAGGTTGAGGATTTATGTTGCACTTAGCAAACTACCTCGAAGTCCTGTCGCTTAGTTATTTAATTCTAAGAAAGTTTTGTCGAAGTAGACTCGGGTTTTATCGATGACGATGGCCGTGCTTGCCCACACATGCTCCGAGTTCCTTGTTGTTGCGCAGGTTTAGTTTTAGAAGTCATAAATCGGGAGATGAGAAAAGTGTTTTGGTTTAGAGAAATTCTTAATTCCCGAGTGTTTTTATGTTTTAATTAAAACAAATCTTAAAGTTGATTATAACAACACCGGTTAAGATCCCACCGGTTCCACCATGCTCCGAGTTCCTTGTTGTTGCGAGGTTTAGTTTTAGAAGTCATAAATCGGGAGATGAGAAAAGTGTTTTGGTTTAGAGAAATTCTTAATTCCCAAGTGTTTTTATGTTTTAATTAAAACAAATCTTAAAGTTGATTATAACAACACCGGTTAAGATCCCACGGTTCCATCCTTCCGGCATCGTTATTTTTATCGGATTCACTTAGTCGAGATGAATTTGCTAAACTCGACTAAATGAGTTCCACACTTTCATTCGGACCACGGGAAATCCCGTTAGCAACACGTAGGTTACATCATCCGAGGTATTCCCGATCATCCAACAAGACGTTTTAATTTAGTTGTAGTTGTAGTTTTGTGTTCTGTTTGTGATTAAATTTTGAGTTGTTTTATATTTTGAAATGTTGTGGCGGTGAATTTTATCTTGTAATGACTTTTAATTTAGTTTTGGTTTCGGCTTTAGGGACTATCCTAAAAGTGTGGGTTTTCATGCAACGATTGTTTATCATGCAAGAAAAGTAAGTGCGATGCGATTAAGTAAATTGCAATAAAGTAAATTGCAACAAAATAAAAGCGTACATGGAGGGTCTTCCCGTCATCCCAAGCTGCACTTAAACACAATTTAGAATATTTAAGCATTTAGAACAAGTTCCTAGGTAAAACTAAGGAAGGGTTATGGTTTTCTACCAAGTTCCTAAGCTCTATAGCTAGTCATCTCCTATGACGTCTAGGTTCTTGTGTTTTGCTTTGAGGACGATTTTCTTCATCAAAGAACAATTAAGTTCAGTTGTTCTTATAAACATCCTATCATATTGAGAAAGTGTTTATGAAAAATCTCAAACATCTTTTCAATATTGCTAGAATTATTTTAAGTCCAAATGAATTTAATCATACAAATGAATTAATCGTTCGATATTTCAAGTTTTGTTGTTATCTTACTCAGTGAACTAGGACATTTGAATATCCTATGAGGGAAGTAACATTTCATTTAACGTTCTCTTTCGGAGTTATGACAACAAAAGCTTTCGAGGGCAAATTGATGTTCAAATGGTTTATGGTTTAATTTCAGTTAGTGGGTTTAAATTTGGAATAGTGTTCAAGTTGTTTTTGACTTCACTTGACTTCACTTCACTTCACTTCACTTCACTTCACTTCACTTCAACTTTAATTTTATTTTATTTTTAATTTTAATTTAATATTTTTTTTTAAAGATGATTTTGATTTTAATTATTAAAGTATTAATTTAATTGAAATTTTAAAAGGATTTAATTTAAATAATTTAACTTTAATTTAATTTAATGATTAAGTCTTTTAGCATTTTAAATCTTAAATTTGGATTATCATTTTAATTAGAAATTAAATATTATTGAGATGATTAATTTAGGGATTCTTAAATTAAAGAACAAATCTCTTCCTAATAATATCCCTATTTTAATAATTCCAATTTTATTATTCTTCCAAATTTAATCAATTATTTAATTAAAGTTTATTTCAATTATTTTTAAATTGTTTAATAGGTTTCTACCCTTATTATTCAAATTTCAATCATCCAAATCAGATTAAGATCAAATATTTTACTTTTTTATTTTATTAAGCCTAAAGTTTTGATTAAAGGTTAAAATTTTAATTACCATTTTGCCCTTCAAGCTTAATAATTTCATAACTCACTAAATTGAGCTTAAATGAACTTGAAATTTTTATGTGACTTCACTCATATGTCAATAAAAGCATGAGAGAAAAAAATGTTATTTTTCTGTATTTAATTTATTTATGTAATTATTTTTGGTGGAAAATAGGGATTTCCAGGAAAATTTAATAATATGACCAATGGAAAGTTTCGTCCTTAAGAAAATTATGAGACATTCCTAATGACCAGAGGATCACTTGACCAATTTTGGTGATTTTTTGAATTATATTCTTTTTATTATAATTATTTTGAGTTTTGGAGTATTAATTAATTTAAAAAATAAAATAAAGGTTGAAAAATGAATTTTATATTTTTTAAAATCTCTCTGATATCAAGGAAATCAGAGAACCATTTTTTACAATTTTCTGATTTTTCTTTGATTTATTAGAATTAATTTAGTGGAAATGCTAAAAAATACATTTTTTTATTTTAAAATTACCTGAGGCTTTAAAATTTAATATCTCATTATAGAGACTTAAGAAAAATATGGGGTTTGTTCCTAAGTGATTAATATTCAAAATGTAACATTTTGGTGAATTTTATTATTTTTGTGATTTTTATTATTTTTTAATTATTAAAATATTAAAATAATGTAAGAAAATCAACCTTTTTGAAAAATTGCAATTTTATTTTTCTTAAATTCCTCTACGATATCGAGAGGCTCCAAAACCAATTTGATGAATTTTTGAAAAATATTTTGAAAGTTAAAAATTTTTAAAGTTTAAATTGGCTAAATGGTTTAATCAACCCATTTAGTAGAGCTAACCAAGTCCAATTGACTTCAAATTTTTATGGTGGGTTCCTCTGATCCTAAAGGTCGATGGAGAATTGATTTCAAGTCAATTTGATGTATGATTAGCCCTAATTAATTAAGGACTTATTTTGGGTGTTTAAGCCAATTAGGGTTATTCCAAGTGGATTAATTCAAAACCTATTTTTCCTAGGTTCCTCTGGTCATAATAAACATCACCAAATTTTCCTAGAATTTATTTCACAACATGCTAATTATTGGAATTAAAATACTCAAACTAGCAACCTAGAGTTGAAAAATCAATAACTCTTCATAGGGATGGCCTCTGACTTTGGAAAATTCAGTGGAATGTTCCCAAATTCAGAGGCTTCAAAAGCCCTATGGTCTCATGTCATGGTGAATTGTATACATGCATGGAGAATTGAAAATGTCCAGAGAGTAAATAAATTATTAAAAATCAAATACTCAATGAAATTAAATGATTTCTTTTCCACATTATTCTTCTCCGTTCACTGAGCAAGAGGGCATTTTTATTTTATTTTTAAGATTTTTCTACACAAAGTTATGCATTTTTCAAGTTCTGGTAATTAAATAAATAGGAAAATAACTCAATTTTCTACTTATCCACGCGGCGCCCCGTCATCCCCGGCATCTCCGAACGACCACGCGGCGCGCTCCCATTCGACGCCGCCTTCCGACTCAGCGCCACACGGCCCGCGGTTCACATATCATCTCCTGGTCCGACGCCATCTGAGCCGTCCGTCCGCGCGTGTAATGAATGAGCGGCATCCATTCATCGTCCCCAAGCCTCCTAGCCCGAGAACCGTCCGTCTTCTAGGCCTAAGATCTCACTCGATACTTGACCAAATTGAACGTTCTTATGCTCTATGGATTCGTCTCGAGAAGACGAACACATCCATACGGTTTATGTGGCATGAAATCGACTCAATAAAAATGGAGAATGTTCGAAGCTCGGGAAGAAGAGTGAGGTCATACCTTTGCTCGAGGAAGTGCGGCTTCGATCCGAGGGTCTGTGTCACCTTCGATTGCGTCCCAGCAAGCTCCGGATGAAGTCTCCCGGCCCGGTGAATTGTCCATGTAGGATTTCGACCACATGCTCGATTACAAAGCTTCGGAGTCCGGAATGGATGGGTGGCCCGGAGAGGGGGCTTTGCTGCGTGACTTCTTCCCTGCGTCCGGTGAAGGTGTAGGATCAATCAATTTGGGGATTGGTCCACTGCGAAGAAGTGTCCCGGTTTTATGCTGAAGTTCGAACTCAAAATCGAGCTCGCCGGAGGGAATCGGGGCTGGAATCCAATGGAATCAAGTGCTCTATGTGTAGAGAGTGGTCCGGAATGATTTTGGCGAGTTTCCTTAAGGTTGGTTCAAGCACCTCTCCCATGGCCGAGAGAGGGGGTGTTTAAATAGGAGAGGCCGGAGGGCCTCCTGCGGGGAGTTAGGGACCGGGATCGACCTGCTTCGGCAAGAGAAGAACAGTGCCGCAATGGCCACCGGGATGGGACGACTCAACAGGTGGGAATTCCAAACTTTGGCTCCTCCCAAGGTCTCGGCCATGGTGTTTTCCGGCGACCCGGCGGCCGGCCGGCAGGCATGTGTCACCCTCGGGTCCAGTGGGTCGTGATTGGAGGTTTGTGCGATCAATCGTCATGGACATGTGTAAAGGGTTCGAATCAAAGTGGAATGGGAAAGGGCTCGTTTTGGGTCTAAATGGGTCAACCCTTGGTTTTGGGTTAGGTCCACCATCCAAGGCCAATTTGGGTCGAAGGGAAAGTCACTTGGATCAGCTTGATTAGTGGGTCAAGTCACAATCCAAGTACAATTAAGCTTAAGCAAGAGTTAGGGGAGACATGGGAGTGGTTAATCACTCTTAAGAGAATCATTAAAGGGTCCCCCCTTCTTGCCATTTTGGGTATGGTGAAGTGTCCAAGGCTTTCATGGCTCACATGTGGCTCATGCATGGCTTCATGGCTCACCTTTGGCTTGGAAAAAGCTAAGTCAACTTTCATGAAAGAGGTTTTTTAGGAATTTTGATAATTTAGGGGTGATTTGATAGGATTTGGCATATGGCTTAGTTTAGAAAAATTTGATGGCTAATTTAGAACTTAGGGATGATTTTAATTGAGTGAGGATGAGATGAGATTGTAATGTGGGCCTTAGGATGGGTTTGACTTTTGAAATTATTTTAGGAATGGGCTTTTGGATTTCAAAACAAATTTTAGGTTGATAATTTTGTAAAGGATTGGATCCAATAAGTGTTGAATTTAATTTAGGAAGGTTTCATGAATGATTTGGAATAAATTTGAAGTGGTTTGGGCTCGAATTGGGTTGAGTTTGGATCTCTTTGGTAAATGGGCCAATGTAGGTCAAATTGGGCTAACTTGGGCCAATGTTGGGCTAGGGTTCAAATTGATGTAAAATTAATGTTGGGAAATGTTTATGGGAGTGTTTCAAAGAGGTTTTCGACTTTGGTTGGGTTTTGATTTTGGGGTTTAGGCTTATTTGGGTTAGGTTTGGGTTTAGGTCAAAATTGGGCTTTTTGGCTTTGGGTCGAATTTGAGTGGGGTTTGGGTCTAAATTTTGGGTAAATCATGTTAGTGTTTTGTTTGTGGGGATGTTAAGGAAGGTTTAGAAAAGATTCGGGGTTAATTGGAGTTGAATTGGGTTAGTTTGGGTTAGGTTTGGGTCATGGGTCCAAATCGGGCTTTAAGGCCAAAAGTGAAATCGGATTAAAATGTCAATCAAATTGGACTTGGATCTCGGTCCAGATTGGTGTTGGGAATGTTAAATCGAAGTTTAGAATTGAATTGGACCAGAATTTGGGTCAATTGGGTAGGTTTGGTTGACATCGGGTTCATTTTGGGTTAAAATGGGTCAAATGTGGGGTTTTGACAAAAGTAGGGTAAATTGACAAAATTGACCATGGTGTAGTTGAACAAAATGAAATTGGGAATATTTGGGATTTTCTAGAATTTTTTGGGAATTTTCTGAATTTTTGATTTTTGGGTCAAGGGGTATTTTGGGTATTTGGAGGGTATTGGGAGGTATTTTTGGAATTTTTAGTATTTTTGGCTATGGATGATCAACTTGATTGGTGAGGAAATGTTCAAGGTTAATTTTGGGGAATTTTGGGTGATTTGAAAATTTTGAAAAATTTGGGTAATTTCAAGGGCTTTGGGTAGGCTAGGCGGGTGTAGGGTCCCGGGGGTCAAAGATTAAAAATTTGCAACATTGAAGATTTAGTAATTGTAAGTGGAATGAAATCATTTTGGTTGAGCCATGAAGCCATATCAAGCCCACATGAGCCATGAAGGGACTCATTTGAGGCATCCACTATGTTGTTCCTAACCCTCTTAGCCTGAGCGGCTAGGGGTTAAGGACCATTCATGTGAATCACCTTCACGAGTCGGGAGGTCAAGTTAGGTATGGGTGTGTTTTTAGGAGGTGTGTGAAAGTAGTAGTGTAGTAAGCAGAAGTGAGTGCGCAGGTCGCCACTCACTGAGACTGTAGCCACCGGGCAGGTCCCTAGGCTAAAGAGTCCTATAGGAACTCATCCTTTAAACTTCCACATTCGATTTCAACCCTCTAGGTGATTAGGGGTCTACAGGTCAAATTTGTGGAGTTTGCGGCGAGTTAAGAATTGGTTCGAATTTCTAAGTGGTGGGTCCCGATTCTAATCCTCTAAGATAGTCGAAAAGGCGCACAGTGCTAGATCCTAAGTACTAAGAAGAAGAAGAGAAGACCTCATCAAAAATGAGGTCAACAGTAGTTTGATGACCGTGGTCCAAAAAAGGCAGCCTAACGAAGGAGAAAGTGGCTCGGCGTTGATCGTTTGTTAGTGGTCAACTAGAGCAAGAAGCCCAACAACGTTGGTTCAGCACGATGATAGTGGTCTAATGATGGCGGCTTGACACGACAACGGTGGCAGTGGCAGTGGTTTGGCATCGGTGGTCTAGTGATCGTGACTTGATGACAATGGTATTAGTCTAATGTTGGCAAACAGAAGGTGGCAATAGCAGCTTGATGACTGTGGTTTAGCACAGTGGTTGTGGCCTAACATCAACGGTCCGACACAATGACGGTGACACGACATCGATCAAATGATGGTGGTCCGACAACGAGTGCAGTTGGGCAACAACGGTTTTGTGACAACGGTGGTCTGGCAATGATGGCAGTAAGGTAGTGTTGGTCCGACGATGCCAACAAATAAAATCGTAGAGGAGACCAAAACATTGTAGTCCAGTGACAACAACAGTTAAGCGATGCTTGAGATCGGGCAACGGTGGTCCTGTGGTGTCGGCTGTCGGGCAACAACAATTGTCAGTGCTCCTATGGCGGGTTATGTCCGGCGACGATAGTCTGGTAACAATAGTGGCTTAGCAACTGTGGCGCTTAGAAGTCCTTAAGAGCATAGAGTTCGCTTCAATATTCTCATCCCGGTCTAGTCCCCTTTCATGAATAGAGTGGGAGTTTATTTATAAATTCCTACTGCATTAATCTATAGCATTCCATCAGACAATCTTGAGTGATTCACTAAATTAAATGTAATTTTATAACTACTTGAATGTCTTAATGATATTAGAATTAAGTGATCATAGACTTGTTAGATTTATCTCGTCCAGATGCTTGATTTGATTATAAGCTTACAATATTAGATATCATTTGGTCTTCGAAAATGATTCAAAACTTCTCTTTGAAATTTAAGTGCATTATCAGAGTTCATTAGAAATCATTTTTTATGCCATTTAATTTATCTCACTAAAATACTTCATTTCCAAATTTAATTTTTGAAGCTTCCAATTCAAAGACATGTCAAGAGTCAGGCAAATCAATATAATTTCTTAGGAACATTTCAATTTGAATTATGTTTTCATCGAGTAATATTATGGTTAAATTATCAGCATGTCCTCAGCCTAATCTAGTGTTCACTTAAACAGTAGTTATCATTGGAGACATACATACATACCACATAATTCTTATATATTCGCATATCTAACACCAAACCTGATATATATAACACATAACCAAAGAAAAAACCTGTCTGAGAGATTCATGCAAGCATATAAACATAAATACTCTATTCCAAATACAAAGATAACCATGTGCTTATATGCATTCATGCATAAATGCATATGCATTGAGCTAATTCAATTCAGATTCGGATCAATTCAAGTTCAATTTAAGATGAGTTAGACTTATCGATCAGCATATTTGTTGAATCACGATTTATCTGTGTGGGCTCACAGTTCAACATAAGAGTTGGATCAAATGAGAGAGGTAAATTCTCTATTTATTATGAGAGAAAAAAATGATCATATACAATGTTTGGGGACCTATCCCTTATAACACAGATCTTCCTCTATTTATAAGACTTTTTCATATATTACAAACTAACTGCTCAATGCAAACAAATCCTCAAAAATGCTCTAATTTACGCTCTTATTCTCTTCTGACTTTGACATTATAACTATTCATTGCATTCCCCTAATATTTGCTAGGTCATATCTTTGTTGCCCTGATCAAATTTTGAGGTGATTCGAGATTCAGCGATTCAGCTTCAGAGCGAGTTGTTCTCCTCAATAAAGCTAATCTCTTAAACAATGAAACGGATTTGGTCCCTTCAGCAAGTGGGTGAGCGACTTCAACCAAGCTCAACCCCCATTAGCTGATCTCGATAGACAAACTGGTAACCGATACTAGGTAGTTGGTGCATGGTTAACTCGTATTCATCAACTCATCAGCTCGGCCATACAACTAGGCGAAGGAATTCAATGGCCTATAGTAGGGTAAAATAAAATAATCATAAAGCATTTAACATTATAATTGACTAGTTATAATTATAAAACAGGGACACAACAAGATTTGAAAGAAGAAGGGTCAACTACTTGTCAAAAGCGAATTATATTTATAGATAATTATTACATTTTTACAGTTTTTAGTCCAAAGTGGGAAAGCCAATTATAAAAAATGATGAGATTAAAAAAAATACAGGAAGCAGTTCGCCAATTAAATAAAAACTTAAAAAATTAGCATGCTCTAACCTTCTAACAAAAAATTATGTAGAATCTTCAGCCCACCAGCTTTTATCACACTCGAAAACGATACCTTCCGCGAGGCATCTCGTCCGGCCACGGCCGAAGAATTTGTACACTATAGTCATGGCGAAGTCCATCACGGTTCTGAGGCCCTTGCACGTAATCACATTCCCATCGATTACAACTCCGGCAGCACCAACAACAGGGCCGGTGAGCTTGTTGATGACGGATGGATGAGCCGTTACTATTTTACCCTGTTAGGTTGAATTTATGTTTTAAGAAGTTCGAACGAAAAATGAAAGGAAAATTTACATGCATAACATACAATTTTTATGTATTTACATATCAAACACCCAAGGTTTAATATAACACTTATAACACCTTGTTGTTATAAAAATAGGGATGAGAAAGGTACTCTCTTTTTTTTTTTTTTTTGTCCTTTTCTTTCCTTTTGGGGTGATGTTTAAGATTTGAGTGTAAACATGTAAATATGAATGCTTAGGTGTTGGGTATGTAAATACATTAGAAAGGCGTGATATGTGTAAATGCACCAAAATAAAATTATTCAGTCATCACCTCGAGGAGGCCAAGTTTTTGTAAGATAGCAGGAGCTGAGCAGATGGCGCCGTATATCCTTCCAGATTCTTTCTGTTCTTTAAGCAGCTTCTTTAGAATCTTGGATTTCCCCAGCCTCTCAGCACCTGCAGCCCCACCCTGTAGTTGCAGTTATATATCAGACTACATAAAACATGAGGGCATTTACTTACATACCACGCAATTCCTATATATATATACAACACCTAAACTTTGCTATTTACATTATACCACCTAAATCTTTCATATCGCATAAAAAAACTCCTATTTTAACTTTTAAAAAGTGAAATACACCTTTTCATTCGCAGGAAAGGAGGTATACATGTAAACTTCATGTATTTATTTTATTAATTATGTTGTACAAGCTCAGGAAAGGAGCTACATCATGTGAACCATGAGCAATAGCTATATCTAACATAGGATTAACCTTGCACTTTAGAACATGCTAGTTAATCATTAACATAATATTAATTCGAATTTTATCCTTCATATTTGTAAATGACCTTGTACGTATGGCTTGGACAATTTTGCCATTCATGAATTGCATATCTATAGCTATTCATATATAATTTTAGGCTTCAATTACTCTCATTGAATGCGCTTTCACATGTTTTATGAAAATTTATTTGAATCATGCATATTGTACATTGATATCCCCTCATCATCACCAATGAAATTATTTTTTTACTAAATGATAGGTATTAGTTCTCGATTTCTGTAATTGGTGATTTCCACAAATGATATTTTTCCTTTTGGCATTAGAGATAGGATGGTATGTTTCTAGCATGATGAATCTAACTTGTTTTATCCATTGCATGCAATTTATTTTCATTAGTAATATTACATCTAGGGTGAGAATATTTATTCTTTTATATACCCAACCATAAAGTTTAAAAAGTATTTTGAAGATATCAAAAGACAGAATTATTACATTGGCGTATATCATTATAAGGGAAGTTGGTTTGATGCATGTCATTAAGGGAAGAATTGATTTGCACTAATCAAATGGGAGTAGATTGTTGACCAAAGGGTCTATGTGACTCATGAGTGGCTCATTTTCATTTGAAGAAAAGAAACCTTAGATAGCATCATCTAATATTTTGCTAAGTATATGTATATGCAATTTAAATAGTAACATCCATGATAATAATCTTATCCACTAGCCATGAGAGTTTCAGGCAATTGGAGATAGGCTCAAGTGAAGATCCAATGTTGTATTATCCAGTATATGAGTGGATAATATGAGTTTTAAGCATTCAACATAAATTGATTTTGGTTAATCAATGATCTGTGGATAATTTTATTTATAAGTATTCAAATTGACTTATGAATTATTAAAAAAAATATACATTTTTATACTTTATTTAGCTTGATTTCTATTGATTTAGAAAATGCTTACGTTAAGGTTCAAAGAGAAGTCCTTTGGAGAGTTCTCGGTGTTGATATGGCTTATATTCAAGTCATTAAAGATATGTATACTAGAGCTGTTAATTGTGTTTGAACAGAAGAAGGATTGACCAAGTATTTTACTATTTCAGTTGCATTACATCAGGGATCGGGTTTAAGCCTATATCTTTTTGTTTTAGTTATGGATGCTCTTATTGGACATTAACAGGTTCCAAGAGAAGTTCTTTGGAGAGTTCTAGAGAAGAAAGGTGTTGATATGACTTATATTAAAGTCATTAAAGATGTGTATACTAGAGCTGTTACTTCTGTTTGAACAGAAAGAGGATTGACCGGGTATTTTCCTATTTCAGTTGGATTACATCAAGATCAGCTTTAAGCATATATCTTTTTGATTTAGTTCTGGATCTTCTTATTGGACATTTACAAAGGTTATGCACCTTGGTGTATGTTTTCCACTGATGATATCATTCTTGTGGATAAGAATAGAGAAGTTCACAAAAAACTTAGAAATATGAAAGTCTACATTGGAGAATAAAGACCTTTGTATGAGTAGATCTAAAACTGAATATAGTAGCAGCTTTAGTGACAGGATTATAATTATGGGTGATCAAATCATTAAAAGGTGTGAACTTTTTAGACATCTCGGGTGTATTGTTCAAAAAGATGATGATATAAATGAGGACGTTACTAGTAGAATTCAAGTGGGTTAGTTGAAGTGGAGGAATGCACCAGGCCTACTGTGTGATAGAAAAGTGTCGTTTATACTAAAAGGAAAATTTTATAAGATGGTGGCGAGACCTTCAATGCTCTAAGGGGCAGGATGTTGGCCCTTAAAAGAGCAGCATAAAATAAAGTTAAGTGTTGCTAATGCTTAGGTGGATGAGTGGCTTGACAATTAGAGACAAAATGAGAAATGGACATATCCGTGATAGGATTGGTATAGCTCCAGTGGTGGACAAAATTAGAGAGTCGTCTTAGATAGGTTGGTCATATTAAATGTCGACCATCTAATGATCTTGTTTAGAGAGTAGATGTTTTAGATTCAACTTATGTTAAGAAAAGCAAAAGTATACCTAAAAAAGACTTGGGCATGTTGTATAAAAAATAATTTTAATCTATTAGAATTAAATGAAAAAACGGCATTCAATAGGACGCAATGGAAAAAAAGGATTCATATAGCCGACCCCATTTAATGGGATAAAGGCTTGTTGTTGTTGTTGTAATTAGTTTGATTTCCTATTTAAATCTATTTTTTGCTAATTAATATTCATATATTATCTATTTTATTGATTATGAAATTAGTCATCATGTGTAGTTTATTTATCACAATGCTTTTGATCAATCATATGTTTAGCAAATCTATCTAATCTTTGTTTTCCTAATACTATGTAATCTTTGTTTTACTAATAATTTCAGTATATTTTACTTATTATGCTTATGTGATACAAGTTATGACCAATCATTAAATAGATAATTCTATTATTATTTGCTTAAGGAATCTATCTTAGATCTGTATGCCATTCAATATTTCTTAATGTCTCATTTATTTTAGCAAATTTATTTCATCCTTAATTTTTCAATCAATCCATTAAATTTGTTAAATATGACTTTATTTTTTAATTAGTAGCTAATTATGATTATTTTTTATGGAATCTGAACTTCAATCTTATTTATTTTAATTCACTGAGTCAAACATATAATTTTATATATAATATCATATAATTTGTATTTAAAATCACTTACTTATGATTAAAAAAAAAAGGCCCCTACTCTTTTGAGTGAAATTTTGGGATGTGTAAACACCCATCCATAGTTTGTTTACCCTCATCTCTTTGCCTACGTAAACCGCTCATTTTTGTCTAGAAGTGCTTAACGAAAAATCTATGGTAGTGCGCTTTGATTTTTGCAATATGTGAATAAATACTGAAGTAATGAAGATCAAAGTACTCATCTGAAGCAAATTTCTTTAAGTTTGTTTAGAGACATCTCCTTCAATCTCTAGTATCTTGTAAATTATTCTCTTCTGTATTTCTTATAATCATTATGCAGAAATTACATTTTAAATTTTGTTAGTTGCTAGCAGCCTCAAGTCACCACCATAGGTTTAGAACACTTTAGAAGGTTTTATTTAATAAACTTCATTGCGATGAGGGTAACTTAAGAAAGCTGTGGTTATAAAGCTTAGCTTTGGTGTTATCGCCCGGTTAAGAAGTCGTGTCTTTTTCTATTGGTTTGTGAGCAAATAAGTGATTGTAGTGGAATCATAACCAACTGGTTAACTAGATATAGATATAGTTAGTTGAGCATCGAACCATGTAAAAAACTAAAGTCCAAATCTCTATATAAGTTAGTTTACATTCTCTGCATATTTACAATATTTAGTTGTTTGGTTGAAGGTATTTGTAGTGATGCTCATACTTATGTCCTTGTGCATTTTTATAGAATGCATCATCAATCTAATGTTTAAAAGCAAAGCTCTCACTTAATCACCACCTTCATGTGTGGACGCTTGTTTATGTTGCTTTATTTTACTATGATGTAATTGATTGTATGATTGTAAGATTGTGCTAATTCTTTTATTATTATTATTATTGTATTAATTAATTTACTTAGAGCTTGTAAGTCATAATAATTTCACACATAGCTTTGGTTTTATTCAACACCTTAGATCTTTGCTTTATCATGTAAGTTGAGTTGATTATCTGCTAAATCTTGTACAATTAACTGATTAAATTATTCAAATGCCTATATGTTGTCCAATCACTCACTTAAACTAACCCACATTCAAACTAGAGTTGTAAGTTTGACTTACTAGCTTTTATTTTTAAGTTTTTGAGTTGGGAAGAAGTATAGTAAATATCTAACAAACTCCTCACCAATACTCTTACCTTTAATTTGCTTCAATTAGGTATCCTTTATTGGCATTATATCATTTGCAAATAGCATAAATAAAATAAGATTCAAAAGTAGTAAGGTCCCTTTCGAGGTTATGCCCACTAGTTCAAAGGAGATGTATCAACCTAAAATCTTAGATTAAATATCTCCAAACAAAACACTTACAGACAAAAATGATGATCAAACGGCAACAGACCATGATGCTAGATCTACCAAGTAATAAAACATCTTAAGGTATTAGCCTATGTTTGCCAAATGAATAAATTGACGATTGATAAGAACCTTTTCTTTTTTCTTTTTTGAGGGAGACTCTAGAAATCTGAAACTATAAGATGATAATGAAGTAAACTCGAGAAGGCGTTTACAATTCATCAATGCACTTTTAGAAGCTTGTTGATATTAGGAACTAATACTAAAATAAAACTTAACAATTTTAAGAATTGCATAGGAGCCCAAGCATCACATATTGATGAATATTGATGAATATATTAAAAATAGATCATGCACATATAAAATATTCAAAAAATACTAGTACATCGTGTAAAGTATCAAAATAGTCTCCTGACTCTTTGCAATGGGTCATTTTAGTCACGGGGTTTACAAAAGTGCTAATTTAGTTTGCAGAAGCTTTTAGTATAGGCTGAAATAATCTCTATGGAGGACTACTTTAGCCTCAATTTAAAATTTTGAGCACTAAGTTGACACTTCTATAAACTCTGGTGCTAAAATTGCCCCAAATAAACAATCAGGGGACTTTACTCGATTTTGAGATGGGACGTTGAATAATTGTGTAATAGCTTTAAGTTTATATAGTATTTAGAAATTCCATAAATCATAAATCCCCATAAGATCATTTTGAAATGACAAGCAAAAGCTATTTGAATCTAAAAATTCTTCCAAATACTTTCTATTTCCTTATCTAATTTTTGTTGGCCATTCTGCCCATCTGAATACCAATCATGAGAATTGGATCATCCAAATGAAGGCTTTGCATGCATTCCAAGAAATTCTGGAAGTTCCTTATAAAGGCTATAAGAAGCCTCATGAAGTAAAACGCATCACTTAAGAGAGAGATGCACTCCTAGAAATGTAAAGGAATTAAAACAGTCCTATATTTTTATCTATTAATCAATAAATGAGTCGATATTCAAGAAGGTTATTGTCGCTGCAACTTCCACAGAAGCATGGAGATTTTTCAAAATGTTTATAAGAGAAGTTGAGAAAGTTTAAAAAAAAAAAGATACGATACAAACTCTTGGGGGTGAGTGGAAGGGCATGCATGGCATCCAAAATGTGTCAGCCTATTTCACAAGACTATTAAACATAATCAAACAAATAGGGGTAGAATGAAATTGTATCCAGATATGTATATGTAGCCTATATATTCCTACAATATCATTTTGGAATAATAAGTCGAGTTATTTAAGCTTAAAATCACCTCCAAATATCATTTATTTTTCCTTTTTCAATTTGTGCAAGCTATTTTTTTCTCCTAATTTCTCTCAGTAACATCTACACAACAACTGTCAGGTTTAATGCGACAAGCAAACCTTTCATACTGAATTACTGTAGTTAATCGCTCAACAAGACCAATCTCGAATGGCAAGACTCAGGAGCCTCGAAGTTTTTAAGTTTGGTTTTGTTATATTATGAGAGAGAAAGATTACTAAAATCCAAAAACGATGACATGTATCACAATATTATGCAAAAAAAATTAAACATGAAACTTTGAGGTGATGTAATGTTGATGAAAAAGTTGCAAGACGAAGTCATTTCTAAATGTATTAAATGATGCATATGTTCTCTCTCTCTCTCTCTCTCTCTCTCTCTCTCTCTCTCTCTCTCTCTCTCTCTCTCTCTCTCTCTCTCTCTCTCTCTCTATATATATATATATATATAGCAAGCATGCATTATACAATTCTGCGCTTATGTTTAAGACAGTTCATATCACTATGAACTAATAACAGCTAAAAGAGGCTTACAATTATTACACAAAGTTGTATTTCATGCAATACAAGCTATCTTTCTGCATGGCATATTAAACCAAATCTTATTATCATGTAAAAATTTAAATGGCAACAAGGAGAACCAAGCATCGTCATCTAAATAAAATAAAGACATGAGCTTTAAAGAAAGATCTAACTTACAGGCAGAATGATCAAATCATGAGTATGCTCAAAAGAATCGGCAATAGACATGTCCGCGACAATGTTCGTGTTTTGAGATGCTACAACCTGTAGGCATTTCTCAACAGAAGCAACGACAACATCCACCTTCGCCCGCCTTAAAATATCAACCAACATCACCACTTCCATCTCTTCAGAACCATTTGCAATGGGAACGAGAACCTGCTTATGAGTTATCAGTCAGTGAATTTACACAAAAGATCCTAATCCAGAGCTAGTTGAGAAGTAATCCATCTCCCATCAAAAAGAAACTACAACCATGTAGTCCTGATAATAATGAACATTTGCATACACTCCTAAAAGGAACTATAAAATTGTGTTCCCCAATATATATATATATATATATATATATATATATATATATATATATATATATCCATCAAACTAATTATTAGCCTCATTTCAACTAATTGGATTTCAATTTTTTGAACCCTTCTTCATCATTCATTTCGACCAATTGTCATACTTCATTCACTACTTCAAACCCAGTTACAATTGAAACATGATTATGACTTCAAATCAACTACTTCTATTTCACCAATATTTGTGTTTGACTTTCCTTTAAGCATGTTTATGATTGCATATTTAACTACTATTTCACCAATATTTAACTCATCACCTACAATTAGGGGTGTCAAATCGAGTTTATGAGTCGGGTTCGGGTCTGACCCAAAATTGACCAAATTGCCATACTCGACCCGAAGATTAAACAGGTCAAAAAATTCAAACCCGAAACGGACTCATATTCAACCCATCGACTAGAACCAGACCCATATAACATGTTTAACATAAGGCGATAACATCTATTGGGGTCAATTTTAAGTCAAATTTGGGCCGATTACTGGTCAATTTTGAATTGTCGGGCCGATTTTGAGTCAATTTTGTGTTGGTTGATTTCAAGTTTGCGGGCCAACCCGAACCGCAACAAAATATTCAACGGGTTAGAATTCCTAACGCGACCTTGAACTTGACTTAGAAAATTATAAGGGTCAACCCGATTTTTTGTGTTGATTCCGGTTGAGTTGGTGTATCAGGTAAACTTTTGACACCCTTACCTGCAACATAATGTGATATGATAAGGTATTATGGCTATAAAACATCTAGAAAACTACTCCGCAATGTAGAGTGAGCATAACAACTGAGACTGCATCGGCAAATAGCCTCATGCATTGGGTAAACTGTTATTATGACTATAAAGTAATCAAACACTGCATTTTTTCTTGTTCGCCTTGATGTAATTGTCGGCAGCATCCTAGTGTCTTTGTGTGGAACTTCAAACATTTAAAAAAAAGGAACATTACACACAAGCTTATGTATTTACATATATATTTACATACATACCACTCAAATCATTAACACCATATCAAAAATGCCGCCAAGTAAAAATCACCTTTTAAGGCAAAATTTTATGTCACTCAGATGTTAAAAGTGTAAATATCAAATTTTGGGTGTTAGATTAGTAAATACATAAGAATTGTGTGGTATGCATGTAAATTTCCCTTAAAAAAAGATGTATATAACAAAAATTATGCATTTGCAATGCAAACATAATTGTAATGTGAATCCACTGGTTTTCAAATGCAAATATATTTGTCATATGAATCCACTGGTTTGAACTAAAGAGCCCTTTTCTAATATTCATAAAACAATCAACAAAAACTTCAAGTGTATTTGATTAGCAGTGATGGCAACAAAATGTGAATTTAGTAAACTTAAAGAGTGTAATTGCATCCAATATTGAGAAGATGTAACTTTCATGTTGATCAAACATCCACGAAAAAAAGCATTGCAAAAAATTGCTCTTTCACAGTACAAGGAAATTACATCTTTTAAACGGCAAGGATCTACCAAGTAGACCAGTCGCACCATAACTTCTATAAAAGGTGAAAGAAAATATAAGTCATTAGGTTTTTGTTATAAATATGATGTTGGAATCATCATTTAACTTTATGTTGAATATGATGCTAAAACATATGCTTTTAATATTCCATGTTCAGTCTATAACTAATGATCTAGGATTTGATATTTTTGTTAGTACTTAGTATCTAGTAGTAATAGTAAAATAAAGAATAATGATTGATATTCTTATTTCAAAAACTCTAAAAATCAATTATATTGAGAAAATAAACACAGGTATAGGTCAATCGGATTTTTTTCTTGTGCACGATCAAAAACCAAGCAATCAAGTGATTCAATGCGGCGGCATAGGTAAAGACCCCGCCACCTCACTCTGTAGAAGCTTTTAGACCCACCTTTCCCTCAAGTTTTTCTCTCTCTCTCTCGATCTCTATTTCCCCCACGCTCCTCACCTTTTTGTTTCTTCCTAACAAAGCCTTGTTACTAAACTCCTCCCAGACGCAGACTCTTAATGCCCAAATCCTTCTCATTCCAAAGCTACTTAAGATTTCTTCACAGTTGTAGCCTCTCTCAAGTCCACCTATTATTTTCCGCTTCCTAACAGAAAGCTCACACACTTTCATTTACCAGCAGGTCAAAAGTATTTTTAAATTTAGGAAGGCACAGCCATTATCCAAAAGAAACCTCGTTTTCACAACAAATATCAAGTTGCTTTAATGTAATAGGTAGAAGGATCAACAAACATCCCATAATGGTTAGCTTGCAATATTAATATAAATACATGGATTTAACTACTCTATTGAAGTCAAAACAACTTACACGAGGAGTTTGACCAAATGACCAATCAACCTTATTGAATTCTTTCTTTAAGTGACGGCCTCCACCCAATTGCAGCATCTAACAAAAGGAGAACAGAATTATATAGCAACAGTTTTTAATGAAAAGATAGGAAAAAGCCAATGCTAATAACTTTAAAGGGGCAAGATCCAAGAGAAAAGTACAAGCTATGAAAAATTTTCACAAAACTGAATCTCTACTAACCAATTAGCATAAAAGCAAAAATCAAAATAAAAAAGTGTACATAACAAAATTTAATTTTCATCGATGAGAATAGGATATGTGAAAAATACGCTAAAAGGGAAATGAACTAAGCACAATAAAATCCTCAAAAAATAAATAAATAAATAAATAACAAGAAAGAAAGCCTAACTTCCCTTACTTTAAATTAGTAAATGAATAAAAGTTGGATCTTAATAAAACTCAGTCAATTAAGCTTGACAGTAGCTTAATTTGAATTAGCAAACTTTGAAATTTCTACCTCCATATGCATTTTCCTAATGGGTAACTTAGTTTTTAATAAACGAATGAAGAAATGATTATATTTATGTTAGTATAGTACGAATTAAATCAATCGAATCGATCCCTCTCCAACAAGTACACAAAAAAACAGAAATCCTAAACCAAACTTACATTCATCTCGCTAGCATTGCATGAAATGCGTCTTTTTCTAGCTCTCCGCACATTTCGCCAAAGACTCTTACATCATTTTCATCTCCCCCGCCAACTCATTGCTTGTCTTTGCAAAGGCTCTCAGTAAGATTTGCCTTCATCTTCCTTGCATCATGAATGTTGTCGAAGCCCTAAGCCCGACAGATCATTCATCTTCGCTAGATAGTGACTCGCCAACATCACTCATCATTGAAGAAGCGGTGCACCAAAGAGTTCACATGCCTATGAAATTCTATCATGAGAAATCACTTTAAAGCAACTAGCAAAATAGTCCTCTAGCTAGTTCCATAGGGTCCTTTTAGTCTCGGAAGTGTCAAACTAGCCTCCATAATCTTTAAATTAGGGCTGAAATAGCCATCTGTGGAGCTACTTCAGCTTATATTAAAAGATTGAATTTTTTTAAATTAATTTCATTTTTTTTCTTAAATATGATTTGCTTCATTTCATTCCCTATTTGTGAAATATTAAAAATATAAAATTCATGTCGCTTTGTCGGTCGTTAAATTATTGTTTGAAGTTGAAACTTTTGAGAGTTATGAAATGTAATTTTATAAAATAGGATTTTGATTTAATTTAATATATATATATGGATTTATGAAAATAATATTTTAAACTTGAAAAATGATAACGGACGAATCTCATTCATTTAGTAGTTTGAAATGAACGAGCACAATATCGCAAGCGATGCATCTATCCCAAGGAATAGACACACTGTTTGATGATACGGCTTGATCAAATAAACTACAGAATTTATGACATCCGTTCTGGTCTGCGAACATTTTGTGTTGACCGACAAATTCTCATATTTAATACAAAAGAATTAAATAAGGTTTTAATTACTCAGATTCATAAAGCTCCTATAATCAATTACCCCTCAAATGACCAAAGTCACCAAAGAGAACTCTCGATTTAGATCAGAGGTATCTATCTTTATGAATTCAAATGGTAGGGTTTTCAAAGTAGTGTGGTAATAGGAAATTCAATAGGTGAGTGACTCGAGATTGAAACAGATTATTTCTGGAGTCAAAAGGAAAGAGTAGGGGATGGCACGGATCCGAGTAAACCACGGTGACATCCCAGACTATCCTACTATTGGGCTTTAAATTTTGGAAATGAATTATTTAAATTTCAATCCTGCTAATTAATTATAGGAATTACATTTGCATAATATCTAATCATGCAAATAACCTGGAATATAGGAGGATTTATGTCGTACCGGACGACGACCTCGCAATCCTAAAGCGAGTTAGGGCTTATATTGCACACCTATGCTATGCAAATGTCTAAAAGAACATGTGAGTATTTATGTGTACTAAGCGGACTATCTCGAAGTCCTATGGATTGTTATTTTAAACTAAGAAATGGTTTTGCTGATGTAGACAAGTTCTGCTGTTGTAGATCGCCCTCCTTCGTCTGCTAGTGAAACTTTACCACTCAAAAAAACCCCTCAACCAACTAGCATGCCAAGCTACAACATGAAAGAGTTTATACCTTAGTGATAGAGCAACCCAACATTTAAACCCAAAGCCATATGCATTTGGCATCATTTTCAAGAAGATGAGAAATTGTATAACATGGAATAAGTAAACGAAAAGAGGCTAGTAAGCCACATTTTGCCACCAAGAGGCTTTTACAACTAACCAGCATGTCAAACCATAGAGAAAGGGATTTATACCTCAACAATTAAATAACCGAGAAAGAAATCGAGTGGGACGGCAGGGAAGCCGAGAAAACCCGGCCAGAGGATTGAGTGAGGGGGGGGCTTGAGCAAACCAAAAAGAAAAAAAAATCTGCAGCAACTCTTTCTCCTCTCCAAGCTCTACCCAGGGGAAGGTAAAGTTCCTCAAAAGCTCAAACACAGTCACACAGCAAAAGGCAACCAGAGAAGAAAATGGCAGCACTTCTCCAAGAAGAATTTCGGCCAACCCCTAAGAACTCCCCAAAATGAGACTTATATAGCAAGAGAGAGGGGAAATAGCTCAGCCCAACTCACCCAAGACTCGACCAAACCCACCCAAGACTCAACCAAACTCACCCAAGACCAACCAGGCTTCGCGCAATTCCATCGCACACAGGGGTTGAGTCAACCCGTCGCAACAGGCAGCCCACAGGGAGAAGATTGAGAGAAGAAGGAAGAAACATTGGGAAGGAGAGAAGAAAATTTCCCATTCGTGCCAAGTGACAGGCGCAACAGACGCCAAATGCTCGAAGAGGAAAGTCCAGGGCGTCGAGAACGAGGAGCTGGGGCAGAGCTGCATGGAACGTCACCTCTTCTAGCGTGAAGAGGAGAGGCCAAGGTACAGTGGGACGAGACGGGACAAAGCCAGTGAGCTCGTTCAAGCCAAATTAGGGCAACGACACACCCTCCCGCGGGAGAAGGAAGGAGACAAGCGCGGGACAAGCCTGAGAGGGTGCGGGGAGGGGTGAAATAGGTTAAGGGTTTAAAAAAATAAAAGAAAAACTTATTTATTAATTTTATTTTATTTAAAAGCGTCGAATCCGAGGCGATTTGCTCGTGCACCGAACCCTGGCAAAATGTATGTCTTTCCCTAGCAAATTTGACGTTCCGGACGCATCGGCGCAGTTAATTTTGCGGTCCGGAGTTGTTCGGCCAACTTCATCGACTGTCAGGCCGAAAGAGCGTCAAATTTTGATCCTTATGAAATTTTGACTTGATGTCGATTATCCTGGCATTCTGACTTCTGCTTCGATCCGTTGCGGAGTATTCGAAAGCATCGAGGCCGTAAACCGAGGATTTGTGCGTCCAGTGGTGCAAAATGTGCACGAGGCTGTCCTATTGTCCAGTGGTCTCATGGCGACTCCATTTGAATTCACGACGTCGATTTCGACGCCTCATGGGCTAGAGGTACAGAATCTCGTGCGGGACTCCAAAAGAGTAACGAAGTGGCTTCGAACATTCTAAAACGAGGTGGGTCCCATTGCTAGGAATCTAAGATCGTTGAGCAAACCAAAAAGAAAAAAAAATCTGCAGCAACTCTTTCTCCTCTCCAAGCTCTACCCAGGGGAAGGTAAAGTTCCTCAAAAGCTCAAACACAGTCACACAGCAAAAGGCAACCAGAGAAGAAAATGGCAGCACTTCTCCAAGAAGAATTTCGGCCAACCCCTAAGAACTCCCCAAAATGAGACTTTAATAGCAAGAGAGAGGGGAAGTAGCTCAGCCCAACTCACCCAAGACTCGACCAAACCCACCCAAGACTCAACCAAACTCACCCAGAGACCAACCGGGCTTCGCGCAATTCCATCGCACACAGGGGATGAGTCAACCCGTCGCAACAGGCAGCCCACAGGGAGAAGATTGAGAGAAGAAGGAAGAAACATTGGGAAGGAGAGAAGAAACTTCCCCATTCGTGCCAAGTGACAGGCGCAACAGACGCCAAATGCTCGAAGAGGAAAGTCCAGGGCGTCGAGAACGAGGAGCTGGGGCAGAGCTGCATAGAACGTCACCTCTTCTAGCGTGAAGAGGAGAGGCCAAGGTACAGTGGGACGAGACGAGACAAAGCCAGTGAGCTCGTTCAAGCCAAATTAGGGCAACGGCGCAACCTCCCGCGGGAGAAGGAAGGAGACAAGCGCGGGACGAGCACGAGAGGGTGCGGGGAGGGGTGAAATAGGTTAAGGGTTTAAAAAAATAAAAGAAAAACTTATTTATTTATTTTATTTTATTTAAAAGCATCGAATCCGAGGTGATTTGCTCGTGCGCGGAACCCTGGCAAAATGTATGTGTTTCCCTAGCAAATTTGACGTTCCGGACGCATCGGCGCAGTCAATTTTGCGATCTGGAGTCGTTCGGCCAACTTCGTCGACTGTCAGGCCGAAAGAGCGTCAAATTTTGATCCTTATGAAATTTTGACTTGATGTTGATTGTCCTGGCATTCTGACTTCTGCTTCGATCTGTTGCGGAGTATTCGAAAGCATCGAGGCCGTAAACCGAGGATTTGTGCGTCCAGTGGTGCAAAATGTGCAAGAGGCTGTCCTAATGTCCAGTGGTCCTATGGCGACTCCATTTGAATTCCTGACGTCAATTTCAACCTTCTATGGGCTAGAGGTACAAAATCTCGTGCGGGACTCCAAAAGAGTAACGAAGTGGCTTCGAACATTCTAAAACGAGGTGGGTCCCATTGCTAGGAATCTAAGATCGTTGAGCAAACCAAAAAGAAAAAAAAAATCTGCAGCAACTCTTTCTCCTCTCCAAGCTCTACCCAGGGGAAGGTAAAGTTCCTCAAAAGCTCAAACACAGTCACACAGCAAAAGGCAACCAGAAAAGAAAATGGCAGCACTTCTCCAAGAAGAATTTCGGCCAACCCCTAAGAACTCCCCAAAATGAGACTTATATAACAAGAGAGAGGGGAAGTAGCTCAGCCCAACTCACCCAAGACTCGACCAAACCCACCCAAGACTCAACCAAACTCACCCAAGACCAACCAGGCTTCGCGCAATTCCATCGCACACAGAGGATGAGTCAACCCGTCGCAACAAGCAGCCCACAGGGAGAAGATTAAGAGAAGAAGGAAGAAACATTGGGAAGGAGAGATGAAACTTCCCCATTCGTGCCGAGTGACAGGCGCAACAGACGCCAAATGCTCGAAGAGGAAAGTCCAGGACGTCGAGAACGAGGAGCTGGGGCAGAGCTGCATGGAACGTCACCTCTTCTCGCGTGAAGAGGAGAGGCCAAGGTACAGTGGGACGAGACGGGACAAAGCCAGTGAGCTCGTTCAAGCCAAATTAGGGCAACGACACACCCTCCCATGGGAGAAGGAAGGAGACAAGCGCGGGACAAGCCTGAGAGGGTGCGGGGAGGGGTGAAATAGGTTAAGGGTTTAAAAAAATAAAAGAAAAACTTATTTATTAATTTTATTTTATTTAAAAGCGTCGAATCCGAGGCGATTTGCTCGTGCGCGGAATGCTGGCAAAATGTCTGTCTTTCCCTAGCAAATTTGACGTTCCGGACGCATCGGCGCAGTCAATTTTGCGATCCGGAGTCGTTTGGCCAACTTCGTCGACTGTCAGGCCGAAAGAGTGTCAAATTTTGATCCTTATGAAATTTTGACTTGATGTCGATTGTCCTGGCATTCTGACTTCTGCTTCGATCCGTTAGCGGAGTATTCGAAAGCGTCGAGGCCGTAAACCGAGGATTTGTGCGTCCAGTGGTGCAAAATGTGCACGAGGCTGTCCTAATGTCCAGTGGTCCTATGGCGACTCCATTTGAATTCCTGACGTCAATTCCAACCTTCTATGGGCTAGAGGTACAGAATCTCGTGCGGGACTCCAAAAGAGTAACGAAGTGGCTTCGAACATTCTAAAACGAGGTGGGTCCCATTGCAAGGAATCTATGATCGTTGGGGAAGCTCCTAAGGCTAGAACCCTAAATCCTAGGAGGAAAACTAGACCTCGGCAAAAGTGAGGTCAACAGACTTATATCGTAGAAGGTAAAGTGCCTCTACCTTTGAAAATATTTATCAAAACAAGCTCATCTTTTTTTCATTCGTTAGACAATTGTGAATTAGAGACTCTCCTTCAAAACCCCCTTCAAAAGTGATCGCTCCAAGTAAAATGGAAACTGGCTATATGAGTACTAAATATAAGAGGTGTGGCAAGGCTTCGAAAGAGCATTCTTCCCCCACCCAGGTTGCTCTCTTCCTTCAGAGTTAGATATCCTATTTTCAAATCTCTCAAAAATGAACTCATTGCAGCTATTGAAGGATCTGTTGCCTTCTCTACACGCCATTCCATCACTTCATTCCTTACTGAAAAGCTCAGGAGAAGAATCAGTTTACAGGAACTAATTCTTTCCATAGTTCATATAGACTTTTCAATAAAAAGCAACTAGCACCTAAGCTTTATTTTTTACATGCATAAAACTCAAATCTTTCATATCATATCAAAATAACCATCATTTAAACTTCTAAAAATGAAATACACCTCATGCATAGATAAGGTGGCCTTGTATGTTAAAATTGAAGTTTAGGTGTTAGATACATAAATAGATAGGAATTGAGCGGTATGTATGTAAATTTTCATATGCATTTATGTGTGGAAATTATGTAGAGAAATATTAAGTGCAATGTCATAACCAAGACGTACCAAAATTTCTCCAACATCAGCAGCAGATTTATCACCAAAAAGTTGCTGCACAAATGACAGCGCAAACTCAAAAGTCGTCCCCGGACCACGACTTGTGGTGAGCTCTCCCGAAACCTGGAGATTTGATTGGACTGCCCAAAAGGTGGGAAGCTTGCTCGAAAATGCTGGATGGCAAGTCATCTAGTAATGCAGGCTTTAACTTATTTGATGTCTCCTTGAAAGAGAAATAGAGAATAAGTACAGATCTAGGTTGAATGTGGTACCAAAAGAAGACAACGAATTACCTTCTTTCTCTTCATTAAACCCCATGACAAAAGCGTAACAGCTGGAGCAGCACATATAGCACCATATAATTTTTTATCCTCGGCTTGTTTGGTTATGATATTTCGGAGAATTTCACAATCCCTCAAACGTGCGGCACCTGGCATCCCACCCTAAAAATAACATTGTAGAATACAATTAATGCGTTGAGCAAAAATTCTACTTCAGTAAGTTCAAATAAGAGACCAATAATGATAAGAGATTTTTCTGCGATAGGTTCAGTCCTCATCAAACAGCTGGTTAGGTTTAACAATTGGCACTAAAAAAATTAGTAAACTGTAAAAATCAACACTTAAAAATCTGTAATTTGACAAAATTTTAAATCTAGAAGCAGCAATGACCCATTGTTATTGCATGGGCTTGATAAAATTGGGTCACACACATGACAGGCATGCAAGCGGGCAGGGCGTGCAAGAGAGGACGAACACATGCACGCACGCATGCATGTAAGGCCTTAGGGCCTGAAATATTGGTTTAAGCCAGGAAAACCCCCTTCAACTTGCTAGTTAAAATTTTTATTTTTATTTTCAACAAAAAATATGACCACTAACTTCGAAGTTAAAGGCTTAAATGTAATGGTGTCAGAAGTTGACTCGACACCTCATCCGACCTAAAATAGACAAAAAATCTGAGTTTGGATTGACCGCATTAATTTTTGGGTCGGGTTTTGATCTCAAATCCTAACCGGTTAAAGTTTTAAAATTGAGTTCAGGTTGACTCGCCACCCGAAATTGACCAAAAAATGACCTCTACAACACGTAATCGACATGACAATCAAAACTGACCTGAAATCGACTAAAATTTGACTCAATAGCTGCTACACTTCATATTAAATACTTTATGCGGGTTAGATTTGAGTCAATTGGGTTGAATGAGTCAGATTCATGATAGATTGTAAAACTCAGGTCGAGTTTGATTCAAGCAGTTTTAAGTTGGATGCATTTTGGGTCAGACCTGAATCTAACCTACAAACCCGATTTGACATCGCTATTTAGATGATTGTTTAGGATGTTGAGCACTCGATTCTCATTTATGGATTTCATCTAGATAAAGAAGCAATAATGTCATGACTTATAGTAAAATAGGCATAAAGATATAAAAGTTGAAATATTGGACAGAATCAAGTTCGCTAAATGATAGAGGCGACAACTTGAGTCATTTTGTCAAATAACAAGACTTTCTTGCAAGGATCCTCAACAGCAAAAACGGCAAAAACAACCTTAGCAAGCCACAAGCCTTGGTTCATTTGGAAGGATCGGCCACAGCATCAGAAGAGATAACAGAGGTCTATTTGAGAAGAGGGAGTGTGTTACCCTCGGGAACGACTCCGATGGAAAAAGGAAGCAGTTACACAAGAGGAGCCACCCCCGGCAGTGGAAAAGTCACGTGCCCAAGAGGAAATTAGAAGCTCAAACAAAGTGGATTATAACTGCTAGCTCATCTTAAGAAGTTGCCGGTCAAACTAAGCCTCTACTACACTCTAATCTTGTCAAGGGAAATGAGAGTCTCTAGTTACGGCGTTGCTTGATCTAGATATTTGCTTAGCCCAGTTGGTCAGCACATCCTCAGATGAAGTTTGCTCGTTAAAAGAACAGTCAGGGGTAACTTTCACAGATAAAATCTTGTTGCTCGGTACCGCCGACCACAATCGTCCGCTCTATATCTCCGTTAACATCGGCAGATTCTTACTATCCAGAGTTTTGGTAGATCCTGGAGCATCCCTCAACTTAATGAGTCTATGGACATTAGCCTATTTAGACATTGAAGCTCAGGAGCTTACAAGATGATGTTAACAGGATTCAACCAAAAGGAAGAGAGCACTTGGATCAATTACATTGCTTATGAAAGTTGGAGAGCTAGTAACAACCACTAAATTTCATATCATCAACGTCGAGACCTCTTTTAATGCTCTACTTGGTCGACCGTGGATTCACGAGCATGACATGGTTCCGTCTTCCCTACATCAATGCATTGAGTATTACAAGGAAAGACGGGAATATTGCATCAAGGGAGATTTACAACCATTTTCAATTCATGAAGTTAGCATTCATGAAGACGTCGGTTACTACTCGCCTCTAAAGAAGATTGTCTACTCTCGTGAAGTTGTGGCAAATGAGATGAAAGATTTGGAGGAGTCACAAAGAAGAGGCCATTCAACTTCGCTTTAACAGTCCACTATCATCTCTTCACAACAAAGTGATGGGGGTTCTTTTAGCCCATACACCTGAGATCGAGGCCGGGGATGTGGACGAAGAAGAGCCGATGTAATTATTAAACGGACTGGGCCGAACATCAACATTGATGAAGAAGAGAGTTCTGAAGAAGAAATAATAATCACAAAACAAAAGAAAACTCAGTACGAGACATCCTTAGAAGATACAGAGAAAAGTGAATATGAGACAATGTATGATCAGATAAACCACTATGTGAACGTCATGACCGCTTATCGGTCCTCGCTCAAAAGGTCGAGAATTTAGGGGTCGAGAAGTCCGTATGCTGGTTAAAGCCGTCGAGTTTTCTTGTGTTTCTACTTCTGTCAGTCTTGAAAATCATATAAATTTTGATGAGAGTTTTATTGAATTAATGGAATTACCTTTTGGTTACTTTTCGCCTTGCGTGAAAAACTTAATTCAATAGGGACATTTGCCAAAACAGATGCTGAAGGATAAATTGCAACTCTTTGAAAAATTATGGAATGTTAAGAGTCGAATTCCTAAATCGAAAGAGGGTCTCGGATTTGGTACGATCGGACCAGTCGATAATTCGAGATTTTGCATGGTTGTTACTAGTGAATCGAAAGAGGATTGCCTCGATGTGAAGGATGACTCTACTAATCAGCTAATAGAAGGTGTTTCACCAGAATTTGAAGAAGAAATTAAGTCAACAGTTGATGAGTTGAAAGAAATCAATCTCGGGACTGAGGAGCAGCCTCGGCCAACTTTACTCGATAAGGAAGAATCCACAGAATTAATAAAGTTATTGTCATAATTTAGAGATTGCTTCGCATGGGGTTATGATGAAATGTCATGATTGTTAGCAGAGGTTGCAGTTCATAAACTCGGGGTAGACAAATATATAACCCCAGTAGAACAGGCTCCAAGAAGAATGTGCCTCGAAATAGAGCAGCATGTGATTGTCGAGTGTAGAAACTAATAGACGTTAACTTTGTGAGAGAAGAGCATTACCCCACATTGTTAGCTAACATTGTGTCAGCTAGAAAGAAAAATGGACAAATTTGTATATGTGTCGACTTCAGAGATTTAAATAAAGCATGTTCAAAAGATGAGTTTCCGTTACTGATACCAAAAATGATGGTGGACATCGCTTCGACACACGAGATTTTCTCCTTCATGGATGTATCGTCGAGATACAACCAGATCAAGATGGCTCCAAAAGATGCGGCCCTTACAGCTTTCAGAACGCCTATGGAGATTTTCTGCTATACAGTGATGTCATTTGGGTTGAAGAACGCAGAAGTAACATATCAACGAGCGAGGACAAAAATTTTTTACGACCTCACTCACAATTAAGTGGAATGCTACGTGGATGATTTGATTATCAAAAGTAAACAGAAAATAGAACACTTGTACGATTTGAGGATAGTGTTCGAACGATCAAGGCAATACAATCTCAAGATGAATCCCTTTAAGTGCGCCTTTAGCGTTACCTCCGGGAAATTTCTAGGATTCTTTGTTCGTCATTGGGGAATCGAGATCGACTCGGATAAGACTAAAGCTATCTTGAAAATGCCTCCTCCCAAAACCTTAAAACAACTACGTTCCTTCCAAGGTAAGTTAGCATATACGAGACGCTTTATTTAATCTCTCGGGTAGGTGTCGGCCGCTTCTCGGCGTTAATTAAAAAGGACGCGCAAATTTGTTTGGGAAGAGAAATATCGACGGGCCTCGAGGACGTTAGAAAATCTTCGTGACACCTCTTGTTTTAGCGACACTACTATCCAGGAAAACCTTTGATATTTTATCTTTGCGGCGCTTAGAGCGACTCTCTTGGAGCCTCGCAGCTCGGATCGATGACGAGGGTAAGGAAAATGCACTTTACTACTTAAGTCGACATCTAATACCGACGGAGGTAAAGTATCCGCCTATCGAGAAGCATTGTCTAGCTTTGATTTTCGCTGCTCAAAAGACTAGACACTAAATGCTTTCTCATAAGATAATCTTAATTTCGAAAGTTAATTCATTGCAATACTTGATGACCCGACCAACACCTTCCGAACGTTTAGCAAGATGGTCAATATTTTTATTGCAATTTGATGTAACTTTTGTTCCCCTCCGCTATCAAGGGACAGATTTTAGCAGATTTTCTCGCTGCACACCCACTTGCAGTGGGTCCCCTCTTAATGACGGATTACTGGATGAGCGAGATATTACGAATGGAATTCTCCAGATTGCCTATGTGTGGAGATGTCTTCGATGGAGCTTCGTCGGTCGGAAAAGACAAAGGATCGGGAAGCGGTTATACCGGCCAAAGCGGGAATTGGTCAATTTTCATTACACCGGATAAGGGTATCTTTGAGATTCTCCTACCACGACAAAACCATGCACGAACAACGAGCGAGAATATGAGCGCTTAATCCATACGAGCTTGGAATTGGCAATCTCAATGGATTTAACAGATATCGCCGTCTACGGTGACTCTCAACTTATCACTCAGCAAGTCGTCGGGCAATATAAGATCTTGAAGCTAAGGTTAGCAGAGTATCATCAATACGAAATGAGGCTGCTAGAGCAAGTCCCTAATGTAACTTTCTGTCGGATTCCTTGAGGAGATAATGCTCATGCTATGCTTTAGCAATACTAGCAAAAGAATTGGCGTGTCCCCCGGAGGGTTCCATTGACATCACAGTACAAAGAAGACAGGTTTTGTCCCGAATTGACCTCGAAAATCTACGCAAGTTCGAAGAAGGAGAAGGGATGACAGCTGCAGTTGCTAATGTCAACGAGGATTGGCGTAAGTCATTTATAGAATATTTGCAAACTGGAAGGTTGTTAGAAGACAAGTCAACAGCACATCACATTACAAGAAGGGCTATGTCGTACGCTTTAGTAAGTGATGTCCTCTACAGGAGATCGTTCGATCAGATGTGGTTGCAGTGTCTAAGCAGAGCCGAAGCGCGGAATATTGTCAAAGAGGTACACGAATATGCAGTCAGGGCCGAAAATGAAGATAAAAATCAAGAGGCTCGGATATTATTGGCATGGATATAGCCAGCAAGTGTCACCAATGCCAAGTGCATAGAGTGGTCTTACACCAACCTCCGAATGTGTTGAACCCGACCGTTGTTTCGTGGTCATTCAAGTGTTGGGGCACAGACATAATAGGTCTGATAGACCCTCCATCCTCTAAAGGACACAAATTTATTCTCACAGCTACGGATTACTTCTCTAAATGGGTAGAGGCTGTGCTATTACAAAAGGTTACGGCACAGCACGTCCTTTTTTTCAAGAGTCAGATAGTCTAAAGTTTCGGAGTGCAGCGCGAGTGATCTTCGACAATGGGATGACGCCCAAGCACCAAGATCAACAGCTTCGTCAAACGACATGAGATAGATTGGATGTACTCAACAATCTGTTATCCCAGGACAAATGGTTTAGCCGAAGCCTTCAACAAAACACTGGTACAAATTTTGAAGAAAACACTGGATGAAAACAAAAGAGATTGGCATAACAATTTCTTCTAGAAGCTTTGTGGGCACATCGGACGACAGTCGGGACTCCCCACCAGATGTACACCTACGCACTCGTGTACGAATCGAGAGGTCGTCTACTCGGCTAGAAGTTTAGATGCCGTCTCTCAGAGTCTCTGTTGCCAATCAGCTTACAACAAAAGAAAGTGCAAGACTTAGACTTGAAGAATTAGAAGTCTCGAAGGAAAGCAACTGGAAGCACAACATTATTTGGAGCTTAACCAGGCGAGCATGGCACAAACTCATGACAAGATAGGTGGGAAATTTAAGCCAACTTGGGAGAAACCATTTGTTGTAGGAAAAGTCTATTCAGGAGGAGTCTGCCAACTGGTGGATTTCAGAGGCGAAAGACCATGTTCACAATCAACGGACGATACTTGAAGACATACTATGAAACTTGACATTACTTGAGCGCGAAATTTTGAAATGCTTGATTATTCTGGGATTATTTGTTAGGCAAAACGTCTGTGACCGGGTCCAAAATTCTGTAATAAAATTAACCTCAATAAAATGAAAATTTTTGAAGTTACACTTCGATTTTTTTTACTTTTAAGTTTGGTATTTTACAAAATAAAATATATATAAATGATCTTCTCACCGACATAAATTAAAGCCTCCTCTGGTATGCATTTTGTTTAATTCTTTTTCCTATCAAATTTAAGCTCATTGATGTTTTTCTATCGTCAGCAGAGAAAATTTCAGGACAGAAGCTGATCTTTGCTTTTAAGGATTGATTTAATCTCGCGCTTAACGAAGAAGAGCACGCAGGGGTGGCATCATAGACTTTGACATGGACTTCAGTCAAGTCGATGTACACTATGAGAGTCCCCTGATGGGTGCGGTTAGCCATCAAGAGAAAGAATGGCTACCATCGTTGTTAAAGATTAGCACCAGAAAGGATTCCTCACTAAAGGGGAAGAAAGTGATAATACAGCAAAATTCGATGGAGGGGACTAGTTGCATGTCGTCCGTGATAACTGCACCGACTGGAGGCCTAGTCACTTCTAATTACGAGAGACTGTCAGATGCACCGTTGCGAAGAACTCGCGCGAAATGTCGGCAGAAGCGAAAACATAGAGCTTTCCGACGTGAAGAAAGAAGACGCAAACAGACACAGAAAACTTGCTTAACCCTATTCCAGAAGGAAAAATCTACGAGTCTGGCATGAGAGAGACTTCTTCCAGCCTGCCTGCCACAGAGGATGAGTTCGAGTTCGCTACAGAGCCGGAGATACCAGATGATCTTTGTCCGGGTTTCCCGACATGCGAAACCGAGATTCCCACACGTATATCAGCTACAGGGGCATTTGTGGAATACCCGGACTACAACGTCCTCCACCTAGAGCGTTACAGTACTCTGGAGGAGTACATGTCCACCGACGATGGATTTCAGATCACCAATCACTCAATGGGGGAATCATATGTTCCACTGGATACAGAGTCTTATATTCCGCTGGATACAGAGACAGCATTAACTTGGGTTCATACTGCATTGAAATGAGAGAGCGTCCTCGACAACCACTAATGATCACCATGGCAGAACTCGACAAATTGATTAAAGTAAAGAAAAGAGAATTTGAATTTTATGAAAAAATTCAAGGAAGATTCATCAATACATTAGAAGGTTTGGAGTTGTACACTAGAGTCTACTCTGAAAGCGATGAAAGGAGCATTCTCGACTGCATATTCGACCTAAAAGACAGGGGTCGAGCAGGCCTTTTGATGGAGATGACATATCCTAAACCAAAGAAATGGATGCGTGGAAAAAGGTAGAATCACCATCCAATGTGGTTATAATTTCACTAGGGACAGACAAGGAAATCCCCCAGGGATTTTAAGACATGATGAGGTGGATCTGTTACCTCCTATGATAAAATGGATGATTAAGAGGATGGTTCGATGGAACATACTTGCATGCATTGTATTCAGCAATTGCATCATCGATCATCTATGATGAAGGTGACAGCATTCCCCCACATAAAGATCATCATGATTTCGTAAGACCTTTTTGCACGGTCTCCTTCATGAGTAAAAGCAATATCCTGTTCGGGAAAGAAATAGATGTCATTGGCCCCGGCGAGTTCAAAGGATCCGTGGAGATTCCACTACCAGTGGGTTCAGTGCTGGTTCTTAAAGGAAAGAGATCAAACATCGCCAAACACTGCATTCCAGGAGTGCAATACCTTAAGGTTTCTGTAACTTTCAGAAGGATGGATAGTAGTAAGATGTATGGATTTTGTCCGGATCGGAGTTAGAAGAGTTACTGGCTTACGAGCTATGAGAGAGTTGCACCTCTAAGCACATGAAAAGGGAACTCTTGTCCTAAAGTGTGGCTTAGTAGGTGGCTCGATTGGGAGCTCGCCCCACCAGAGATGGACATTCAGGAAATATCTTTTTGTACTGCTTTTTGACACAGCAGATGTGATGATGTATGTATCAGATATGCTCAGGTTGTGATATGTACCCAGCATGAGATTTTTATGATGTACTTTTGATGCTTTCAGCATATTGTACCTTTTGATGTTTTGGCATTTGTTCGATCTGTAACTCATGTTTGAAGCATATTAATGAAATCTCTTTCAGAATCTTGTCTATTTGTTCAATTGCCCTTTTTGTGCGATGGATAAAAAGCACGAGAACCATGCATTAGTTACGAGCTACTGATGAACGAAAGAGCGAAATAATAAAGACTTGATAATAATAAAATTCAAATAAAATACTCTTTTGAAAAATCAACCAATGAAAATTTTGAAAAACATGTTTTGATAATTAAAACAAGAAAAGAAAATAAATTTATTGAGTTTGTTTATCTCGAGCTCAAGTTTTCTCACTCTTTGCTTGCGCAGCGCGACTATCCTAGTCTACACCAATTTTCTTCACATCCTCATGGAATTTCACATTCTGCACAAAATCTCACAAAATCCCACATATTTTATCACGATATCGAAGCTTTATCGCACGACACATATACATAAGGTTAACACTTCTAAGCTCTACTCCTTTGTTTTCATGTTGCTCTCGGGGTCAGTACTTAAATTTTGACTCTGATCTTCGAGATTGGTGTAAGGCCCCCTTAAATGGAACATGGCATCTTATTCGCAATCCTCGAGATTGGTGGAAGGCCCCCTTAAATGGAACATGGCATCTTATTCTCAATCCTCGAGATTGGTGTAAGGCCCCTTAAATGGATCATGGCATCTTCTTCTCAATTCTCGAGATTGATGTAAGGCCCTCTTAAATGAAACATAACATCCTATTCTCAATCCTCGAGTCTGGTGTAAAGCGCCCTTAAAAGGAATATAGCATCCTAGTCCCATCTTTCGAGGTCGGTACTTTAATTCCAACTCTCTTTCTGAAATTGATACCGAAATTTCAATTCTTATTTCGGGATCAGTACCTAAATTCTGATTCCTATCTTTTGAGCTCGGTACCTAAATTTTGACTCTTCTTTCTGAGATTAATATCTAAATTTCAATTCTCACCTCAGGTTCAGTACCTAAACACTGATTCTCATCCTCAGTAAACATTTGAAGCTTAATAACTCAAAACCCACTCTCCAATCCCCAGCGAGAGGTTCTAATCCTTGATTTTGATCGAATATCCACTTGCTAGTTCTCCAGCGGGAACAACTAGCACTTCATTCTACACTTCTGTCTAGGTCTTCGGCTTAGAGGTTTGTATTGGTTTTGTTGATCTCGTCGGTCAACTGATGCGCGCGGTGTGTTGCCTGTGCACTGCAGTACATTGTTAGATCCGTTTGTTGACCCTCGCTTTTGGTTGAGATTTAGTTTTTCTCTTTCAGTAGCTGAGGGTCTCAGCGCAGGACTTTCCTGTTGACTATTCCTAGAAAACTAGAAAAGGAACCCTCATCATTAGAAATTCTAAACTCTTCTTTGCTCAACTTGAAGTTTCATATACTGATCCTAAACTCTAACACTTAGTAGGTGGGGTCAATATAGAGGAGCTCGAGGAGAGTCCCCATAGAACTACTTGGCCTTGAGGTTGACCCTGGGTGGCATCATATACATATGATTTTGGGTTTAGCTTCTTGGTGAAGGCTTGAATAGCATGTTACACTTTATATATTAGCATTTTGGAATTGACATACTCCATTTAGATGATTTAGGATTTGCATCTTTATGAGGTGTACACATGTAGCTATGGCGTTTCTTTTCCTTCTTATTTGCTCTAGCACATAGTTTAATGCAAGTTAAGATTTGATATGTTGTTTAGCAGAAAACATGGATTGAGCTTACCTTTTTTTCTTTTTCTTTAGTATTTCAAAAAGAAATGAGAGAAGAAAGGAAGGATTGGGAGGGGAGGCTTCATGTTAGCACCACTCTTGGGTGCTTTAAAAATTCCATGGCTACTTAGTTGTCTTTTAATTTCTTTATTTCAAATTGGAACATACTAAATATGTGCACGGATACTTTGAACCTCATTGATGGTATGATTTGAATATTGCTTTGGTAGGGTCCCTCTACCTCCACACTCAACCTCTATATAGTGGCTTCTTGAAATTCAAGAATGACTTGTGGCTTTGAAAGTTATTTGGCATTGAGACATTTGTTGGAAGAGTTGGGCGTTGTTACATACATACTCGTTCCACTTCTCTTGTTATGTTGTTGCACATGTGAAAGAGTTTTAGGGCCCTCTGCTGCCTCGGGTTTTGCCTCTTTGTTGCTTTCAGTTTGCCCCTTTACTGGGCTCGGTTTCAGCCCTTGCTGGATTCGGATTTGCCCCTATGTTCGGCTCGGTTTTTACCTTGCAATGGTTCAGTTTTGCTTTCATGTTGCTGCCTTCTCATATTTGAAAAATCTGCAAGATGAAAATTTTAGTTTTTTAAGACTTTTTGAGACTTGATTTGGTGGCTCGGTTTTGCCCCCATGCTGGGCTCAATTTTGCCCCTATGATGGGTTCGGTTTGGCTTTGTGTTGGGCTCGTTTTTGGCTTGTGATGGCTCGGTTTTTGCTCCCCTTTGCTGCCCCATTTTTATGAGTTAATATGGGAGAAGGAAAAGAGGAAGAATTATTTGATATTTGATAAAGTTCCGAATTGATTTGGAACATGTCTAATTTGTGTCTTTTGGAGATGTTTCATGACTAATGTGAGGAATGCACTGCACCTCTTTGCCCATTCGAAAGTCTCGTTAGTTGAATTTTTTAGGCTAGCCCTCCTGCTACTTTGACTTTTCTTTTATAAATTTTGGAGATGGGTTAGTTTTTTTTTTTTATTTCTTGTTTTTTGGTTTGCTTTCCTTGCTTTTTGGTTCGGGTTTTAGGTGTTCATGTCTGATACATAAGTGCACATATACAGTCTTTTGCTATATATGAAACCATCAAGCAAAGTCACAAGTAGGTTGGTTTTGTTTTGAGGTTTAGAGCGGTTATGACAAAGGCACACCGGTGGTAGAGCGGAATGATACTTCATCCTACGACGTCGGAGTCGATCCGGGGACCGGTGGTTGTAGGATGATAATAACGTTCATTCTGTATAAGACTAGCGGGGGACCCGTACCTTCTTAGGTTGTTGGCGGTCTTACGCTCGACGACGTGATCAACTCGTGGACAATCAAAATTTTCAAAACTGATAAAAACGGATTTGATAAAAACAGAAACAATATTTATAAAAATATGTTTTCACTACAAACAAAATTGATACAACTTTCTTTTGTGTGCCTGAAATTCATGTGCATGCTAAAAATATAAATTTTTAAGATAATGTAGCTTGGTTGTCAACTTGTCAATTCTAGGTACGGAGTGAGACGCTCTCACAAGTTAGGTTCGATAAGAACGCCTTAGTTGAGTGGCGGGCTATATACGTCCGGGTAATAGATAGTAGCCTACGACGTCCTCGAGTAAAAATATATAGTATACGGCTCAGCCTCGGCAGGAGTGCTTTGCGGTTTTCTCTCTTGATTTTTCATATACTTTTATTGGAGCTTTTGGTGAAGCACTCGTGGTCTTTTTCCGAGATCTTCCCTTGTTTTCAATGATTTTGTTTGAGTTGTCATTTGTTATTTGTTTTTTTTCTCGAGTTTTCCACCGTGGGTCATTTAACACTTTTTTTCGAGTTTTCTAAGTGGTGTTTCTTATGTTGCTCACTGTTGACCTCGTTTTTGTCGAGGTTTAGTTTTCCTCCTAAGATTTAGAGTTCTAGCTTTAGGAAGCTTGCCGACGATCTTAGATTCCAGCTACGGCCTACCTCGCTTTAGAATGCTCGAAACCACTCGACACTCTTTTAGAGTCAGGACGGAGTTGCGACGCTCAGCTCGCGGCGGGTAGGTTGGAATTAGCGTTAGGATTCAAAATTGAGTTCATATCGGGACCACGGACGCTGAGGACGACGCTTGTGCGCGTCTGCGCGCGCACGAAGCACAGATTCGCCGAGCCGCGGCGCTCGGCGGCCGAGTTACTCCGTGACGGATCGAGATTGAGCGAGAATGCCCGACGATCGACGTAGAGTCGGGAATTTCGAGAAGATGCCAGGATTTGACGCGCTTTCGACGCGGCCGTCGACGAGGTTCTGCGAGCGACCTCGGATGACGAAACGGACTTCGCCGTTGCGTCGGAACGTCGTTTCCACCTAAAATTGATATTTAATTTGCGACGATCGCTCGCGGGGGCGAAATTGTGGTTTTGGGCTTTTTTTTTTTAATAAAATTAATAATATATATATATATATATTATATTTTAAACCTAAACTAAACCCTCGGCCCTAATATCTACCGGTTCGATCCCTTGGCTTCCTCCACGGCTCGTTCGATCGAGCTTCCGTCCCGCTTCTCCCGCGCTCGCGTGCGCCTTTCCACCAGTGACGGGTGCTCCCTCGAGCCCCGCGTGGTTCTCCCCGTGCCTCCTCGAGTGTTATCCTGCGCGAGAGTCACCTCGCGTGATCTCGCGCGGCGTCTCTCGCCTCCCTGCCGATCTTCTTTGCGGCACTTCCCACCATCCCCCGTCGCTTCCTCGATCATGTTGGGTTCGTGGTAAGTCTCGGCCTCTCTCCTCCCTCTCACCTGCTATTTAGAGCCACTGTTTTGGGCTTTCCTGGAGCCGGCCGATTCTTTTGGTGAAGGTGGAGAGGCGGCTGGCAGGCTTCTTGTTCTTTGGGGTGTATTAAGCTACTTGGTAACTTCTCCTTCTCCTCTCCTTCTCTCGGTTTAGCTTAGGAGACCTGCGGCGCTTGCTCGTCGGGTCGGCCTTTCTTGTCTCTGTCATCTTACGGTATGTACACTTTATATCTTTGGAATGTTTTCTTTCTTTAAATGCTTAAAATGGTGGTTCTCTACTTCCTTTTTCTAAAAGCATGCTAGTATGGCTACTATCTAGGGGTTTGGAGATGTTTTTATCAGTTGAAGGCTTGTGCAGAGGCATCTATATGAGCATGTTTTGATGTTTATCTTTGGTCATTGGCTTAAAAGAATATAAACGAGGCATGGCTTTAGCTTCTCTTTCTCTCTTGTATCGTTTGAGGCGTGGCTTTAGCTCCTCTCTCTCTCTTGTATCATTTGAGGCATGTTGGATGTATTTAAAGCAAAGTGGTGATCCTCTTTTGGCATGTGGGGGCATGTATTCTAAGCCCCCTTCCTTATTTTCTTTTCGGCGAGAACTATGGAAAGTTTGGTGCACCCTTTGCACCTATGTGTGGGGCTCGGTTTTCTCTCTGCTTGTGCCTTGTGGCCGCCTTTGCACTTTATTTGGGGCTCGGTTTCTCTCTGTTTACGTGTGCTTATAGGCTGCCCCTGCATCTCTATTTGGGGCTCGGTTTTCTCTGTTTCGTATGTCTTGTAGGCTGCCTCTTTGCGCTATGTTTGGGGCTCGGTTTCTTTCACTTGCATTTGCTTCGCTCTGCAGTTGCTCCCTTTGTGTTTGATGTAGGGGTTCGGTTTTTGGTTCTGTTGTTCTGCGGCCTCCCGGTGCGGCACTTTTAATGGCTCGGCTTTAGATCTCCTTTGGGCTCGGGTTTGTGCTTCTTTGGTTGTTGGTATCTTGAATTATTTTAGTAATGCTGGAGGAACCAGTTCGTTGTCTAGAGTTTAGGGTCAGGTCGGTGGCTTTGTCCTTTCTTTATGTTTTTACAACTTTTGCTTGGGAAAAGGGTGTGTTCTAGAGAGTCTGAGTCCTTATCCTCTCCGAGAGCGTCGTGGTGCGCTGTAGGTCCTTTTCTAGGATGTGTGAGGGCGGTCGGGAAGTGCGGGGTGATTTCTAACTTTTGATTATTGGAAATCGGTTCGCTCAACTTTACGAAATTGTGTTAAGCGAGGCCGCTTCCCTCTTTCTTTCCTTGACCTCTCGTTCACTGGGTTTCAGCTTGTTCTTGGCTTCAAAGCACGCCTACGGGGGACGTGTAGGTGTGCACATATAACTCCTTTGGGTTATATGTGGGCGACGTCAACAGTATGTAAGTGCGGTGGGGACGTTGATGAGGCTGACGAAACGAGAAAAATTACGAGCAACGTAGAATGGGGCCGCTGACTCGAGAGGCTACTGTGAGAGTAGAGCGGGAATCACGGAACCGTTCGGCGGTCACTGGGGTTCTCTACTACAGACGATCCCAATGTTCGTAGGCACTAGTCTCATTAGGGTAGTCGGCCAGTGGATTGAAATGTTTTAAAATAATAAAAAAATACGTATATTTGAAAAATACGAAAATTCATCGCCATTCTTCTGCAGCCTCTTTACTCTGATCTTTACTTGCATGAAAACCAAAAAATGAAATGTGTGAAAATTTATAAAGGTCGCGGTTAATTTGTCGAGTCGGATTAGAGTTGTCTTCACGGAAAGTCGGTTGCAGTAGTCGGCCTCAGATCGGATATTAGTGCGACTACGAGTCAGAAACTGTCACGAGTGCTTCTGGTCTTTCTTTCCGGAGGCCGTGGTTTTCTTATGGTTCGCCATGTGTTTAGCGGGTCGTCTGTGGGTTTCTCGCAGTCTTTCTGCGGTTTCACGGTTTTGTTTTGTTTCGTTTGTGGGCTTTCTCGGAGTTTTCACGGACGTTGTTTTTCTTTCTTTCGAGCTTTCTTGGTTTTTCTTCTGCGATTTTCATCGGCTTTCTCGGCGTTTTCATCCGTTTTTCTTGTTGAGTTTTCGAACTTTCTTTTCTTTGTGCTGTCATATGCACTTGTTTATTGTGGGTTGTTTTCAGCTTCTCTTTTACTCCTGCTTCTTTTAGTCTTGACAAATCTGTTACGGGAAATAAAAAAAAATAAAATAACGATAAACGGAGTAACGTAGCTTGGGGGATAATGAGCATACGGTACTCTCAGTGACATGATCTTTCTTTTCGTTCTTCTTGTCTACTTGGCGTGTTTTTCTTTTCGACGTATCTTCCATTTAGTCTACAGTTCATTTCTTTCGATACATATCTTTGCTTGCAGTCTTATATTTCATCATCTTCTCATAGCTCGGCGTGTTTATCTTGTTTAGCGTGTTCTTCGTTTAGTTCTTTATAGCGTCTTTCACTTGTTCTTAACTTTACGTTCTTCACTACTTGTCGACTGTGACACGCTCGCATCACAATAAAAAATAATAAACGGCTTGCATGCTCATTTAATTTAAGACTTTAAACACAAAGCTGCGGTCCTGCTACTGACATGGAGCTTGGAGCACGATGCGGCGACACTGGCCATCTTCGTCAACTAACACAGTGTCGACATCAATAACCCCGATTCATTGGTTTAAACAATGAGCACTAGGAGCTTGAGGTGAGTCCGCTGGTGCGACATAAACACTCACTATTCTTTTAGCGCTTACACACTGGCCCTCCTGTGCGATATAAGCCTAACTCGCTTAGGTTTCAAGGTTGTCGTACGATACGACGTAAGCCCTCTATCTTTCGGAGTAGTTTGCGTAATCGGGACGTTATGCGAACGTAATTCTATAATTAATTTGCGGGATTGAAATTAAAATAAATTCTCTTCCAAAATTTAAAGCCGTAGCCATAGGATAACTCGGGATGTCACTCGAGATTTGTGACATCCACTACCGCTTCTCTTTGACTCCGAAATAATTGTTCACTTCGTGCTCTTCCTTTCATTGGATTCCTCTACCGAATTTCGTTGAAAGCACTACCTTTTGAATTCGTGAAGATAGAAACCGCCGATCTAAATCGAGAGTTCTCGAGTGACTTCGGTCGTTTGAGGAGTAATTAAGCTATAGGGAGCTGCCGTATAGGGAGTTTTAAAGACCAGAATAATATAAGCACTATTTAATTCTTTTGTATTAAATAGGGAATTTGTCGATCCACATAAGGTTCGCAGACCGAACGGATGTCATGAATTTTGTGGTTTATTTGATCGAGCGATATTGTCGAGTAGGGTGTACGATGTCGGAATAAATGCGTTACTTTCGTGATATTACGCTCGTTCGATCAGCAACTGCTTAACGAATGAGATGCGTCATTTCTCATTCTAATATTTTAAAATTTAAAAATCTTATTTTCAAAACTAATATACATATATCCATTAAATTAAATAAATAAAAAGAGACTCAGCTCCCTAAAGCGGCCGACACTCACCTCTACTTATACAATGCATGCTAGCTTGATTCTTAAATTCTGTCACTATACTTATATCTGCTACACCAACCACACTTAAAGGAGCAGCAGACCCCCCAGGAGTACGTGCTTGTTTTACATTTACAACGCTTCACAACACTATTTACTGTTCTTCTTTATTGTATATTGTACTATTTTCTTATACTGCATACTTTACTGCTCCTATACATACTGTGCTGTCATTACTTTCCTTTGTTGTACTTGCTACTGTTTCTTTTACATGCTATATCTTAGAATAGGATGACAGTAATTGATTTTATAGGAGGTACCCGACAGCAGGTCGTCGACTTAACAATTGCATGTAAAATTAAAACTACCATTGAACTCGAAGGTGCTACGACGAGGAGTTTGGGGTTTGCGTTGTAGAAGTGGCACGTATCTTAATGAAACAGCATGTCTCACTAAGTTAAATCGTTCCTGTAGAATGTAAGCAATCAACGGGATTTCGAGGTTATGCGGCTAGTGCGACATAAATCATCGAGCTCATCTTTGGCGCTTTTGTATAGGCTTTGTTGTATGATATAAGCCTAGCTCGTCTTAAGATTACGAGGTTGTCGTTCGATTCTGGCCAAATCCTCATGACTTCAGAACCAGTTTGTGTGATCATTTCACACAAATGTGAGTCTTAATTAATAAAAATGACAGGAAGAAACATTTAAATAATTTATCTCATACAATGCAAAAGCCAGTATAGGATAGTTTGGGAAGTCGCATGAGGTTCTACTCGGGATCTACGACGTCACGGATTCTTACTCGTTTGGATTCTGATAAATGTTTCGAATTTGAGTCGATCACTGTCCACGACTGCTTCGTCGATTTCGTTGAAAAGTCCTATCATTTGACCTCTTTGAAGGTAATATTCGCTGATTTTTATCGAGTGTTTCTTAAGTGACGCTCGGTCGATTAAGATATGATGCTATAGGGAACTTGCCTTATAGGAAGTTTTCAGAACTCGAGTTTAATATAATACTATGTTAATTATTCATATTAAATAGTTAAGCTTGTCAATGAAATAAAATGGTTTCGTAGACCAAACGAATGTCATATATTTCTTAGTTTATTTGATCGAGCATCGCCCTCAAGTCTTATGTTTATCTTTCGGGATAGATACAAGTTTTAAGGTATAGTGCTCTTTCATTTAAACTATGAAAAATATGGGATCAGTTTGATTTCATATTTTTCTAAACTTATATATATATATATATATATGTAAATTAAAACATCCTTCTGAAGCGGAGCGACAGGATTCGAGTCGCAGTGGCCAAGCCGAACTCGACGGGCAACTCCACACCCAAAATAGTGCCGACACATCTTTAATACACTTTACTTGAGATAAATCTTTGATTTTTTCTCTTTGTTATTAGTTTATACGTATATTTTTTAACTGTTCTTAGTATACTAACATGTTATAAAGATCACTAAAAGCAGAATTTTTAAAGTCACAGATTATTCTTATAGACTCCTTATGCATATATTTTTCACCCTCCTTAGTATCTAATATGTTATAAAGATCACTAAAAGCAAAATTTTTAGCGTCACTGATTATTCTTATTGACTCCCTGTGGACCGTTTTATATTTTTTTTAGTTCTCAACGTTTTTACATTTAAATCAATTTTTATAACAAACTTCTTATATATTATCTTTTCTTGCACATTATTATTTCACAACTTTTTTTATTTATAGAAATTTTTTCTTTTGATTCTCCAAGAACATCATTTGTCGGCTTGTTAGAAGTATTTATTCTTTTTAACATACGTCACGATTATTTTATCATGAAAATCTCAAATATTTAAATCTTGAATTTTACTCAAAAATAAATTTATTTGTGTCTTTTATGTACTCCCATTTAATTCTACGATGTTAAATCTCAGTATTAATATTTTACGATTTTAAATGCTTAAAATCTGCGAAGCCCAATAATCGATGCGTATCTTAGTTACTCACTTGGAAGAACGCTACAATCCTTACAATCTCGACGATCTCTTACTCGCTAAGAAAATAATCGATTTGTGTTTTATTAGATCTGATACTATAAGTAATAAAATCTTGTCTCTTTTCTTAAATAAAATGTTAGTAATAATAAAATCGTACGTGCATGATAATCTCAATATGATTTCATATTCTTCATTAATCGCTCTCATGTACTTAGCTACATAAATATTTTTGAAATCTTCTACCACTTTACCGACATGAAGAGACATATGCCCAATGATTAAAAAGGCATGTTCCTCCACACTCTAACACAATACATATAATAAATAGTCGGAGCATCCTAAGAGGAAGGAGGAATACTAAGAAAGATGTGCACAAATATTTATTAGCATCAAAATAACATTCTCAGACAAAATTCAACAACTCCATCACTATTGCTCCTAAACAATAACAAGTCTTTATCCCATTAAGTGGGGTCGACTACAACTCCATCACTATTGCTCCTAAAGGTGGATAGAAATAATAAGGGTCGTCTACATACATACCACTCACTTCTTATGTATTTACATATCTAACACGTAACGTTTATGTTTCCAATTTACACCACCAAAATCTTTCATATCATATCCAAAATACCACCATTCTAACTTTTAAAAAGTGAAATGTGCCTTTTCGTGCTTAGGTAAGGTGGCATGTATGTAAAAAATTGAAGTTTAGGTGTTAGATATGAAAATACAAAGGAATTGAATGGTATGTATGTAAATCTTTCAAAAAATAAACATGATTTTCACATGAAACCACAAATATTGCTTTTTATGAAATTCCTACCAATGTGTTACAATTATAGTGGGATTTTAATGATCAAAACTACAAATAAATAGTTTCTTTTTAAGTTCCCGGCTAGGTACTCTACACAAACTCTTTTTTTTTTAAAGTGTCATGCTATGTATTATTATTACAATGAATTTTCAATGCTTAAAATTGCAAGCAAACAGCTTTTCATATAGTACCTAGCTTAGCACTTCATAGATACTACTTTTTCTTGATGTACCTAGCTAAGCACAACTGTTATGATTACGCAATGATATACATTCATTTCGTACAAATAGCCAGCATTTTATTTCAAATAATATAAAGTACTCCATCATATAGTACAAGGAGATGATGACAATTCTTTTCATAAAGACCATGTTTGAACATGTATTTCTTATCAAAAAGGCTAGGTAAATAAATGAGCATTTCAAATATATCATTACAAAATTAAAAAAAAAATGCTCTTCATATTCAAATATTAAACATTGAGCATGTATATATTCTTTCAATAAAGATATAATTTGAAACTCTATACAGTACTTAGCTCAAACCATTTTTGTTTACTACAAATGGCGCTGGAGCTAAATTGGAAATAAGCAAATGGCACTAGAGCTGCTGGAGGTCAACAAACTGACGCACGAGCTGCAAGAGAAAACTTCAAATGTCGAAGAACATGGCTGTGGATAAATGTGCAAAAGGACATAGGAGTAGTGCAAATTTCTTCTATTATTGATACAACAACAACAACAACAAAGCCTTGATCCCACTAAGTGGTACATGAATCATTTTTCTCTATTGTGTCCTATTTAGTGTCAAATTTTCATTTAATTCTAATAAATTAAGATCATTTTTTATGCAATAAGCCCAAGTCTTCCTAGGTCTACCTCTGCCTTTCTTAACATAAGTAGAGTCTAAAACATCTACTCTCCTAATTGGATCATCAAGTGGTCAACGTTTAATGTGACCAAACCATCTAAGGCGACTCTCTCTAATTTTATCTGTCACTGGTGCCTATTACGAATATATTCATTTCGCATTTTATCTCTAAGTGTAAATTCACTCATCCACCTAATCATTCTCATCTCTGCAACACTTAACGTAGCATTATGCTTCTCTTTTAAAGGCCAACATTCAGCGCCATAGAGCATTGCAGGTCTCAACACCATCTTATAAAATTTTCCTTTCAATCTAAGCGGTACTTTTCTATCACACAATAGGCCGGACGCATTCCTCCACATCAACCAACCAACTTGAATTCTACTATTAACATCACCATCTATATCACCATCGCTTTAAACAATAGACCTGAGATATCTAAATTGTTCACACCTTTTAATAAATTGATCACCTAAAATTACACTTCTGTCACTTGAGCTACTATTACTAAAATTACAATCCATGTATTCAGTTTTAGTTCTACTCAAACGAAGACCTTTAAACTCCAAAGTAGACCTCCATATTTCAATTTTTTCCTAGGCTTTTCTCTCGTCTTATCCACGAGGTGGATATCATCAGCAAAAAGCATACACCAAGGTACATCCTCTTGTAAATGTCTCAGTAAGAATATCCATAAATAAAGCAAAAAAGATATGGGCTTAAAGCCGATCCCTGATGTAAACCAATAGAAATAGTAAAATAATTGGTCATTCCTCCTTCAGTTCGAATACATGTAACAAATCTAGTATACATATCTTTAATGACTTGAATATACGTCATATCGATACCTTTCTTCTCAAGGAATCTCCAAAGAACATCTCTTGGAACCTTATCATAAGTTTTTTCTAAATCAATAAAAATCAAATGTAGATTCTCCTTATTATCTCTAAACTTCTCCATCAAACCTCTCAATAAATGTATAGCTTCCATGGTAGACACATGCAGGCATAAATCCGATTTGATCATGAGAAATGCTTGGTAATACGTGCTTAACGTATGTTCGATTACCTCTCCCATAATTTTAAAGTATGACACATCACTTAAATTCCTCTATAATTTGCACACTCTTGTGCATCCCCTTTATTCTTAAAAATGGGGACGAAATACTCTTCCTCCGCTCCTCGAAGCATCTTTTTAGTTTTTAAAATAATATTAAAAAGTTCGGTAAACAAGAAACTCCAAAATCACCTAAACATTTTCACACTTGATTGGGATATCATCGAGTCATACGGACTTTCCCCCTTAATTTTTTTAAAGTCGCTAAACTTACTTCTCTTAATGTGGCGGTAAAAATGAAACTCTTTATTATTATTAAAGATATTAAGATCAATAAGGTCGATCGAATTTCAGAATCTTCATTAAAAAGTTTATCAAAATAACTCTTGCTCTATCTTGAATATCTTTTTAAGAAAATCGACTTTTTGATTTTAAATGCTTTAATACTAGCTTTACTTGAGATAAATTTTTACTTTCTTTTCTCTTTGTTTGGTTGGATTTATACGTATATTTTTAGCATCCGTAGTATGCATCGTATTATAAAGATCATTAAAAGCGAATTTTTAGCGTCATAGATTATTCTTTTAGGCATTCTCTGATGAATAGTTTTATATTTTCTCGGTTCTACAGACTTTTACGTTTAAACCAATTTTTATAACATAAGCTTACTTATATATTATTTTTCATCTACATTATTATTACATCACCAACTCTTTTTATTTATAGAAATTTTTCTTTTGATTTTCAAGAGCATCCTTTGTCAGCTTGTTTAATAATATTTATTCTTTTATCTCGCATAGCGTTTCTTCTAACGTGAACATCTCGAATATTTAAATCTTAAATTTTACTTAGTAAAAATAAATTTATTTGTGTCTTTTAAGTACTGCTCATCTAATTACTACGATGTTGATTCACAGTATTATTTATTTTACAATTCTTAAATGCTTAAAATCTAAAGCTAATAATCGATGTTAGATCTTAATTCACTAACTTGAAATAACGCTTACAATCCTTATAACTACGACGATCTATTCTTACTCGTAAGAAAATAAGCGATGTGTTTTATTAGATTACATTCTTATAAGTGATAAGATCTTCATCTATTTTCTTAAATAAAGTATTAGTAATAATCAAATCATACTGTTAAAAGCAATCTAATATGATTCTACGTTACTTCGTTAATCGCTTCATGCTTAGTAGTGCAAGAATATTTTTGAAATCTTCTACATTTCTACAGCGTGTTAGTTTAAATCTCCTTGATAAAAATTAACTTTCTTGAAAGTTATCGAGTGTATTAAGTCTTCAAGTCGTTCCAAAATTTATTTTTATAGCTTATATCTGAATCTACGAGGAGCATAAGCATCTTAATAATATAAAAAATTTTAGTTTAATAATAATGCTTAAGTCTTCTGATTTTATCTCTAGCTACATTAATTTTTACGACGTTATCTTTCCAACTCTTATCTACTGATTACATGCTACTGCAATTTCAGTGCGAACTTCTTAGAATACTGTAGTTTAAAACCTAAGTTATCAATCTCCTTGGCTTTTTCTCCGACCATTTAGTTCTTGAATGCATAAGATATTTATTTTTACATTAATCATAATATCAACTAATTCCATTAATATACCGATTGAGAGTACGCTATATTCGAGCATCCTATCCTGTCTTAGTATCGTAGATTAACTTATTTACCGCATCCATCCGTAATGTGAGAAGCATTGCTTGTTTGATACTGCTATCCGAGCACGATGTAGTGGCCGCTACAGCACGTTCCTTGTATTCGGGGCGTACGATGCGTCAGCTTCAGGGACGCCCTAGCACATACACAATGATCAAAAAGATTCATGTCATGATTTTTTCGACAAGTTTTACGCTGGTTGTCAACTACCGAACGCAACGCTCCACTTTTCACATCAGGGCTTAGGATCGGCAATGGTAGTGTTTTCTTCTATTATTGATACTTGAATATAAAAAGTAAACATACTCTGTGAGTCTCTTATTTTTCTGTATCAGTAGTCCTTTGATCATTAAGTAATTGTGCTTCCTATCTTGATCTGAACACCCTATTCAAGACTTTTTCATTTTTAAATATAATCAAACTGAGCCTTCGCTGCCATCATTCCAAAAAATCAGAACAGAACAGTTGATAGTAAACTTACCCTAAATTGGAGATAGCCAACTCCTAAGAATAAAAACTGATAGTAAAACATTTCGCCAAAATCTCCTAAATTGGTAATAGAAATTACTGACCGGTAAAGCTACGAGATCAAAAATCTCGTTAGCACACGCAGAGATAAACGTATCGGCCACCAGTTTAGTCCCCGAGGAGCCCTCAATCTGAAGCTCCGGCTCGACGGAGGCCACAAGAACGTCCGCTCCGGCGCGGCGAAGGACGTCCACCAAAATAACAGCCTCCATCTCTTCCGTCCCTAACCCTATCGGAACCAGAACCTAAAGAATAAGAAGAAAAAGTTCAGATAGATATAGGTCAAGGAATCCGATGAAAATGATGCAGATGAAGGAAACCTTTTTTGTGGAAGTAGTTGTGAGAGGCGTGGCTATTGTCTTGCTCCGGGAGGCGAGCCTGTATCCCTGTGTAATATTACGAGTCCGCCGGGGCGGCGGAGTGCAGCAAAAGGGCCGGATGGTGGTGGCCATTGCATCCGCGAGGAAGAGAAAGACTGAACGGTGATAACTACAGTTTTTTTTCGTTGGTGCTGTTTGTTTATGTTTGGGATATTGCCCGTTTAACGTTTCGGGACTGTTACAGCTACAAATTTTAAATATAATGTTTTGTTAATATAACATTTTTGGTCTGATGTGTTTGTGGCAACTATAGCTTATTAACATGTTGGTAAGTTACTGAAAAATAATTTATTCTTCAAAATTTGTGGTGGTTATTACAACTTTATTTTTTGAAAGAGATACATACCGTACTTCTAAGCAATCGAGAGCAGTGTAAAAATGAGCGTTGATTTAGTTACTTGAAAACGTAAGCTTTTGAAAAAGCTGTCAAATTGCAGTTTGCCCAAACAGATCTAGGGCATTTTCAAAACGCACGCGTACGAAATAAAGCTAACCGAATAGGTAGCACGAACGGCTGAATGAGGATGTGGCAACTGATTCATGTTTTACTTATAATATATATTAATATTATATTATATTATATATATATATATATATATATATATATATATATATATATATATATATATAAAATGTGTCAATGATGCCCTATTTTTTCAATTATGACGCGTCTCTGTAACGTGACATGTAATGTCAACATTTGTACTTCATAAATGAGATGTATTTTGTTTCAAGTTAAAATGATTATTTTTATTTGTGATTTTATTTGGGTTTGTCTTGTCGAAGTGGTCATTTTAAGTGTAAGTTTTCTGAAATTGAAGTTCTAAACGACTTTTAAAATCTAAATGTTTCTTGCTCAAAAAATTATACTGTCTCATGCCTCGAGATTCATTTTATGCCTGAGATTCGTGCTTGATGATGGAAATTTATGGATGGCTACTTAAAAAAAAAAAGCATTTAAATGCATACCACTCAATGCCTTTGTATTTTTATATTTAATAATTAAATTAATTTTTACATTTGGTCTGCTCAAATCTTTCATATCATATATAAATATAATTATTTTGATTTTTTATATATTAACTACTATTTTTTCTTGTAAAAATTAGATGACTTGTAAAAATTTGAGCTTGACATTATCTATGAATATACATAATTCGAGTGATACTTATTAAATCTTCTTAAAAAATGCTACAACAACAACAACAAAGCCTTAATCCCACTAAGTGAGGTCGGCTACATCATTTTTCTTCATTGCGTCCTATTTAGTGTCAAATTTTTGTTTAATTCTGATAAATTAAGATCATTTTTTTATGCAATGAGCCCAAGTTTTCCTAGGTCTACCTCTGTCTTTCTTAATATAAGTTGTATTTAAAACATATACTCTCCCAATCGGATCATCAGGTGGTCGACGTTTAATGTGACCAAACCATCTAAGAAGACTCTCTAATTTTATTCGTCACTGGTGCAACACCAACTCTATTACGGATATATTCATTTCGCATTTTTTTCTCCAAGTGTAAAGCCACTCATCCACCTATTCATTCTCATCTCGGCAACACTTAACTTAGCATTATGCTTCTCTTTTAAAGGCCAACATTCAGCACCATAGAGCATTGCAGGTCTCACCATCATCTTATAAAAATTTTCTTTCAGTCTAAGCGGTAATTTTCTCATCTTATAAAATTTTCCTAAAAAATGCTAGTGAAAAAATAATTAAAAAAGAAAAAAAATCTACATATCTTACCGAGCTGTCATATTCGTATTTAGTGGCCCGTAAGACTGGCGACTATGCCCATTTCTAAATTTTGAAATTAGCATGCCAAAAATGTTAAGATATATTAATAAAATTTTTATTTTTAAAATTTGTCTCTGTTACAGTTACTAACTTTGACTTTAAGAATATTTACATATATACCACAAAATGCTATGTATTTGCATATTTAACGCCTATATTTCAATTTTTACATACATATCACTTTATGCTTGAAAAAGATACATTTTACATCTCAAAAGTTAAAATGGTAATATTTTTAATGTGATATGAAAGATTTGGGTGGTATAAATATGAAATACAAAATTTAGGTATAACATATGTAAATACATAGGAATTGGGGGGTATTTAATAAATTCGTCAAATTTCTTTATGTAGTGAATTCAGAATTTAGGTAAAAACTATGTCGAAGAGTGAGAATTATATTAATAAATTCGGCATAAATCCTACTTAGAAAACTATGTCGAAGAGTCACTTAAAAATTAAAATGTTTACCGTTACTTGGAGTAAGACTACTATACCTAAATATTATGGTGGTTTGGGATTTCCTAATATTGATGCTATAATTTTATGTGCAAAGCTAAAAGTATTTGGGGGGTATTTTGGTTCTAATTTTGTCTTGTTAATTTGTTTCTTTAACGTTATGGCTCTTATTGCTTTATGGATGATAAGAAGAAGACATTTTTTTTTTTTTTTATTTTTTGGAGAAAAATGATTGATATTGCTTCTAAACTTAGAGATGATCTTGTTTTTATTTTTAATAAAAGTAGCAAAGTTTTCTTTTTGGTTCAAACTTGCATTCCTATCTCTTCTTTGGCGGACTTAGTTTTTTGTTTTTTTTATAATTAAAGTTTATGAACTTAATGCTAATAAAATATGAAATATTCATTCATATGTGTTTGAAGGTTCATAGTGGTAGAAAAATGAATTATCGTCTTAGCGTTGTACGAAAACTCAACACACACTTATGTAATTAAAGAGAATTAAGCAAGATGAGATACCTCGATTTTTATGTAGAATATCATGGAAAAGGAAAGAAATCACCGGGCTAGCCCTATTGAAAAAATTCACTATAAATGATGAGTACACGTGTCCACTTCTCATGAATTAATGAAGATGGAGTTACAAAGATGATCATTGTAATTGTACAATGGTGGTTCATCGACAATAGTGGCAGTCTGGCTGTAATAAATGTAATTCTCGGTGATAGTAGACTCCAAGGGTCTTAATTGATTGTTATGGATGCAGTAGTTCATCATGAAGGTTATGGACTGGGATTGTCGTGCCTACTTGTTGTACATGTCATAATTGAAATTCATGATAGTAATTAGTCGTGTGGGTCGGAAATGGCTTCTTCAGAAACACGATTGGCTACAAAGACCGTAGTGGAAAGCTACAAGTGTTGTGAACCTTCAAGATCATAGTTGGTCATATAGTCCTTAGCAATGAGCTGTGAAGACATTCGTAGACCGCGGGAATAGAAGTCGAGAATTGCTTAAGATGTAGACCACACATTTCACAATTGGTCACATAAGTAATGGTGAGCTTGGATGACGTTCGTAGGTCACAGAGGTTGTAGTCAAGAGTCACATGAGTTGTGTACCGTGTAGAGCGTAGTTGGCGGTGTAGGTGGCGATGATGAGTTGTGATGACGTCTGTAAGCTACAGTGGCTTGGGAGCTAGAGGAATGTGAGCCACGTAGATTGTAGTTGTTAGCTATGGTGACATATGTAGACTGCAAATGCTGGTGTCGAGAGCTGCAAGAGTTGTGGATCACAAATCGTAGTTGGTCATGTAGATCGTAATAGTGAGCTGCGATGACATTCGTAGGTCGCAGAGGCCAGAGTTGAGAGCTACATGAGTTTTGTGTCATGTAGGTCATAGTGGTGAGTTGTGATGACTTTTGTAAGTCGCGAGGGTTGGAGTAAGGAGTTGCATGAGCTGTGAACCATCCAGAGCGTAGTTAGCCATGTAGGCTATAGTGGTGAGATATGATAATATATGTAGGCTATAAGGACCAAATTCAGTAGTTGCATGGCCTATGAATCTCGTAAGCCGTATTGGTCAGCTGTGATGATGTCTATATGCCACAAAGACTGAAGCTGAGGGCTACAAGACATGCGAGCTACATAAGACATATTGACGAGCTGTGAAGACGTTAGTGGGACATGGGGGCTAGAGTTAAGAGCTGCCTGAAGCAAGCTTTAGAAGTATGGAGAAATTCACCGTCTTATGGGTGCATTATTGCATCATCCTTTGGAGGTGACGTCGCAGTATACATGGGGAAGTTACACAATCATTAAGGTGTGCCTTTGCACAGTATTTGGGTACATCATTACACTACATGCGTGGTGTTTTACTGTTTCACAGCTTAGGATGAGATTTTGCAATGCACATTGCGACTTCACAAAAGGGACTTCATTATAAGGAGCAGGTCGATCATGATCGATGGTGGTCGACAGGTGGCAATTGGAGTTGGTCGCAGTGGCGGCCAAAGTTGGCGGACAGTGTTAGTCAAAGGTGGCGGCGACGATGGCCAGTGGCAACAACCACCAAATGTTACAGGCAGTGTTGGTTGGAGTTGGTCAAACGCGGCAGAGGCAGCGGCAATCACTGTCGGCTGTAGTGGTGGCCGGATTTGTTCTGAGACAATGGTGATTGGAATTGGCAGGAGATGGTGGGGGCCAGAGGAGGAAGAGGCAGCAACGGAGGGCAGAGGTGGCTAGATGCAATGGTAGTCAGAAAGTGGTGGCAGCCAGAGGTGGTCAAGGTGGAAGGCGAAGACGACCAAAGTTGGTTGGATCTACGGTGCATGACACTGGGCTACATCTCCCTTTTCTACGAGCTCTGATATTTCTCTTACTCATGGTCTAGCCCCCCTTCTCAAGAAGGTGTTAGGGCCCTATTTATGGAGTCCACCTTACATATAAGAAAGGAATTTAAACATTATTACACCATTTGTGGGGTCTTTCACTATTTTGCAATTTACGCTGAGATTTCACAATGCATATTGTGACTTCACAAGGGACTTCACTGTAAGAAGTAGGTAGATGATGGTCGACGGAGGCAGATGGCGTTAACGAAAGGTAGCGGCAATGGGGACCAGTGGCAACAATCCTCAGATTTTGTGAGCAACCTTACTCGGAGTTAGTCGAAGGTGGCGACCGGAGTTGGCCCAAGACAACGGTGAATGGAGTTGTAGGAGGTGGTGTGGGCCGGAGGAGAAGGAGGCGACGATGGACGATGGTGGCTAGATGCGGAGGCGGTTAGAAGTGGTAACAACCATAGGTAGTAAAGGCCGAAGGAGGCGTCGATTGAAGTTAGATGGATTCTAGATCAAAGTTAGGGGGGAAATCATAAAATTACACCATTTTATTAGCAAATTAATAGATTTGATGGGGGCTAGCCACCCCCCCCCCCCCCACCTAAATTAACTTTGGGTTCACTCATGAATGTGTCTTCACATATATTGCCCATTTGCTAAAATGAGTTCAAACTTTTAAGCAATGAGCATCTAGCAAAAAAAAGGGTTTACATATTTACCACGAATGAAGTAAATGAATAAATAAATCAATTAAAAGAGCATCTAGCATATAATCTTTCTTACTTCCATTCATCAAGGAAATGAATACAAGAACTTTCAAGAAAACTTTTTGACATATTCGAATCGAAGAATTTTAGAAAGCAAATAACAAAGGCATAAAAGTCTAAATCTTATTTGAGATTCTAATTTTATTGCTTAGTTAAATATGAACTTAATAGCAATGGTATAACTGAAGATAGGTGCATTACATGACAAACACTACATAACAAGCAAAATATTTAAGATAAAGTTGAAACAAAAAAAAGATATGCAAATCGTCCTCAATTTTATTTTTAGATTTACAAGAATGACATTAATCAAACCCTTATTTGTTAAGGATATCTTGGTAGGAATAAATCTAATTAAGAAACAAAAAAATTATTGTTGAAATTTGAAGAGAGATAGTAGGATTCCAGATCAAATATCAAGCTTCAGTAAAAGTAACTCGTCAGAAAAATTCATTTATGGGATAGGTCTTATCATTAGAAAAATTCATTCATGGGATAGGTCTTACTTAGCAAGCACTGGTATTTCACATTACATAGAAAGCTTTGACATTACAATCCAAAATATGACAATCCAAAGCATCCTCCTAAACAAAAATAGAATCACAGTGAATGAAGTTGTTCACTTATTATTAAAAACAACCAAAATGGTGCATAAATACTACATAATACTTATGTATGAATGAAAACTAGAAAATTTTCCAAGTTATCATTGTGAGGGAGGTTTTACACGGAATTAAAGTTAAATTATGCCTTCCAACAACAACATAATCACAAGAGATCGTGATAGATCAAACGACACCAGTTGCTGGGTTGCACAATTAAAGCCAAATATTCACAATTTACATCATCGGACAGACATAAAGAGGAGCAAAATACCATAAAACATGAAAATTTGCAAAAGAGTCAAGACCCTCTAAAAATATTAGAGTGAAAAACCATATTAGGTTTCACCAATAACAGGGAGTATCTGGAAAACAAATTTCTAAGTGGCCAGAATAATGTACTATATTGAAAGAATGGTGGTTGTGAGTTTCTGAGAAAGTATTACAAAACTTGTGCCATTGAAAGAGTTGGATTTCACATATTCATTCAAAAAAAGGCTTGATTAATGAACATAATAGAAAATCACATATCTACTTCATTTTAACTCCTCATTACCTATAGTTGTACTTCACTCATGCAAAATGCATGGGAGATTATTAAAATCAATAACACGACAAATTATCATGATAAGAAGAATGACAGAGAAGATATTGGCGAGATAGAAAGAGTGACAGAGAGGTTACCAGATGAGATTAGGTACGCTAGGGTAAGAGAGAAAAAGGCGAGACGACCATGGGAACGCTCTAGGGCACTGATGCGCTCCTAGCGTGCGTTGTTTTTCTGTGTGTTTTATGTCAATTTAATTTCCTTGAGACAACGCCAAAAACTTGACCCGACCCGCAATTACACAATAATATAGCTTCTAAAATATGACAAAAAAACTTGACATAATTTATATTTAATGTCTAGCATGCAAAATCGAAATGTTATAAAATGTGGATAATAATTCACACATTATGGGTTCTACGTAAGTGCACGTATCGCTTCAAGTAATATAGGGCTTTCTTTAAAAACCCCAGTATCAATCCCACATAGAAGCGATGTAAGAAATTCCTTTGGCTGATTCTAGTCTACTACTATTAGTTCTTAGTTTGGAAGGTTGATTTAAGTGATTTTTTCTAACAAGTGCTCATAAAGGTAAGTCTTAAGTTTAAAACAACCAATAACTACTCTTAAATGAAATTATTAATTCTAAAGATAACCATTTCTATATAAATTGGTCTGGAGAATTTTGATATGTAAAAACTACTATTCTTGTGTAATGATTAGACAATGTTTAGGAACGAGATACATAAAATTTAATATAGCCAATGACAATAGGAGCAAATCTCTTCTTTACCCTCTTTTGAGCACATAAAGAATATTAGTTAACTTAAAGTCGATTCCTTAACATCTTCATTCCCCTGCCATAACTAACTAGCCTGTCACCCTAGCATCCCACAGCGTATACCACAAATGTGACTGAATCTCGGTGTTAAGCTACAAAGCTTAAGTTAAAATTATATGAATTTAGCCTGTCACCCTAGAAACAACCCATTTACACCCATTAACAAATATTTCCCTAAAAATTCATTCGACTACATTAATTATTGTATGTGTCAAATAGGAGCAATAATATCATTTAATTCTCTGCACGAGCAATAAAGAACATTAACTAATTTAGATGTTTCAAATCTAAATCCATGGTTAGGTTGAGAGGATACTGACTCTACTTTAGAGCTCTTACCTCTCTCATATGAGGGCTAACAATATCACTTTATTTTTTAAACATCTGAACTGCATTGTTAATTTTAGTATGTTACCCTAAACTCTCCAATTCTACGCCCATCAAATATATTTTCCTATTTATTAGCACTCAACCCCATGGACAACGGGCCCATTTTGTAATGTAAATGAAATTCAAGTAAAAACCATCATATTTATAATTAAAACCTCTTCTAACATGCATCCCAAAATCCTATACATGAATCATACTCATTTCAAAAGAAAATTAGAATGAAAACAATGACATAATCTTCTCATGCCACTATTTTTAAGTAAGAAGGAACAACAAGAAAAACTACTCACAAAGCACTAAGAAAAAACAACAGCTTCATTACATCAAAGCAAATTTATTAAATAAGTATTTACATAATCATAAGATAATGAAGAACACTATACTTAAAATTTTCCCTTTGAAAGAAAGATGAATATCTCTCTTGCAAAATCTCTTACTAGTCCATGCAATGCTAATACATTTTCTTACAGACTCTCTCAAAATCTCCTCTCCAATCTCTCTATAAAGGTAGAAATCTACATTTCTTCTCTTATTATATCATCTTTAAGCATTCCTCTCATTTTTCCTAACATACACCACTTTTTCTAACATAAAATCACTATTTTTTAGTGCATGAACGTATTTCTAAGAGTTCCCTTAAACAACCCTTCAAAATTTCATCCAAATTCAATGTATATGGGCAAATAACCGTCTCTAGCATCATTGGTACCAAATTCTAGCACCGTTAACACCATTTCTCGCCATTTCTCTGAATTTTGGATCCTTCAGCACCAGTTCTAGTGCCGTAGGGTGTCACCCTACAACAGCTACACCGCTTTGCTCTATTTCAGCTCTGTTTCGCCCCATTTAAGTTGTGTTTCGCTCCTAACAGATATACCTACAAGATAAACATGAAAATAAACTTTCTTTAAACTGTAATTTCATTTAAAAACATGTGAGAAGTGTAAAAGAGATTAAGCATAGAAATACTTATTAAAATGCGTCGGGTTAGAATTTTCTTTCTTACTCATTTTGGCTCCAAATCACTATTTTTGCCCATTTTTTACTTCCATTTTCTTTAAAAGTCCATTTCTTGTGCCTGGAGTTAAAAATATATAAAATATCTTCCTTTAAAGTGCGATATCACTAAAAATAAGCATTAAAGTATGTGAAAAGTAGTCATTTTTTAGACGTATCAAGCACGCACGATTCATCTTTGTTAACGAGGCGATGGGCGAGGGCAGTATAACGAACCATGGTACAAATTTTATTTGTGAATGTGAAACAAACCCATGGTTCTGCATTCACGAATCTACATAAACTCCAAATTGACGTTTGGGATCGCTCTATTTAAATGCACGAATTAGGGTTTGTTTGGGGCAGCTACAGCTTAGCTGCCCCATGTTGTTGTGGGGAAGCTGCTGCCTGAAAGTTGCTGGTTGTTTGTCTCAACTTCTTGAAAACAGCGGTCAAGTAGCTGTTTCTTGACAAAAAGACTATTCTACTCCTATTTAGTAATACTGTTTGTAACATATATTTGATATTTCATAAACAGAAATTCACTACAAAATAGTACAAAAATTTAGATGCACATCTCCCTTAACAACGAGTATCAAGAGTGTAAAAAAAGGCAAAAAAAATATAAAATTACACTTAATATAATGATTATATTGATCTTAACATGCAGATGGTGTGTGTTCCCTGCTACAGTGTCCTCCAGTGATGACATCCAGTTATAATCATTGTCAGTAGTGGAATCCACTGGACTATCTGCCCACCGGAAGAAGTCACACTTCTCTGCGATGATCTGTGAGTAGCTATAAAATTGTCTACCATAGTTATGGGCTCAATGTGACTTCTGTAGTCCGCAATGACAAAGCAATCATCGGGATGTCCCTAAAATCTTCTATCTCATCTTTCCTGAATACTACAAAAGATATTACGTTAATGAAGACATGATTGAGTTTGCTAAAATAAATATTTAAAAGATATTACGTTAAATAAATATTCCACCTTCTCCCACTTTAGTTTAGATAATGGAAGGATAATTCTCAACTTGTGTGAGGGAATGATCGAGGTGGAAATCAAATGCTTCCGAAGGTATATTCTCTTGATCCTCATCAAACCTGCAAAATTCAATGTCATTGCGGGAAGAATGTCGTCGAATATAATTGTGCAAATTTGTCGTGGTAATCACAGTCTGGACCTGTTTGGGAAATGAGTAAGATGGCATGCCTTGGAGTATAACTCATTTCTTCTTCCAAACACCAAAATTCCTCTCAATGAAATCGCGTAAGGAGAAATGTCTTTTATTAAACAACTCCTCGTAAGGAGAAATCTGATATGTGATATTTTGTATCAGGAAAATGCTTGAGATACCCTCATTATAACAGATATTCAACATCCACCAAGTAATATTTGTTTGAAATGTTTTATATATTTAGTATGAAGGTCAAAATGAATCAACAAAGTATTTAGGGATCGAACATACCATGAGGTGGATGTGGGAAGTTGTATTGAATATTTCGCGTAGCAGTCTTGACAATTCTACTGTCGTGCGCACTTCCCTTCAAGCTGTGCATGACGAAAGTGAAATAGTTGTTGAAGTCACAAACAATCATAACATTCTGCGCAGGAGACCCACAACGTTCACTGAATTCGATCTTCTCATTATTAGGAACTCGTGCATCAACGTGTGTTCCATTAATTGCTCTGATGCAATCCTTAAAGAACAACATGTACCTTGCATCGCGTGAAATCTCCGTAAAATTCATTGCAAATGCAGGATCAGTTGGGTTGATGAATTGCGCATAAAGGTTCACAAACATTCAGACCCACCGCGAAGTATCTATTAATCGTCTCAGAGGAGTGTTGAAAGTGTTTCATTACTCCTCACATTTTGAGTTTTGACTCACTCCGTGACAATATGTAGATGGTTATCACAAGTGCTTCTCGTGGAGTCATTCTCGATGGCCCATGAAATCCGTGACATGTGCTAAGTTTCATCAAAAGATCATTAAATATCTCTTATTTCAAGTGGAAAATGATACTGAATCCTGGTGGGTGTCCAACAAGCAATTCCCTAACCCATTTGGAGGGTGATCAATGTACTTCTTGTTATATTCATGAATCAAGTAGATTGTTGCAACTCTTCTTCTCTGACTTTCTCTAGATGAATCTATGTAGGTGTATATCGTACTTGTTGAGCCAAAAAAAGATTATTAAATGATGAACAAAATTTGACCCAATTGGTTGTGATATTTAAATAATGAGGATTTATAAGGAACGAGGATTTATGAATATTATTCAGCAAAGTTCGAAGCAGTTTAAACCACCAAATTATAACATAAATAAAAAAAATATAAATAACTATCCCAAGCAGTAGTAAATTAAAAAAATTGTCTCAAATGTCCCGGCGATCATAAAAATTTCGTAAATACATCGCCCTTTTATCTTGGAGAATTGTGATGAAAAAATCTCTACAGATAGAATTTTCCAGCAACTCTACCGCAAATAAGTATAGAGGCAACACAAAAATTTCCCTATCTGCATTCTTGATTTGAACGACCTGCTCAATTGAATTTGCCTATATTGTATGCGAATTAGAGATGCTAGTAGTTGTCATATTTGATATCTGGTTTTGGAGGAAAGCAGCTCGACCTTTTTTTTAACTCTCCACTCACTAACTCTTAGAACGACAGGTAGACTGGACTTCATGGAGGTTTGAACTGGGTGCTTCGGTTGAATCACCTGATAGGTCGACTGTCAAGTCTCCACGAAACCTTACCTCACTGGGCACGCATGCATATTTGTCTGTAGCAACGATACCCGTAAACATCTGATCCCACTTCTTCTCCAACTCAGGCTCAAGTTCACAAAGTTTAAATTTCTTTGCAGTGAACACTACCTACAAAGTCATTACATAAACTTCATTTAGTAAATAAAAATTAAAGTGACCGAATTATATGATACGGAAAAACCTTACAACAAATCTTTTTGTCCACCACTCCTCCGGAGCATCAATGGTAAGCTTCTCCAGATCCCAACACAAGCCTGTTAATCCTCATTTCCATTCCTTCAAAATTTTTCAATCCTTCTCAAGCTGATCCCATTATTTCTTGAATTGCAACCTATCAAACCTTCGACATGTACTCTCCTTGAAATTTTTGATAATGTTCTGCCACCCTAACCCGACCCACAATCACACAGATATTTATATTCCAAATGATGGCAAAAAACTTGATCCAATTTATATTTTTAGTTGCTAGTGTGACAAATAAAATGATTTAGAAAATAGATAATAAGCTTTAACACTAGGGGTACTACTCAAGTGTATGTATCCTTCATGTAATAATAAGTTTTCTTTAAGAACCCAAATATCGATCTCACAGAGATGGCTGTAACTATTTATAATGACTTAAAGATATTTTTACTTAATGCAGACAATAATCTAAGAAAATACGATAACAAATTCATGTTACTAAATTCCTACAAATTCTAATTATAAGCAAAATTAAAACGTGAAAATTATAAACAAATTAAATGTAGAAAAGTTTAAATTATGTAATGAATATTTCCCCTTGTAAATAATTCATAATCAGTGTTGGAATCAAAAGTTTAAATGTTTAAATGTTATATTGTGACAAATATGAGCATTCATATTCTTTACCCACTCCCAAGTGTATAATGAACATTGACTAATCTAACGTCTGAGTAGATTTTGACATGCCACTTCTAGATTACCCATTGTGCCCTCTCTATAGGACCTACCAGGGACTCTTAGTTCCAACTCTAGACCAAACTGGTAAAGGATCTAACATGTCACTCTAGAAACACCAATTCTACGTCCATCAAAACTTATCTCTCTATTTATTTGCACTCTCTTTAGATTATGGTTCCCATTCTCGTAAGGTTAGTGTGGTACTTACCAGTTGGGTGAAATCATAACACTCCCGCGTCACTATGTTTCGCAACAAATTTTGACATCACAAATGACCAGTTTACATGATAAATGAAGAACCGGAGAAAATACCATCACAACTTATGGAATGAAATAAGTTTTAAATAAATTAAATCCTCCATATTATTACTTCTTGTTACAAGCAAAAATAAAAGAAAACTACTTAGAACTCATTGGGATAACACACCAAAATATGATTTATATTAAAAACCAAGTCTTATCAAAAAACTTAAATACAAATACAAATACTTATCTTAAACTCCTCCCCAAGCAATTACTGAAGTTCCTTTCAAGATATCTCCAAACTCTCCTTACACAATCAATGACTCTCCTCTCTTACACACAATCTCACCCCTACTAACTCACGCACCCTTTAGAGCCCTCTTTCTCAACCAGCTAATGCCCCTTTTTATAAAGCTCTGAAAATAACCAAGGGTCACTTTAAGAACCTCTTCAAAATTCATCCAAATTCGTTGCACAAAAGTCAAAACTGCGTCTAGCGCTATGGTGTCAAACTGGGCCGCTATGGTGTTTGTTATGTCTAGAACTGACACTATTGCGCCAAACCTGGCGCCATAGGGTGATATTATGTGGTGACATTTTTGCTCCATGTTGACCTCATTTCGCTTCATTTTCTCGAGAGCTCTATTTCCTATACCTGAAGCCAAAAACATGCAAAATACATTCCATTAAAGTGCAATATCATATAAAGTAAGCATTAGATGCATATAAAAAGGTTGTCAATTTTTAAGCATGCCACACCCGTCCTTGTTGAATTTGTAGCAGACCTATTGGCCAGATCAATTTCAATGAGGCAAAGGTCAAAGAAGACTATTTTGGTTTCTTTGTTCCAACGTGCGAGCAAACCAGCCTCCTTGGACTTAACCATTTATTAAGATGATAAGAAGAAACAATATATGTGAGTATATAGATGATAAAAAAGATGATTTGTTCCCCTTCTTACAATATTATACAATATGCACAATATGTTGTCACAGTAATCTTATGATGCTAACTATTTAACTATGTCACTTCAGAGTATGTGTATGATTGAGAAATATACTGTTCTAATCATAAGAATGCCTCACAGAGTATTAGTTTTGAATTTGAGTAACAATGCAAGGAATCCTACATATGTTTCATATCAACGAGCATAAAAAATATGTTTTTCTATTCATACAATATACACAATATGCTTCATAGAATTTTTTGAGGCAACTTATTTCACTCTCTCATTTCAGAGTGCGTGTGTAATTGAGAAATATATATATTTCTAATCATATGAATGCTCAATGAGTATTAGTACTGAATTTGAGTAACAAAGCATGAATTTCTATATATGTTGCCTAACATTAAGCATACAAAAGAAGTTTTTCTAATTCATATAATATGCACAATATGTTGCCACAGTAATTTTTTGAGGCTATCTATTTCTCTGCCTCACTTTAAGGTGTGTGTGTGATTAAGAAATATACTTTTATAATCACAAGAATAGCCTAAGTGGTATTAGTATTGAATTTGAGTAACTAAGCATGAATTTCTGCATATGTTGCCTAGCAGTGAATATAAAAAATATGTTGTTCTAATTCATATAATATGCACAATATGTTGTCACAGTGATTTTTTGAGCCTATCTATTTCCCAGCCTCACTTCAGAGTGCGTGTGATTGAGAAATATATTGTTTTAATCATAAGAATGCCCCCATAAGGTATTAGTATTGAATTTGAGTACCAAAGCAAGAAACTCTACATATGTTTCATATTAGTGAGAATAAAAAAGATGTTTTTCTAATTCATACAATATGCATAATATGTTGTCACAATAGTTTTCCGAGGCAACTTATTTCACTGCCTCACTTTACAGTGTGTGTGTGATTGAGAAATATACTTTCTAATCATAAGAATGCTCCAAGTGGTATTAATATTGAATTCGAGTAACAAAGCGTGAATTTTTACATATGTTACCTAGCAATGAGCATAAAAAAGTTGATTTTCTAATTCAGACAATATACAAAATATGTTATTGATCCTCTTTTCGAAATTTATACTTACAACTATGATGAAAAGTTAGCAACGGCACCAAAAACTTGATCCCGCATTGAATATATATAGATACTGATGATTCTATTATGGATTTATGATTTATATTGTGGATACTACGTAAGTATACATATCGTTATCAAGTAATATAAGGCTCTAACGGAGTCCTAGATATCAATCCCACAGGGAAGTTATAGAAATTCAAAGACAAATTAAAATAAACTTGCTTACTAATCTAGTATACGGAAATTAAGAACACTTAGACTAAAATAAACTAATGCTTTAAAGGTTGAATATTAGATTTCAGAAAAGAAAGTATCTTTCTTCTTGATTTAGAGAATTAAGTAAATGAAGAATTAAATGAGTTTTTAATTGTATTGTGTCAAATAGAAGCATTTCTATTCTTTACTCTTTGGTCAAAGTACAAAGAACATTGACTAGTCTCATGATTGATTACTGAATCTGCGGCTAGGCTTGGAGGATACCGACTGCCACTTCAGAGCTCCCATGTTCCCCTCGCCTGAGAGCTAACATCTACACTTCAGCTCCCAAACATTATGACCGAATTGAATATTTTAGTCTGTCACACTAAAATGCCCAATTCTACGCCCGATAGTTAATATTTTCTTATTTATTTGCAGCCTCCTTCCAAGGCTTTTGATTTCCCGGAATCTTGGATGTAATCTTCACTATAGTTGATAATTCAACATATGTTAACAAATCAATTGACCAGATTGAAAGTAAATTAAGATTTAAGTAAAAGATTAGTACAATTTCTATATTTTTAAGGCACAACTACTTTAATTCATCATTTCACAAAATCTCAATAACAAGGAGAAAGACTAAGAAAACTACTCAGAATGCATGGGAAAAGTAACACAAAGCATGGATTTCATTAAAGTTAACAAACAAATAACAAATATACTTATCTCAATTCTTCTCTCCAAGCAGACTCCTTGAAGTTCATTTGACTCTTACTTCCAGTACAGTACACCAAAACGCTAAACACTTTATCTACTCACTAAAAAGACTCTTAAATTACACTTAACTTCCACACAAATGACTAGAATTCGTCTCTATTTATAGAAGGGGTCAAATCTCCAAAGGTTGCTTAAGAACCTCTTCAAAAAGTGTCCAGGTTCAATGTATTTTGGCTCTTTTCAACTGTCTCGCCGTCGGCGGCTTGATCTCGCCGTCGGCTGGCTTCTAGAAGATGGGTTAACCGCGCCAATCTCGCTGTCGACGGGCTCGATCTCACCGTCAGCGGACTCCTTATAATATATTCAAAACTTTCGAGAAAAACTCGCCGTCGGCGGCCTTTTCCTCCCCGTCGGCGGGATAGTTCAATTTTCATCTAATTGAGTCCTTTTTGCTCCAAATCCGCTTCTTTTGTGCTTTTTGCTTTCAGTACTTATAAATCTTCATTCCCACAACAAAATAAAGAGAATACCTTTCTTTAAAGTGCAATTTCATATAAAATTAGTATAAATTTCTCAATACATTTTTCTGTGGTCAAAATCCCCCAAACTTAGCTATTACTTGTCCTCAAGTAATTTTAATCTACATAAAAGTAATGATTATTTGTAGTAAAGTTTTAATTCAGAAATACTATGAATTTAATTTAAATAAGTATTATAGTAGAGTTCAATAGAAATATTTTTAGATATTTAATGTTATAGATATAAGGCTATTTAGTAATCAAGTATAAGATTTTTAGTCTTCTATTTATTTCAAGAATGATTATACTTTTCAATATTAATATTACTTAAGATATTTAGATGATAAGAATTTCATGAAAGCACTATTTAGTAAAATACTAATCCATATATATAATTTAAGAAATGTAATTGAAGTTTATCATTTAGGTTGATTCAAATGAAGCCAATTTTTGATAAGGCATCTCCTCAAGCTTCTCCTCACTTTATATATATATATATATTTTTTCTTTTTTTCTTTTCTTTTTTCTTTGGATTGATTTTCAATCTCTTTTTCTTTATTATTATTATTTTTTTAAGTGAGAATCACTATTTTTGGTTAGCCTGTTAATAATTTTTGAACTTCATTTTTCTCTTCTTAAATTTGAAACTGGAAACATTCCCTTACTTAATATATATTTCAAAGTTTTTACTTTATTGAGTTTCAATCTTTTCTTTCTCAGCTAAATACTTTATAATTTCATATTTGAAAATATAGTTTTCCGTACTTTAAATAGTTAATTATATTTTTATACTTTTAAACTAAATTTCTTAATCTATAAAATTAGTTAATCATTAAAAGTATTTCTCTTAACTTTCTATAATAATTAAATAAATTAATTCTAGCTTACTGAATTAAAATTACTACAAAAATTTATTTTTATAATAATTTTGAAAATGTAAATTGAGAACAATTTAATAATTAAATTTGTATTTTTCCCTCCCCCAAACTTAAAATTTTTCTATCTATCTATATAGGGTGAAAATGTAATAAACTGTAATATTTAAATCATACCTTCGAACTTTAAGTATTTCTTCTTTTTGAAATTCTACAGGCTTTTTCCATTACTTAATTAACATGTACTGTTAGTATTTTTCTACACAAAATATTAAAGAAAGTGTTGGGTAAATAAGTTTAACACAATACTACCACATTTTATACTACATATTATACTACATCCACATACATTTACTAATTCAATCCAAGGTTACAATAACAGTCTAAAAACATTAAAATTTTAAAAACTATATAACTTTAACAACAATATTAAAACAATTTACACTACATCATAATCAAGTTCATAAACTAAAACATTAATACTAAAATTTAAAACAACAACAAATAATCACAACATCAGAGTCTATAACTAAACAAATAAACATAACATCTAATCTTCCGCATCAAAGTCCCAAACTATATCGTCGTTTCCTTGATCAGTGGGTGGATTAGGCTGGTAATGAGTATATCGGGGGCACTCAGGAAATACAACATTGAGCTCTCCTCTCCTATAACGATTCTCGGCATCATAATAGGCTATCTCATACTACGAATGTCTCCTGGAGATACTCATTGTCATAATCATGTCTTCTCTCTAAGCCTCCGATTCTCCGATCAATATGCTCCAGCTTTTCTTCTATTTTCTTAAAACTTTTCCGCTGTAGAGTCATCTCATTCATCAAATCCGAAGGGTAGGAGTACTTATAGGGAGGAGGGTCATAACTGGTAGAGGGAATATCTCTACTCGAAGAAGGTACATTGCTCCTAGTCCCAGATCTCCATCCTTCGTGGGATTGATATTTCTTAATATTAGCCGGAGTAATTGGTTTCATAGGCTCCACCCATTCCTCATCATCCCTTGCCTCTACCCCAGATAATTGGCAGAGTGCATAAATCAGACCAGGGTGTCCTAGTCCTCCTCCACTTTCACTTCTTGCGGTGGCTAATATATTCTTATAAATTATACTTCCCACATTAATACTTCTTTGGTTATGAATACAGAAATTTAGAACTACTCTATCTCTTGTTACCTCACTATGGTGGTAAGTGGGAAACAAGGTAGAACAAATAAAATAGTGTCAGGCTTTAGATGATACATTCAACATGGAGAGAGGAAAATTTACCCTTTCACGCTGCTTAAGCTTCCAAACTCCTTTCCAATCAGTGAGAAAGTTGATCACTTCTTCCAGTGGTCCTTCTGACCCACTTTTAATATGCTTGCAAATTATGTTAATAGTAACAGTACCAAAAACTTGATCCCGCTTTAATATATATATGATTTTATAATGGAATGTATAATGTGGATTCTACGCAAGTATACGTATCGTATCAAGTAATACAGGGCTCTAGTGGAGTTCTGGTTATCGATCCCACAAGGAAGTTTTTAACAGATTTGTATCAGCTAAATTTAAAGGAATTACTTACTAATATAGTAAACGGAAATTTAAAGTAACTAAAGCAAACTAAAGTAAACTAATGCTTGAAATAAAGTTGATTTAAATAATTCAGAAAAAGTATCATTCTCCTTGTTTTTAGAAAATTAAGTGAATGATGAATATAAATAAAATTCTTGAATTGTATTGTGACAAATAGGAGCATTCCTATTCTTTACCTTTTGGTCCAGGTGCAAGGTGCAAAGAACATTGACTAATCCTATGTTTGATTACTGAATCTGCGGCTAGGCTGGGAGGATACTGGCTGCCACTTTAGAGCTCCCACGTTCCCCTCACTCGAGGGCTAACATCTACACTTCGACTCTTAAACAATAGAACCAAATTGAATATTTTAGTCTGTCACACTAAAATGTCTAATTCTACGTCCGATAAATAATATTTCCCTATTTATTTGCACCCTCCTTCCAAGGTTTTTGACTTCCCTGAATATTGGATGTAATTCTTACTATAGTTGATAATTCAACATATTTTAACAAATCAATTGGCCAGATTGAAAGTAAATTAAGTTTTAAGTATAAATTATCACAACTTATTTTAATATATTAGGTACTTCTATTTAATTTCATCATTTCGCATAATTTTCATAAACAAGGAGAAAGACTAAGAAAACTACTCAGAATGCATGGGAATAAAACAAAGCATGGATTTCATTTAAAGTTAACAACAACAATAAACAAAGATACTTATCTTAATTTCCTCCTCGAGCGGACTCTCGAAGTTCCTTTGACTTTTCTTTCTAGTACAGCACACTTCAAATCTCACTAAAGATTCACTAAGACTCTCTAAATAGACACACTTAAGACTCCAGAGAAACACACAAATGAAACACAAAAGACACACTAAAGACACACAAATGAAACACAAAAGACTAAAATTCGTCCTCTATTTATAGAGGCAGGCAAAGGTCCAAGGGATGCTTAAACACCTTTTCAAAAAGCGTCCAGGTTCAATGTATTTGCATTTTGAATTGTCTCGCCGTCGGCGGGAAACGATCTCGCCGTCGGCGGGGCTTCAGAAGGTCTTCGAGCCGCGCGATCTCGGCTGTCGGCGGGCTCGGGCTCGCTCGTCGGCGAGGTAGTTATAATTCCTTCGAGAAATTCTCCTTACGATCTCGCCGTCGGCGGCCTCGATCTCGCCGTCGATGACTTAGTTCAATTTGCATGAATTTCCTCCTTTTTGATCCAAATTCGCTCCATTTCATGCTTTTTGCTTCCATCACTTATAAATCTTTATTCTTGCAGTAAAATAAAGAAAATACCTTTCTTTAAAGTGCAATTTCATCAAAAATAGATAATAATTTCTTAATGTATTTTTCTGTGATCAAAATCCCCCAAACTTAATTATTACTTGTCCTCAAGTAATTTTAATACTAAATAAAAATAATGATTTACGTAATATAATTTTTCAATTCGGATAATATGAATTAAATTTAAATAACATTATAGTAAAGTTGAATAGAAATATTTCTAAGTAATTAAATTAATTTTATAGATATAAGATTATTTAGTTATCGAGTCTAAGATTTCTAAACTTTCTATTTATTTCGGGAATGACTATATTTAAAAAGAGTAAATTACTTAAGATATTTAGATGATAGGAAATTCAAGAAAACACTATTTAGTAAAATACTAATTCATAAATATAAGTTTAGAAATATAATTAAGTTTTACCCTTTAGGTTGATTCCATTGAAGCCAATTTTTGATAAGGCATCTCCTCAAGCTTCTCCTTACTTATGTTTTTCTTTTCTTTTCTTTTCTTCTCTTTTCTTCTTTTTTTCTTTTTCTTTTTTCTTTTTCTTTTTCAAGTGAGGATTACTATATCTGGATAGCCTGTTAATAATTTTGAACTTCAATTTTTCTTCCTAAATTTGAAACTTAAAATATTTCCTTACTTATATATATTTCATAGCCTTTAGTTCATTGAGTTTCAATCCTTTCTTTTTCACTTAAATACTTAAGAATTTCAATTTTTAGAATATAGTTTTCCTTATTTTAAATAGTTTATTATATTCTTATTCCTTTTAACCAAATATCTTATTCCATTAATTAATTGAATTACTAGAAACATTTTATTTAACTTTCTATAATAATTAAATAAAGTAATTCATGTTTATTGAATTGAAAAACTACTATAGAAAATCATTTGATAATAATTTTTGAAAATAGAAATTGAGAACAATTTAATAATTAAATTTGTATTTTTACCTTCCCCCAAACTTAAATTTTTCTATCTATACTAAATAGTGAAAAGGGAAAGTATATAGTAAAGTTCATCATACCTTTGAGCTTTAGGTATTTATTTTCTTTGAAATTTTTGCGAGCTTTTTCATTACTTACGAACACATACTTGTTAGTATTCTTCCACATATAATATTTAAAAAAAAGTGCAGGGATGAAATTTTAAAATAAGTATCAAACATAACAAATGAAAACTTAATCTATTACTACACATACAATCAACTAATCTACTTTAAAACATATTAAAACAATCTAAACAATGTTAACATTCATAACTTATAAAAACTTAAACTAACATCCTATATATAAAAAAAAATTGCAAACTAATTTAACACACATAAGAAGTCTAACATCATAGCATAAGCAAACATACCAACATCCACAGTCCACAGAAGGTACAAAATAATTACACACAGAATAATAAAGTTTTCCAAAATAACAACAAATCTAAACAAACTAAACAAACTAAACAAAGGCTCTAATCTTCTGCATCAAAATCCCAGACTATATCATCTCCCTGACCTCCAGGCTGAGAAGGCTGAGCGAGTTAAGTACTCGTGAATAACGGGGGCACTAAGGAAAGACAACATCTAAATCACCACTTCTATATCGACGTTCGGCCTCATAGTATGCAATTTCGTATTCCGAATGTCGTCGGAGATATTCGTTATCATAATCGTGTCTTCTTTCCAAGCCTCCGATCCTTTGGTCTATGTGCTCAAATCTTCTTTCCATATTTTCTCCAAATAGCTCAAAACTCTTTCTACTCGGGGTTAATTCATTCATCGGATCTTGAAGGGTAGGAGTGGTGTATCGAGGGGGTTCATAACTAGTAGAGGGTATATCTCTACTTGAAGAAGGTACATAATCCCTTGTCCCAGATCTCCATCCTTCGTGGGATTCATATTTCTTTATATTAGCTTGAGTAATGGGTTGAGTAATGGGTTTCATAGGTTCAACCCATTCCTCACATCTCTTGCCTCTACCTCAGATAATTGGCAGAGTGCATAGATAAGACCAGGATGTCCTAGTCCTCCTCCACTTTCATTTCTTGAGGTGGCTAATATATTTTTATAAATTACACTTCCCACATTAATACTCTTTTGGTTCTGAATGCAGAAATTCTGAACTGCTCTATCTCTTGTTACCTCACTATGGTGGTAGGTACGTAACAAAGTAGAACAAATAAAATAATGCCAGTCTTTAGATGTTGCATTTAGCATAGAAAGAGGGAAGTTTACCCGTTCTCGCTGCTTTATCTTCCAGACGCCTTTCCCATCAGTGAGAAAGCCGGTCACCTCTTCCAGTGGTCCTTCCATAGTTCCAAAAGTTTTATACTCGCTGGCGTAGGTGTCTCTAACCTCGTAATAAGCATTTATTCTAGCAACGTTGAATTCCACAAAAAATCCTCTAACCTTAACCGGTGCATCTTCAGCCTGTGTTAAGTTCCTATAAAATTCCTTTACCACTTCTACAGCGGCTCTGTTGGTCACGAGACAGAAATTTTCCCATCCTCGTTCCTTAATGATTCGCTCAACTTCTCCTTCAGGATTTTTGAAAACTCGATCTTGTATGCACTTTCTTGCTTGAATGTTTTGAAAATATCGAGTTTGTGCTCTTGCATGTATGAATCGGGTTTCATCATAAACTATCCGTCACTTTTGTCGTGGAGTCATTTTTGATCTATGAAATTTGCAAAAATTTTAACTAAATTCCAAAATATTACTAAGAAGGCTTCCTACAGCATCTAAAATTCATTTAAATCAGATTCCATGAAATTCTTCCAAGTATTTTCTCCACATTTTGAAAATTTTCAAAATTTCCTAATGTAGAAGAAATCCATGGTGAAAATAAAAAATTTTCGCATAGGAGTGAAGCCCTTACCAAGGAAAGATGAAATCTGGTGTCAAAAAGTGTTGAAATCGCCTCAAATCCAAGATCACTCAAGCCCTAGGTCGGTTTTTTCGAAGTTTTGAGGAAGGGGATGATGAATAGTGTCGGTTGACTGGTCAAATATAGGTCTTTTCGCGATCTCACTGTCGGCGAGATTTTTCTCGCCGTCAGCGAGCTAATTAATTTGATAAGGCAAAACTTTCGGGAAAAATCTGCTGTCTGCGAGCTCGGTCTCACTGTCAGCGGGTTTTCTCGCTGTCGACGAGATCCCAAAATTTTTGAATTTTTGAAATTCGTCAATCATTTTCAACCTCGATTTGCCTTTAATCAATCTTCCGATCACTTAATTTAATAATAGTATGAAGATTAGATACTTATATTCATAAAAAGTTCACACAACACAAACAATATAACTTTATATATGAAATCCATGAAACTTACAACTTCACACTAACAACTTAACAACATACTTAACTTAAATGTTCAAATCCATAATACTCAGCATCGCAATCCACACCACAACACTGTAAATGCTTTGAGACATAACAATTACAAACAATCTCATCAAATGCGAGATGATCAAATCGAAGTTCGACTCATAATAAAACCTAAATCCAAATCAACACATATATACACAAATATATGACATAAAAATAGAAATCTTTCCTACTCTTCGATTGTACGAACTATCATCATCTCCGATATTCCCGATGCGACGCAGTGTCACAAATAAATTGTAGAAAAGCCTGAAAGGGAATTCTGCAGTAGTTTCTTCATTAATCCATCCTTTCTGTCTCAGTAAATGAATAAAACTAGCCTCTAGATGTCCAGTATGATCAAAGTGCTCCTTCATCCTCCAGTCAATGTGATCAAACATATCAGAGATATTGTCGATGAAATTCATCACATTTTGCAATTCTTTCTCCAATTCTTTAATCTTCTTCAGAATGAAATTAGTTTTATCAGTAAGGGGCATTGCTAAAGGATTGTTCTGTGATGCTCTGTCAGAAATAACGGTAATCTCATCATCATTATCCAAAGTTGGAAACATATCCATAGGATCGAGTGGTTTCCATGGCAAAAGTACCTTTTCTCAAGCCTCATAAGAAACTTGGTACCGGTCGCATAAAGCAAATATAGTCGATGGGTGTCCAAGTCCATGAGCCGACCCATGCACAATCAATCCCGATGCGGACTTTACTATTATTGATCCAACATCGATAGGTAGTCCAATTTGAATACAATAGTTTAATATAGCGCATTCCTTTGAAACCTTATTTATCCTCACAGTAGGTAATAATTTTGATGAGATAAAGAAATGCCAATGCTTCGAGACAGGGTTAAGAAGTGATGCGGAAAGACTGACATACCCATCTTCGCGTAACTCCCAATCATCAGGTTCGTCGGTCATGTATCTATAGATCTCGTTCATATTGTATCTTGAAGGCACAAAGTTGGAATAATGACAAACAGAGATATTCTCTATAGAAAATAATTCATTTACCCTTGAAGGAGTAAATGTTACCCATCTTCCTCTGACGTAGACATTTCCATTGTTGATCGCATGTAAATTAGAGTAAAACTCTTTAACTACTGGAATAACTACAGCGGATGTCGTATAACAAAATACCTCCCAATGCCGTTGTGCGATCATTTCTTCGATTTTTGTGGTGGAATTCTCTACTCTTCTGTTGACAAATCCTCTTTCTTTAATAAGTCTTTTCTTCATCAAACCTTTGTTGAAGATACGCTGCACCTCTGAACTGACGAATTTTCTTCGGTTGAAAACTTCAGTTTTTGTGGTTTCTAAGAATTTGGTGGTCATTTCAGATTGAAAGAATTGGTCTCTAGTCGTTTCTAAGGAAGAAAACAGTGTAAAATTGGATTTGGAATAATTTCCTACAAAGAAATGGCTTAGATCCATCCAAAACCGCACGAAAATTCTTAAGAAACCAAAATTTCAACTACCTCGCCGTCGTCATGGCACACGATCTCGCTGTCAGCGGGCTCGGGCTCGCTGTCGGCAAGATTCGTAAAAATCGCCCAATTTCACTTGCGGTCCGAATATTTTATGATCTCATCATATATGTTCGAATTTGTGATGATTCTAATTAAAAATTTGAGTAGTAAGATTTGTTTTAATAATATAGACTCACTAATTTGTAGATAATTTTAAAATAAAAGACTACTATGGGTTGCCTCCCATAAAGCGTTTGGTTTAACGTCGTCGGCCGACCTAATTTCGAGTTAGTAATCGGAGTTGACTAAGCATTAAAACCTCTTTAAAATTTGGTCTTCTACATTCGAAGTATGGTTTTAATCTATGTCTGTTTACCTTAAAACTATGTCCTGTTTTTGGATCTTCAATTTCTATAGTTCTATATGAAAATATTTGAGTTATGGTGAAAGGTCCTAACCATCGAGAGTTCAATTTCCCAGGAAATAATTTCAATCTAGTATTATATAGCAAAACTTCTTGTCCTCGTTCAAAATTTCTCTAATTAATCTTCCTATCATGCCATAATTTCATTCTTTCTTTATAAATCCTATCATTATTATATGATTCATTTCTTAATTCTTCCAATTCATTTAGTTGCAACAATCTCTTCTCACCAGCTTCTTTCATATTATAATTAAATTCTTTAATCGCCGATATGATTTATGTTCTAATTCAATCGGTAAGTGGCAAGTTTTTTCATATATAAGCCTATAAGGAGTCATTCCGATCGGAGTTTTATAAGCGATCCTGTATGCCCATAATGCGATGTACTAGTCTTATAGACACGGTCTAATCTATTAGGGTTTACTGATTTTTCTAATATACGCTTAATCTCTCGATTAGAAACTTCAGTTAATCCACTAGTTTGTGGATGATAAGCAGTTGATATCTTATGCATAATATTATATTTTTCCACTAGTTTGTGAATATATTTGTTTCTAAAATGAGTTCCTCCGTCAGTGGTAATCACTCTCGGCATTCCAAATCTAGTAAAAATATTTTTCATTAAAAATTTTGAAACACTTTTAGCATCACACCTAGGTAAAGCTTGTGCTTCGATCCATTTGGAAACATAATCAAAAGCTACTAATATATATGAGTTTCCAAATGAAGGAATAAAAGGTCCCATGAAATATAATCCAAAAACATCAAGAATTTCAACTTATAATATAAAATTCATAGGCATTTCATTTTTTATTGATATGTTTCCTACTCTTTGGCATTTATCGCAGATTTTTATATATCTATATACATCTCTAAATAGAGTAGGCCAGTAGAATCCAGATTGTAGAATTTTATACGCAGTTTTATGTGTCCCAAAATGTCCTCCAAAATCAGAGTCATGACATTTTTTAATGATTGGTTCAGTTTCTTCATAAGGCACGCATCTTCTAATAATTAGATCTTTACATTGCTTATATAAGTAAGGTTCATACCAAAAGTATGTTTTAGTATTATGAATGAAATTTTTTTGTTGTTGCAAAGTTAACATAGGTGGTAAAATGTCACTTACAATATAATTTACTATATTAGCATACCAATGTATTTTCCACTCATTTATATTATAAAGTTGTTCATCAGGAAAACTGTCTAAAATTTCATTATCAATATCAGATAATTCATGATTTTCTAATCTTGATAAATGATCAACAATTTGATTATCAGTTCCCTTTTTGTTAATGATCTCAAAATCAAATTCTTGCATTAATAATATTCATCTAATTAATCTTAGTTTAGAATCTTTCTTTTGCATTAAATATTTTATAGCAGAATGATCAGTATGTACAATACATTTAGTTCCTATTAGATAATGTCTAAATTTATTAAAAACATATACAACTGCTAATAATTCTCTTTCAGTAACTGTATAATTTATTTCAGCATTATTTAGAGTTTTACTAGCATTGTATATCTTTGAAAATCTTATCATATCTTTGCCCAAGAACTGCTCCTATATCATAATCACTAGCATCACACGTAAGCTCAAATAGTTTTTCCCAATTAGGTGAAACTATTATAGGTGCTGTAATTAATTTATCTTTTAATAATTCGAAAGCATCCATGCATTCAGTTGTAAATTCAAATTTCTTGTCCTTTTCAAGAAGTTGGCATAGAGGTTTAGTAATTTTTGAAAAATCTTTAATATAACGTCTGTAGAATCCAGCATGTCTAGGAAAACTTCTTACCGCTTTTACCGTAGTTGGAGGTGGTAATTTAGCTATAACTTGAATTTTTGCAGGGTCTACTTCCATGCCCTTTTCCGAAATTTTATGCCCTAATACAATGCCACCTGTAACCATAAATTGACATTTCTCCCAATTAAGAACTAAATTAGTTTTCTCACATACTTCAAATACTTTTTCAAGATGATTTAAGCATGTGTCAAATGTTGTTCCAAATACAGAGAAATCATCCATAAATACTTCTATTACATTATCAATTAATTTACTAAATATAGACATCATACATCTCTGGAATGTTGCAGGTGCATTACATAATCCAAAAGGCATTCTTCGAAAAGCGAAAGTTCCATAAAGACTAGTAAATGTAGTTTTCTCTTGATCCTAAGGAGCAATTTGTATTTGATGATAACCAGTATATCCATCTAAGAAACAAAAATATTTATGTCCGGCTAATCTATCTAACATCCGGTGCTAGAAATGGTAAAGGAAGTGATCTTTCCCGGTGGCTGTGTTTAATTTTCTATAATCAATACATATTCGCCATCCAGTAACTTGTCTTATAGGGATAAGATCATTATTTTCATTAGCTTTGACGGTCACTCCTCCTTTCTTAGGTGCACAGTGAATTGAGCTTACCTAAGCACTGTCAGAAATAGGATATATAATACCATTATCTAACCATTTTAAAATTTCCTTTTTAACTACTTCTTTCATTATAGGATTTAATCTCCTCTGCGGATCTGCTTTAGGCTTATGTTCATTATCTAAAATAATTCTGTGCATACAGATTGAAGGACTAATTCCTTTAATATCTGCTAAAGTCCATCAAAAAATTTTCTTATATTTTTTTAAAGTATCTAAGAGTTTTTGTTCTTGTGATTCATTTAATTCATATGAAATAATAACTGATAGAGTTGAAGAATTACCTAAATAAGCATATTTTAAATGATTAGGCAACATTTTTAATTCAAGTTCAGGAGGTTTAATAATCGATGGAACTATATTTTTTTCAGTGTTTTCTGTGTTATCCAAAAATTCAAATTTCTCTTGAATATAATATATTTCTTCATTTATATCAGATTTTTCAATTAATTCAGTATTTTCTTTTTCTAAATTTTCTGCATAATATTCCTTAAAATGTTCTTTTTGTAAATGATCGAGTACTTCCATTCGAAAACACTCATCATTTTTTTCTAGTGCAGGATATTTCATTGATTTAGCAATATTAAAAGTTACTTTTTGGTCATTTACTCTCATAATTAATTCTCCTTTCCGAACATCGATCATAGCTTTTCCGAGTGGCTAAAAATGGTCTTCCTAAAATGATAGGAATTTCTTTATCTTCTTCCATATCTAAAACAATAAAATCTACAGGGAAGATAAATTTGTCCACTTTCACTAATACATCTTCAATAACTCCCACAGGATAAGTAACAGAATGATCAGCTAACTGAAGAGTTACTGAAGTAGGTGAAATTTCTCCCAATCCTAATCTTTTAAAAATTGATAGAGACATTAGAAGTCACACAAAGCTTTTCCATAGAATTTTTCTCCAATAGTGCAGGGTATAGTGAAACTACCAGGATCTTTTAATTTTTCAAGAAGTTTTTTCTGAATAATAGCACTACACTCTTCACTAAGTGCGACCATTTCATTATCGGTAAATTTTCTTTTTTTATTTAGAATATCTTTCATGAATTTTACATAGTTTGGCATCCGTTCTAAAGCTTCTACGAAAGGAATATTTATCGTTAATTTCTTCAAAATTTCAAGGAATTTAGCAAATTATTTATCTTTTTTATGTTGAATTAGTCATTGAGGAAATGGTGGTTGAGGTTTTTCAACAGAAATTTTCATTGGTATTAAAGGATTTTCTAAGTTTGGATCTTGTTGATTCTTTTCCTTTTCAATTTCCACTTCCTCTTTTTGACTTTCAAGTTCTTTCTGAATTCGAGGTTCTAATTCTTTTCCACTTCGTAATTGTGTCGCTTTAATTTGTTAATTTCCCTTATCTTTGGGATTTACTTCCACATTACTAGGAAATGTTCCAGGTATTCTATTATTAAATGCGGTAGCGATATGTCCAAGTTGAGTTTCAATATTTTTAATAGCCGTTCCTTGATTTTGTAATTGATTTCCTTGTATTTGTAATTGATTTCCTTGATTTTGTAAATGTTGACCCATATTTAATATTAATTCTTCTATAGATAATTTCTTATCTTTAAATTGTGGGTTATTAAATCTAGGTGGATAATTAGGTTTATAATTAAAATTTCCTTGATTAGATGGATTTCCTAATGGTTGTGTTATGTTATTCATCCACGGTTGATTAGTTGTGTTATTATTCCAATTAAAATTAGGATGATTTTTCCATCCAGGATTATAATAATTTGCATAAGGATTATTGACTTTGTTGTTAATTGCATTTATAGTTTCATATTGAGATTGGGATTCTATAAGTTGTCCAAATGAATTTTCTTCTAATGTATTTGGAGAGTAATTCATTCCAAAATGATCTAATTTTTTAGATACAGCATCGATTTGTGAAGCTAACATAGATATTGCATCATTTTCATGAATGCTAGCTATTTTTTTCAGATTCATTATATCAGCAGGCCATTGAAAATTATTGGTTGTCATTTCTTCAATTAATGCATAGGCTTCATCAAATGGTTTTGACATTAATGATCCTCCAGCAGCAGCATCGATGATTGATCTTAAAGATCCTACTAATCCATTATAGAAAGTTTGAATAATTAACCAATCTGGTAACGCATGATGTGGGCATTTCCTAAGAAGTTCTTTAAATCTCTCCCAAGCTTCATATATTGACTCTCCATCAAACTGACTAAAAGAAGTTATATCATTTCTAAGCTTAGCAGTTTTAGATGGTGGAAAATATTTGGATAGAAATTTTTGTGATAACTCTCCCCAAGTTTTAATAGATCCAGGTGCTAACGAATTTAATCACATTTTAGCCTTATCCCTTAAAGAAAAAGGAAAAAGTCTAAGTCTAATAGCATCGTTAGATACTCCTTCATATTTGAAAGTAGCACATAGTTCTAAAAAACTAGCAAGATGTAAATTATGATCTTCGGTAGGTGAACCACTAAATTGATTATTTTGTACCATTTGGATAATTGCAGGTTTAAGTTCAAATGAATTAGCAGCTACATCAGGGTTTTAAATAGTTAAATGAATTTCATCTAATGTATGGTTGGCATAATCTCGTAATGGTCTTGGTTGATTGATATTTTCATTTTCAGGAATATTTGACATTTGTGTTAAATTTATAATTTCTCTTTTTTGTTTTCTAATTCTTTTAATTGTACGTTCTAGTTCTGAATCGTAAGGTATTAAATTTTTGTTTCCAAATTTTCGCATACAATTTTATAAAACAAAATAGTCTGTTACTCTAGTAAATAATTTCTTTACTTCCCCGGCAACGGTGTCAAAAACTTGGTCCACTTTTAATATGTTTGCAAATTAAGTTAATAGTAACGATGCCAAAAACTTGATCCCGCTTTAATATATATATGATTTTATGATGGAATGTATAGTGTGGATTCTACACAAGTATACGTATCGTATCAAGTAATACAAGGCTCTAGTGGAGTCCTGGTTATCGATCCCACATGAAAGTTTTTAACAGATTTGTATCAGCCAAATTTAAAGGAATTACTTACTAATATAGTAAACGGAAATTTAAAGTAACTAAAGCAAACTAAAGTAAACTAATGCTTGAAATAAAGTTAATTTAAATAATTCAGAAAAAGTATCATTCTCCTTGTTTTTAGAAATTAAGTGAATGATGAATCTAAATATATTTCTTGAATTGTATTGTGACAAATAGGAGCATTCCTATTCTTTGCTCTTTGGTCCAGGTGCAAAGAACATTGACTAATCCTATGTTTGATTTCGAATCGCATGCTAGTTTCGGGAGGATACTTGTTGCCACTTCGTAGCTCCCACGTTCCCCTCACTCGAGGGCTAACATCTACACTTCAGACTCTCAAACAATAGAACCAAATTGAATATTTTAGTCCGTCACACTAAAATGTCCAATTCTACGTCCGATAATTAATATTTCCCTATTTATTTGCACCCTCCTTCCAAGGTTTTTGACTTCCCTGAATATTGGATGTAATTTTTACTATAGTTGATAATTCAACATATTTTAACAAATCAATTGGCCAGATTGAAAGTAAATTAAGTTTTAAGTAAAAATAATCATAATTTATTTTAATATATTAGCTACTTCTATTTAATTTCATCAATTCGCATAATTTTCATAAACAAGGAGAAAGACTAAGAAAACTACTCAGAATGCATGGGAATAAAATAAAGCATGGATTTCTTTTAAAGTTAACAACAACAATAAACAAAGATACTTATCTTAATTTCCTCCTCAAGCAGAATCCTTGAAGTTCCTTTGACTTTTCTTTCTAGTACAGCACACTTCAAATCTCACTAAAGATTCACTAAGACTCTCTAAATAGACACACTTAAGACTCCAGAGACACACATAAATGAAACACAAAAGACACACAAAAGACACACAAAAGACACGCAAATGAAACACAAAAGACACAAAAGACTAAAATTCGTCCTCTATTTATAGAGGTAGGCAAAGGTCCAAGGGATGCTTAAACATCTCTTCAAAAAGCGTCCAGGTTCAATGTATTTGCATTTTGAACTGTCTCGCCGTCGGCGGGAAACGACCTCGCCGTCAGCGGGGCTTTTAGAAGGTCTTCAAACAGCGCGATCTCGCTGTCGGCGGGCTCGGGCTCGCTGTCGGCGAGGTAGTTATAATTCCTTCAGAAATTCTCCTTATGATCTCGCCGTCGGCGGCCTCGATCTGTTTGCATGAATTTCTTCCTTTTTAATCCAAATTCGCTCTACTTCATGCTTTTTGCTTCCATCACTTATAAATCTTCATTTCTGCAGTAAAATAAAGGAAATATCTTTCTTTAAAGTACAATTTCATCAAAAATAGATAAGAATTTCTTAATGTATTTTTCTGTGATCAATGACTTGCTTGCACAATATTTTTTGAGACTTTCAATTTCACTACCTCACTACAAAGTGTGTGCGTGATTGAAGAATAAGCTTTTTCCCAAGTGAGAAAGCCTGAAATTTAACAAATGGTTCACATCAGTGAGCATTAAAAAGATGACAAAGATTATATATTGCCCTCTCCCAAGTTTTTCTCATTATATGCCCCGTGGTGTGTCAGTAGCTATGCATAGTATGTTTTCACAGTATTTTTCTGGAAAAACATAGCCAAAACCACCACACCAAACTAGAACAACTTTAACAAATAGAAGCACCAAACCAAAAAAACACAACCAAATCCATACGGTGCAAATTCACGAGAAACAAAAAAGTCTCAAAAAAATATAGGGAGAGGGGATACCGGAAGAAGATGGTGTCCGGAACGACCGGTTAGGTCAGAGAAAAGAGAAACTCTATGGGAAAGAAAATTGTAGGAGACGAATGAAAGGTTGGAACAAGGGACAAACCGTAAAAGAAACAAGAGGAAATAGTAATCATAATGTCGATCCCGCAATTCGTATGTACTTAAAACGATACGGCCGCGATGATCAAAGCTCCGCCCCAAACTGCACAGATTCACGACGGCCCATCATGCCGCGTGAACACTACAGTCCCAAAGGGCCCTCGAATGTACCCAAACATGGCTTCATTTGGTGCAGTTGTTTTCACGCGGCGCGGCCCCAGAGGCGAAAAAATCTTGTTTGGGGCGCGACTTCCCTACCGGGCGACGCCAAAGCGGATGAAAAGAAGGCCGCAGGATCGACCCCGCGAACCCAACTTTCACCTTGCTATTATTCCAAATTGCCCCCTCGTCCATCTCGCCTGCCCAACCCGCGGCCCCTGCGCCTTTTTGTGTTGAACCTCTCTTCACCGCTGCGTTAAATCACCCATACGTTCATCTTGTCGAAGTCGAACAACACCTCCCTGCGATTTTTTCCCAACTGATCTTTTAACCCATTTCAATCTTCACAAGCTCTTACGTTTATAGTCAGTGTTTTTTGCTACACAAAGAAGCAAGACGACACTTCTCCATTGTTGTTAGCGACTCTCCTTCATTTCTGAGTCTTTGCTGGCCGACACTCGGTTCTCAAGTTCCCCTTCGTGCTCCTCGAGCTTTGCCAGATTTTGCTACTTCGCTTTTCATTTTGGCTAGACATGGTTGATAGACTGACTAGGATCGCCATTGTCAATTCCGATCACTGCAAATCGAATAAATGCCGCCAGGATTGCAGGAAGAGCTGTCCTGTCGTGAAAACAGGTACTAGTGATATTTCCCAGTACAGATTCAAGCGGAAATGTATGCTTCTCTGATCTTATCGTTGGAACTAGCATTAGCTGTTGAGTATGATTGTTTTCTTTGGGTGAAAAGTTCTGCTATAAGTTGATTTTGTTTTAGGATATTAGGTTTGTGTTCATTCTAGTTGAATAATATTGTGCTACTTTAGTAGTAGCTGTTGAAAAGCTTTCAGACTGATTTAAGGGATGAATTTGGTGAGATTTTTTGCCAAAATAATATGTTTTAAACGTGCTTTTGTTTTGAGTAGCTGATAATGTAATTTTCTCTTATTTGTTGTGTGGCCGTAGAAGATATTTGAGCTTTTAACTACTTTTTTTTATTTGGAAGATGTACATACATAGCTAAGTATTTACCATCTAATATCAATGCATTAATTTTTACATATATGACACATTAGCTATGCATGAAAATGTGTATTTCACCTTTTAAGAATTAAAAGTGGTATTTTTGACGTGATGTAAAAGATTTGGGTGATATCGACATCAAAAAATAAATTTTAGGTGCTAGATATGTAAATACATAGGAACTGGGTGGTATGCATGTATATGCTTATATTATTTACATAACTATGTTTACTGTGCAATAGAAGGTGGTCTATGCTTGATTCATTGAAGTATATCCCAGTTTAGTTCATTTTCAGTCCCCATTAAATTGTGAGCTTTCACTATTCCTAATACTAATGCATGAACTTGTTATTCACCTGATAAGTTATTTTCTGTAATAAATTTAGCTAGAAAATCATCGTTCTTTTTATTGTTTCTTTTCTTAATGTGTTGTGTATGCATCTTAAATTTGTGCTATTTTAGCAATTTACTCTTTGGGACTAAAAGGTCCCCTTATAAAAAGTTTGGGGACTATTTTAGCAATTTACTCTTTTGTTTATATTTGTGACCCGCTAGCATAATAGCTTAATGTGTTATGTCTCAAAAATGCCCTTTTGAGACCATCCAAATTATTAATCTACCGAAGGATCTTGATAAAGATACAGCACATCGTTATGGGCCAAACACCTTCAAGTTGCATAGGTAACAATATAAGAATGCTACTTATGCTCTGCTTAAGATCTATGCAGCAGAAGAAGAAATTACAAAACTCTGCTTAATGAACTTGATGAAATCTTATCCAAGCTTAAAAAACTGCAGGAAATCATTATTTTTTGTTTCTTTGATAATTGAATTTACGGTTTTTGATGAAATATTGGATATTTAAGCCTTGCATACATGTTATAATCTTTAAGACGAAGTTGATCTCCATATTTTCATACAAGGGTGTAAACTCTGCAAAATGGATGTACAATGCAGATTTGATCTCCAATCTGGAGTACATCAGTTTGAACGGTTGCTTGCATGTAACATGCAGATTTAGTCCCGAGCTTTTGAAGTGTACAGTTATTTGCGGTTTTAAGACGAAGTTGAAATTTGTTTTCATTTCATATCATCTATAGAGCTGTTGAAACATCTTTTTATTGATTGCAAAGGAATAATGAGGCATGAACTCCCTCAAAATAAAACTTATTAGTTTAATGGTCTGTATGTGGCAGTTCTATTTTTCATTATCTTATTGAATGCTCGGTTCATTTGCAGTCGTAGGTAACTGTAGCATTCATGCATCAGTGGTAGAAGATTTGTGGTAACACAAATTGGGCATTAATGCATCAGTGGTAGTAGCTTCCATTTCTCATTTCATTTCTTCGCCTCTTTGTATCTTCAGGACTCCAAAAGAAGCCTTACAAGTTTTGTAGTAACACGAATTGGGCATCATTTAAGAAGAATTTGTGGTAACACGAATTGGTTTTTGTCGATTGTAGCATTTAAGTAGGATTCTTATGAGAATTTTTGTTCTGAAATTTTCTGATTTTGTAGCAGGTCATCACTACACTCTAAAGCTCTGTGAGGTTTTATAGCTTTCTTTAGTTCTAAATTTTTTAGTAGCTACATTCTAAAGTTCTTTTTTTCCTCTATTTTATAATATAAAAGTTTTCTTCTCCCTTTTATCTTAAATAAAATTCCAATGAGTGAGGAAAGTTTATTGCCCAGTATTGCTTGCAGAAAATACACCATCATATGAATGCATGATATGAGATCCAAATCTCCTTATATTTGTTCCTGTTTATGTTTGTTTGGCATGAGGAGAATTTGGTGCTGATCTTTTGTCGTTCCTTGTCTTTTGTTATTCCTTTTCTAATCCTATGAATGGTTTTTATACAAAAGTACATTCTAATCCAGATCTGTGAGTTGCTTATTTCTGCCTTTTTGCAATACTAAAAGTTTAGAGGAATGAAACTTATGAACTTAAATTTTTTTTTTTCATCTGGCCCGAGTGGAAATATTTCATCTAAAATTAAGAGGTATGTTATTGCGAGGTGCTAATACGAGTTGAAAAGCTGTGAAAATATGGATGTATCTGTAGTTGAAAAGAACTGATGCGAATACGAGCTTATGATTCTCTATTCTGTTTCCATTTATTTTCAATTTTTTTGAAAACTATGAAGGATGCTAGAGAGGCTTGCACTACATAATTATTTGAGAAGAATGCTAGAATGATGCTAGAGATGCTTGCAGAGTGAACTGTATGCGCAGCGAATTGACTGAACATACTGCTATTAAATTTCCCTCATTTTTTTCTTGCTTTGGAGTTTCTGATCATTAGATTATGGATTTGAGTGTTGGAAGGATATCAATGGTTTTGAGTTTTCATTTGACACTGGTGCTATTTTTCTTTGGGGCATTCGCATGCATGCCACCCAATTCCTACGTATTTAACATCTGCAATTCTTTTACATTTATACACTTTTTTAGCATTTCTATATCCTTTAGAATGTGAAATACTACTGTCATATTTGTAAATATTGATGTTTTGGTGTTATATATGTAAATACATAGGAATTGACTGGTATGTATGTATATCTTCGTAACAATTAAAATTTAAGTGTTATAATGTCAATACATAGGAATTGAGCGGTATTATGAAATTATTTATTGAAGATTGCACTTCTGGTGAAATTGGCAACTAATAATTATGTAATTAGCTTCTTTTTTATCTAAGAATTATATAGTATAGCATAGATGGGAGCAAATTGTTGTGTAGCTGCAATGGGCAAACTGTTGCCTGCTAGGAATGTTCATGAGAGGTCTACTTACAGGAGCAGTAGATACACCCCTTCTATGAGAATAAGAAATAAAAACCATGCCATAATTTTTTTAATATTGGAGGATGGGTAGTCTTGTACTGTGATACTAAATTGTTGAATTGGAAGGATTGCTAAGAATGTGCTAGGAAGGTTTTGGGTGTTATGCATGTTAATGTAATTACATAGGTATTTAAATTATAATTAAATTAATTATTTCTTTAATAAATATTTAAATAATATGTAAATTCTTTAATGAAAAATATATAAATAATTTGAGAACATGAACAAAAACAATTTTTGTTTCTGAAGTTTCTAAAATGCAGTTATTATTAGGGGTGTAAACGAACCGAACACGAACGAACAGAGCTAGTGTTTGTGTTTGAAATGTTCGAACACATCACTGTTCGTGTTTGGTTCGTTCGCTTATCGAACGAACACGAACTTCCTAACGAACCGAACACGAACTCGTTCACGAACAACGAGCTTTTCGACGACTCTAGCTTTGATAGGATACTTCCTCAAAATGAAGCAAATTGATCAGGTATTCCGTACACATCAGGTAACTCATACTTCCTTAAAATGAAGCAAACCGAATAAGGCGTTTATGATTTTGATTAGGATTTTATTTTAATATATAGTATAGTATATTAATTATAATATTATAATATTTATATTAATATAATTAATACTATAATAATATTATTATTATTATTATTAATTTATCATATATTATAATTTATAGAAGTTTAATTATTTAAAATATGATAAATTTTTATAATATATAATTATTTTTAAAATATCATAAATTTTTTATATATAATTATTTTATATTTCGAACAATAACGAACCGAACACGAACGAACACATCACTGTTCGTGTTTGGTTCGTTTAACAAATCGAACGAAAAAAATTGTTCGTGTTCGTCTCATTTGCTTAACAAACGAATTGAACACAAACTTTTTGGCGAACCGAACACGAACTGTTCGCGAACAACGAGCTTTTTTGACAGCCCTAGCTATTATAGTCATCTTTTAAACTGTTTTACAAAACATGAGCAAAATGATCATTTTTCTACAAACAGTTGCTTTCACGATTGTTTACGTAGTGCTGCACAAACGAGAGCTGAACTTCCACTTACTGCTTCCCGCAGACATCTTTCTAGTGCATCTCAGCTACAGTTGCGCCAAAGAGAGCCATAGTTGATTTTAAAAGCTAAATTGAACCCACCCTTAATAATTTATATAGAGCTAAATTACCTTTACAAAATCTACAGCCTTAACCCGCGAGCTGATCTCTCACTCTCCTGACCTACGAAAGGGCAGCCATGGCAGCAGCTCTGTTGGAGCTTTCAGAGGTCCTTCGTTCCAAAACTGATGAGGTAATGCATTGCTCTTGTAATTTATTCCAGGGTTTCTCCTCTCCTTATTCATATACCTTGATTTCTTCCTTCCTCGAACATCTACTTTCTACGAACATATAAACGGTATAGCAAGGTGTAGAAAATCGTTTCTAAGAGCTTGCTTTTGTATTTTCTCAGGACAAGATAACAAACACAGAAAGAATATTAATTGGCAATTGCATGGTTAAGTCGGTCAAGAATTGTTTCATCGGGGCCTTCGTCTCTTCTGCCGTAGTTTACAGTGGTATTGAATCCCATATCTATGAGAATAATGTCTTTCATTTTCCTGAAATTTGAAAGTTGTGGTGAGATTACTGCTTATTTGCAAAATAAATGGCGTCTGTGAGTGATTAGAGACGAATTGAGGACGTTATATTGTTGTAATTTTTTTTTGTTATCTTTCGCAGATGAATTTCAATCTACTAACGAACTTTCACATTACGGTGTTGTCTATTTTATTGGTTTGTGAATGGTCTAGATTTGCATAAAAGATTCGTGCGAATTGGTTCAATCAATGTATAACACTATGCATGATCACTCGTCTACATTTCTTTTTTAGTCATCAGACCAAGGTAGTTATGCACAATTATAAAGATCAGCCGACACCAAGGCTGATTCGGAACCCTGTTCTGTTGAGTGCAATTCGAAAATAATATCAATACTTAAATCCTCCCAAATAGAATCATAAATTGGCAGAGGAGTATATAAGCCTGTGTTTCAATATTTGTCATTTAAGACATTTTTCTAAAAATCTATAAACATCACGGCGCATTTTGTCCAAAATAAATGGTCTTGCAAGAGTTCAAGGTCTTAGAACGCCCCCTGTGAGCGACCAAACCTCCACTGTGACATTTCAAAATAAGATGCTGCGGCAAGAATGTATTTGAAATGCATAATTGGTTTTCTTTGAAGAGGTAATCTTGTTTTATAGAATAGTCATCTGCAACATTGAAGTTTTGGCTAGTGTTCTATGGCAAGGAAAAAATTTGCATCATCAGCATATAATTCTTCAATACTTTCCAGTCTATTGACAACATTTGGGACTATAAGGAGCAAACTAGAGCGACGACTTATAGCTTCAGCGGCTTTGTTGCAATTGCCCGCTTTATATTTAACAACGAAGCTGAATTTCTGCAAAAACAACACCCAAATTACATGTATACGATTTAATTTCCTTTGAGAATGCTAAACATTGAAGTAGTTGATGATCACTAAGGCCCTGTTTGTGTTAGCTTTATAAACCGGTTTTTTATTAAAACGCTGTTTCATAGAGTTTGGGGGATCTGTTTCTTCATCCCGGTTTGAAACTGCTGCTCTTAAATTCCTGGTTTCGTAACAGCAGGTGAGCTCCTGCATCTCGTGGTTCGTGAATAAACAACGGTTTCGTATTTTATTCGCTACCCCCACATCACTCGTCTCCTAGCCCGAGAATGCCCCTAAGGGAACCGAAGCCCCTTTGCTCTTGCTTTTTCTTGTGCTCAATCCGCTGGTGACGAGAGGAATAATGTCCTTTTGCCTTCTCTTGTATATATATTTTCTGAGTTTGATATGATTTGTGAGTAGGAAGAATCAATTTTGAGTAGAAGAAAATGTTGGATTTATTCATTTGTTCTATGTTGCTTGTGCTTTTTCTGTCATTCCGTAACTTTGAGATGATTTTTGAGCATTAGAGGGAACCTATTATTAAACAGTGGAAGCACGGTTTTGATGGGTTGTATACCTGATTCAAATATTAAACAGCGGGCTATGAACCATGGAAGCACTTTCTTTGGATTGTTTGACATTTGCTTTATCTGCATAATATGTTATTAATGTATTATGTAGATTTCTCTTTTATCTTCTCCAATTGTGGGCATTTACTTGACCACACGTTTCATATATATTTTGATATCTTCCTTTTAACAAGTGAAATTCTTATTTGAATTCTTAAGGTTTGTTTGATCACTTTGCACATAAAGGTGGACTAGTTTGTTTGGTCAATTTGCACACAAAAAGTGCAATTCTTCATTTTGGGCTCTGTTTGAATTCACAAATTTTGTTTATTGCGCATGTAAGATGGAGGGGTTTTTGGAAAAATTGAAAAAGTCTTCTATTCGGACTCATGGTTTAAATTCCCCATTTGATTAATATACGCGTTCATGCAATTTGTGGGTTTTTTCTGAAAAATTGAAAATAGTCTTCAACATGAAGATGTGTGGCTCCGTTTGTTCAGCCAATGTTAAATATTATTTTACTTATGTTTGGCTGCATGAACAGTGATGGTGGCTTTTTATTAAAATTTTGAGGACCTGCCACTTATACATGAAAATATGACTATATAGTGTTCCATCTGTAATTGCATAACGAATTTGTGGTGAACATGTTTATTTTGTAGTTGATTTACTTGCAAATTTAATGTAGTTAGTTTTCTGTATAAGAACTAACAAATTACTCATATCATTCGACAATAATCAAAGTTTATCATGCTTTAGTACATATGATGTTCTCTTATTTATCATATAACCATTGAAGTTATAGATGCAAGAACAAATGGGCAACACAAGGGACAACACGTCATTCACTGTTTAAGAAAATGTACCATAATGATTTTTTGTGACATGCTTGCGTGAAATTGAGTTGAAAAAACAACTCATTTTAACAAAGAAGGTTGACAAAATATTACAAAAAATTTTTCAAGAAAGAACAGGTAGATTGTATGACCGAACACAAATAAAAAGCAAGTGAGTCTAGCTAAAAAAAGACTGAAAATTTTGGAAGGAACTCAAAAGAGGATCAAATAGACTTGGTTGGGATCCCATAAAGAACACCGTTGATGCATCACCCTAAGTGGTGGAAGGAAAAGTTAGAGGTATGATAAATTGAACGAAATATTTGGCTTTGGCTGAAATGCCATTGGCTGGAATGCATTGAATTGCTGAGAGCATATTTGAACCTTGGCTACTTTTATTTATGCATCTTGGTTTTTTGTTTGGACTTCTGAACCTTGGCTCCTCTTGTTGAAATTATTTTTGGTATTGCATTTTTTGGAGGCCTTAATCGAAACATATGGTTTGAATTTTTGTTGTTAAATGCGGAAAGTATACTTGCATTCTTTGGAGGCCTTAACCGAAGCATATGCTTTGAACCTTGACTCCTCTTCTTCGAGCTTTATTTTTCTTAAGGAGTTATGATGAGTGATTTGACCCTAGGGGTTCTTCTGGATTGCCCTTTAAGCTATTCAACATACATTGTTAAGCAATTTTGGCAACCAAGAACTTCTATATCATCGGTCTACTGCTAACATCTCATGACAGATTATTTATCCACTTTTATGAACTCTAAACCTTGCTATTAATTGTGCAACCCAACAACTATTATTTTTATATTGCTGTTGGAAGGCATAATCGAAAGATTTCATACCATGACATTGTTGGAAACCTTTATGATAATTTAACATGAATGCATATAATTTGATTTGTATTCATATAATTTTGAAAACCTTTCTCTTTATAGTTATTGTTTGGTGCAAGGAAGCAGAGTATATTTCGTGTTGCAATCATATTCACATACATACGAATTGTGCCAATCATTAATGTATAGGATTGTATCATTGGAGATGAGCTCAAGCAAATCAACAAGCGCCAAGGGGATTAAACATCAACCGGTTTTCTGTGACTGTAATCTTTTATGCGCTGTTTTCACAGCTCAGAAAGGGGACAATGTAGGTCGAAAGTTCTATAGATATATTGTTAAAAAGTTGATGAGCGAATATAGAATGCAAGTTTTTCCAGCGGGTTGATGAGCCAAGTGACGCAATACAGGAGCTAGCTGTCAAGAATATATATTCAGTGGATTATACGTTGAAAGTAATGTGAAGGACCTGTAATTTCTTGTGAAGGATTTATTCATGTTCAATTTTGTTATTTTGGCATTACTTATGTTGTTTTTAGCTTTTTATTTTGATAATTTTTATGTAATTCGAAGACCAAATTGTACTGCATTGGGTTTTTTGTTTTATAAACAAACTTTTATTTTTTTGCTAAGATGATTTAAAATTAGAATTTCAGAGTTTAATTAAGTAAACCAACAATTTTTCTTTATGGTTGAGATATTCATATCCACGGCTATCCGAGTCATGAAGAGTTGGACTGTTTGATCTATGACAATTGCTGCTTATTATGCTTCTGTTGGAGGGCATAATTTGAAGATTTCTTATGATTGGATTACTATTCAATTTAAGTTGCCTTTTGGTGTTATGAGTGAAAAAAGATTTGATAAATTATCATTGGATTCAATTCACATGAAACACTTTCGGAACTATGTTTTTTAAACAGTTAAACTGAATAGTGTTTATACTTCAGGGGTATAACAGTCATTATGTCAGCAGACAATACTTTTAGAACTGTGTTTTTCAAACATACCAACAGCTTTTGAGACACCAGTTTCTGAACAACAGATTTTCAACAGCAGCTTTGGAACCCAACTTTTCTATAGCCACAACCGAAACAAATGCACCTTAAGTAGTATAAATTCTTGGTGAAGTAAATAATGTTCCCACTATTTCAATTATCCATATATAGCATATAATTCTTATTCATAGGCCGAACACTACTGTCTTGTGGAGGTAAGTTCTCCTTAAAAAATTCTATGGGTTTGTTCTCCTACGTCAACACTGCTCCAATTCTTATAGAGGATGCATCATTTGTTACTGGAAACGGTTGTTCAAAATTTGGAATGGCGAAGATTGGTGCAAAACTGATTAACAGTTTTAACAATTGGAAATTGGGTTCTTGTTCAGGACCCCAATAGAAATGCTTAACTTAATACAATTGAAGGTGCTATGACTTTGCGGAATTCGCGAATAAAACAAAAGTTGGCAAGATCATGAAAACTACGGATTTCAATACTGGACGAAGATGTTGGCCATGAATGGATGGCCTCAACTTTCTTAGGATCAGTTTGAATACCATCAATGCTAATAATAAAGCTCATGAAGTGTACTTTTGTCTTGGCAAATTCACATTTATGAAGGTTGATATACAATTTGTTATCTCTTAAAGCAATAAGTATAAGCCTGAGATGATGTAAATGTTCATCAAAGCTGTGATTGTAGATTAAATTATCAGAATAAGCAACAAAAAAATGTCTTGAGCCGCATGAATGAACTTGGTGCACTGGACAATCCGAAAAGCATAACTAATCATTCATAGAGGCCGTCTTGATTCTTGAAGGCTATTTCCCAATCATCACCCGCTCAAATGTGTAACTTGGTGATATCTACTCCTTAAATCCAATTTAGAGAAAATGCTCGGATACTTGACCTAAAAGATATCTTCTAGTTGGGTCACTAGGAAGCGAAACTCACTTGGTTTTACATTAGCAAACTGAAGCAAGGGGTCTTCAATGGCCATTGGGACTTCTTTAGCTTGTGAGTCGAGAACCCAAGACACGGATATATGTTGATTTTTCTACTTGGATGGTTTTGTTTGTTGGAGAAGATGGAAGCAAATGGATTTTTCTGCCTTTCCATTCAAAAGAGTATATATTGGCTCGACAGTTGCACCGATCATTCAAATCGAATTGCCAAGGCCTCCCCAAAATTAAATGACAAACATCCATGCCAATCACATCACAAACCACTTTACATACGGAACTTTTGCCGGTGGAGAAGGTAACCTAGCAAGTGTCCATCATGAACGCATTAACTCCTTTCCTAACCCAACTTATTTTTTATGGTTGAGGACGCTTTTATGTCTTCAACTGTAATGCCTATAACTACATTAGTAGCAATGACTGTTAGTGCAACCAGTGTCACTTATGAGTTCACATACTCTACCGCCAATGGTACACAATGAACGAAAAATGACATTACTTTATGTACTGGCTATTTGGGAGCCAAAAGAATTTTTTCTTGGACACGTGATAATAGTTCACCTTCATCACCATGATTGCCTTCGAATTCCTCATTATGAAAAGGAATCGCTCCACCAGTTATATGCTCAGTTTCACCTTCAGCTATCTACAATTGTCGATGGAGTGGGCATTCATTCAAGCTGTGTCTTGGTTGAAAATACCTGAAGCACTCAGAAGGTCTTGGATGAGAGCAAAACTAATCTCGAATTGTAACACTTTTTACTGGTGCTTTTGGATCCAACCTAGTGTCAGAATTAATTTGGGAGTCATCTTTTGTTTCTGTGCTGTAGTCATATGAGATTTGACGGCCTGCTGATTGTTCATTACTCTGATTAATCTGTATTTTAGCTTTGTAAGCATGATTAATTGCTTGGGACAATGACCACACATCATCCATTTCTAATTTATTCTGAACTGATTCATTGAGGTTCGATTCATTGAGTTCATTTGTGGTGCTAAGATGATAGAACGCCTATGTGTAAACGCTAACTATTCACGTTCCTTGTTTGTAATGTTTATACTGGACATACAATAATTACTCATAATCAGATTGCAAGAAATGCCCCCTCATAATTTGTTTCATTCTGGCCCAGTTTCGCACAGGTGTTGGCCTTCCCTTTGACGAGATTTTGACGAGATTGGACTAACTGTTGCCACCACCCTCTAGCTCCACCTTTCAGTTTGCAGACAACGTACCAGACTTGCTTTTCCCAAGCCATATCCATATATTCGAAAAAGGATTCCACCGATTGCTGTCAGTTGAAGTAACCTTAAATGTGTAGATGGTCATCAAACTGGGGAATATCAATCATCACTCTAACATCACGGTGTGATCAATCCTGGAAATGCTATTGCTTGTTGGTTTGATTCATGAGTAGGGGTTCATCATCCGATTCTGAATCAGAATATGTGGTTCTTAGGTGTAAACAATTTTTTTCTTCATCTGATTTGGGAAGCTCTAACCTAGCCAGTGGATTGAGTCTTTTGGGTTGCCTCAAGTTTCGTTTCACTGCAGTGTTGTTGCCCGTTCCTGGTGTGGGTGCCATGATAGCTGGTGAGGTTGCTGGTTGGGTAAAATCGCCACTCCACTAGTGAGATGTTCGTGAGCTACCTTTATAATGAATGATTGGAATTCAGATTTCAGACCATCCAATTTCCATTCCAGGAGTTGGTAGGCTCTTGCTAGGTTTCCCGGCCATGATTGCCATCGCGTGCTGGATAGTTTCAACTATCTGCCATGGTCTACGATACCAGTTTGGTGGAAACCAGTAAAACAGAAGACAAAAGAGCATACGGAATAACAGTGACAGGATTCTCTGAGCAATACTGTTGTGGAGAATGATAACAACCTGCATTGTACTCAAGGATAAGGAATATATATACACATATATTCCTTCGGTTACAGAAAATTAAAAGTAACTAAACTCAGATTGGTTAAACTAAGCGATGCTTAGACAATAAAGGAAACAGATGAAAGAAAGCATTTAAATAAAGACACTTAGACCATGTTGGCTGCATCAAGAAAAATCACGTGGCATTGTTCTATTTGTTGATGTTCGCAAACTCGCATATTTTTCTACTGGTAGATTGGGTTAGATAACATCCTCGTTAGCAGTTTGTTTAGTGATTCTTCATAAACTTTTTATTTTCCAATACTAGCAGGATTATAATTTAATTTGCGTTTCAGTTTTTGCCAAATGCTTTAGGTATTCATGCACTTTCACTTGAAATTTCTGATTTTAGTTTATATTGTTAGATTTAGTAAACACCCTTTCTTTCTTGCCTTTTAACAGTAATCTAACTTTCTGAACTACCGGATGAATTTTGCTGAACAAGAAATATTGCGAAGCGCATGATTAGATGACTCTGCTCTTGAGGATGATGCATGTTGTGTGTCCTATGAGAGCGTCATAAGTCTACATCACAATGGTTTTAGGCACTGTTATGATGACATATCTTACTATGAGTGAATTTTCTCAGATACCAAAGCTTTTTTCCTTAAATTATGCTGTTATTTTCATAAAACCATCTGGGCTATTTCTTAGAAGGTTTCTTCTTTTGACAAAGATTGTGATATTCAAAGTGTTATTGAGAATCTTAACATCATATTTTTCTCATTTAACCTTTCATTTAGATATCTCGGGTCTACTGTTCAAAGCAATGGTGATATAGACGGGGATGTTAATAGTAAAATTCAAGTTGGTTGGTTGAAGTGGAGGAATGCTTCAGACCTTTTGTGTGATAGAAAGTACCGCTAAGACAGAAAGAAAATTTTTATAAGATGGTGGTAAGACTCGCAATGCTCTATGGCGCTGGATGTTGGCCTTTAAAAGAGAAGCATAATACTAAGTTAAGTGTTGTCGAGATGAGATTGATTAGGTGGATGAGTGGGTTTACACTTAGAGACAAGATGCGAAATGAATATATCTATGATAGGGTTGGTGTAGCTCCAGTGACGGACAAAATTAGAGAGAGTCGTCTTAGATGGTTCGGTCACATTAAACGTCGACCATCTGATGATCCGATTAGGAGAGTAGATGTTTTAGATTCGAGTTATGTTAAGGAAGGCAGAGGTAGACCTAGGAAGACTTGGGCTTATTTTATAAAAAATGATCTTAATTTATTAGAATTAAATGAAAATATGACACTAAATAGGATGCAATGGAGAAAAAGTATTCATGTAGCCAACCCACTTAGTGGGATTAAGGCTTTGTTGTTGTTGTTGTTGTAACCTTTCCTTTCACCTTATAACTTGCAGATCTTCTATGTTATTCTTCGACAATATATTTTGTTCTGCTAATGCTTGTGATAATTTCTAGTGTGGTAGCATAACGGTCATACTATCCAGTAGAAAGTATTTTTCTAAAGCTGCTTGAAAAGGTCATAATATAAGGAATTTGACTGACAGGATTATATTTTGACATATGGGAATTGTAATTTCTGTGAGGCGATGGGCCTATAAGCAAGAGTTATAGAAGTATCTATTCTAGTTTGTTGTGCCTAAATGAAGAAGAGTTGATGATAGAGAAAGTGAGTAACATATTGTAGACATAAATACAATATCAAAATAACGGAACTTTAAGGTTTGTTGGACAGTTCTTAAATGTTCTATAGAGTTAAAAAGTAAGTCAATTGCCAGAAGATAAATCCAATTGATGGGAATATATCATCACTATGGACAATTAACACACATGCTTGATACATCATACTTAGGCGGTGTTTAACTGCAATGTAGATTTACTTTCAATAGGATTTATCAAATCTGATAAATCCATATTTACCAAATTCAATCGTTGACGGAGGAGCTCATAAATTAACACACATGCTTAATATATCATACTTAGGCGGTGTTTAACTACAATGTAGATTTACGTTCAATAGGATTTATCAAATATGATAAATCTAGATTTACTAAATTCAATTGTTGACGGAGGAGCTTGCCAGCGACGACACAATAAATTCGTCTCATAATCTGATTTACTAAATTCTCATCTACGCCGCATGAGAAAAAAATACACCGCGAAAAAAAGTTGATCTAATGGAGCGTTGTATTTATTTATTTTTTTTTTTATGCTCGGTTGGATATAAGTTAAATCCGTGACTAAATCCTATTAAGAGGATGCTACCAAACACCACCTTAGGATGATTTTGTTCTGTGAACTGCTTTGTGTTGTACCAATTTATTTTATAAAATTTGGTATTTTTTTATACTAGTCATAGAAATTTTAATAAATGTAGCTAAAAAATTCAAGCTATCTCCCATTTCTCCTCTTATATCTCACTGTTATAGGTACAGCTAGGGCTGTCAAAATGGCGCATCGTTCGTGAACAACCTGTGTTCGGCTCGGAAAATAGCTCGTATTCGGCTCTTAGGATTAACAAACGAGTCGAACACGAACAAATTTTAATCTCGAAATGTAAACGAGCCAAACACGAACAAATATTTGTTTGCTCATGTTCGACTTGATTTGACTCGAAGACAAAAATATATAAACAAATTCTAATTTTCATTCAAGATATTTAAATAATTAAATTAAAATATTAATTCATATCTTTTTATATTAATTTTTTACATATATTAAATAAATGCTAATTTTAAAAAATTGGTTAGGTGATATATTTTAAAAAATAAATAAATTTAGGAGTTAGATATGTAAATGAGTAGAATTTCGGTGGTATGCATGTAAACAACCCTAAAAATTCATAGCTACACATTAAGAAAAAAGCTTTAACCACTCACAAGGGGAATCAACAACAACAACAACAACAACAACAAAGCCTTAATCCCACTAAGTGGGGTAGGCTGCATGAATTCTTTTTCTCCATTGCGTCCTATTTAGTGTCATATTTTCATTTAATTCTAATAATTAAGATTAATTTTTATACAATAAGCCCAAGTCTTCCTAGGTCTACCTTTGCATTTCTTAACATAAGTCGAATTGAGAACATCTACTTTCTAATCGGATCATCAGATGGTCAACGTTTAATGTGACTAAACCATCTAAGGTTACTCTCTCTAATTTTGTCCGTCACTGGAGCTACACCAACCCTATCACGGATATATTCATTTCGCATTTTGAACCTAATTGTAAAGCCACTCATCCACCTAATCATTCTCATATTGACTACACGTAACTTAGTATTATGCTTCTCTTTTAAAGGCTAACATTCAATACCATAGAGCATTGCAGGTCTCAACATCATCTTATAAAATTTTCCTTTTAGTCTAAGCGGTGCTTTTCTATCACACAATAGGCCTGAAGCATTCCTCCACTTCAACCAACCAACTTGAATTCTACTATTAACATCCCCATCTATATCACTATCGCTTTGAACAATAGACCCGAGATATCTAAATCGTTCGCAGCTTTTAATAATTTGATCGCCCTACGTTACACTTTTGTTAATAGAGCTACTATTACTAAAATTACATTCCATGTATTCAGTTTTAGTTCTACTCAAACGAAGGCCTTTAAACTTCAATGTAGACCTCCATAATTCATGTTTTTCCTGGGCTTTCTCTTTCATCTTATCCACGAGAAGGATATCATCAGAAAAAAAGTATACACCAAGGTACATCCTCTTGTACTTGTCCAGTATGATCATATATAACTAAAGCAAAAAGATATGGGCTTAAAGTCAATCTCTGATTGTAAACCACATAAATAGGAAAATATTTGGTCAATCCTTCTTCAGTTCGAACACAAGTAACTACTCTGGTATACATATCTTTAATGACTCGAATGTAAGTTATATGAACACCTTTCTTCTCAAGGACTCTCCAAAGGATATCTCTTGGAACCTTATCGTAAGTTTTTTTCTAAATCAATAAAAATCAAATGTTGATCCTCCTTATTGTCTTTGTACTTCTCCATCAAACCTCTCGATAAATTTATAGCTTCCACAGTAGACTTGCCCGACATAAATCTAAATTGATTATGAGAAATCTTGGTAATACGTCTTAACCTATGTTCAATTATCCTTTCCCATAATTTTAAAGTATGACACATCAATTTAATTCCTCTATAATCTGCACGTTCTTGTGAATCCCCTTTATTCTTAAAAATGGGGACAAAATACTCTTCTTCCACTTCTGAGGCACCTTTTTAGTTTTTAAAATAATATTGAAAAGTTTAGTAAGCCAAGAAACTCCCAAATCTCCTAAATATTTCTATACTTCAATTGGGATATCATCAGCTCCTACAGATTTTCCACCCTTTATTTTTTTTAAGCCTCCTCAACTTCTTTTGATTAATGTGGAGGTGAAAATGAAACATTTTATTATTATTAACATTATTAAAATCACTAAGGTCGATCGTAGTTTCAGAAACTTCAGTAAAACGTTTATTAAAATAACTCACCAACCTATGTTGAATAATCTTTTTAAGAAAACACTTTTTTAATTTTCATCTTTAATACACTTTACTCGAGTTAAATATTTACTTTTCTTTTTTCTTTGTTTGACTATTTTATACATGCATTTTCACCATCCTTAATATCTAATCTATCATAAAGATCACTAAAAGCATATTTTTTAGCGTCACAGATTATTCTTTGGACTCTCTGCAGACTGTTTTATATTTTTGCCAATTCTCTAAGCTTTTGCATTTATACCAAGTTTTATAACATCACTTCTTATATTTCATATTTTCTTGGACATTATTATTCCACCCCAACTGTTTTTATTTATAGAAACCTTTTTGTTTGATTTTTTTATTTGATTTTGATTTTGATTAAAAAAATTCTGTTGTACACGCTGCGTAGCGGTATGAGGAAAATTTTCTTAACCAACTTTAGTTCCACATCGGGATTTTTGATTTGGAAATTTTTGTATGCCTTTATAAAAGGAGGACTTGGCATGGGCTTTGGCAACCATGAATTATCAAATCTTTACACAGGAATTCTAATATGAATTTTTTTTTGTTTTTACAAATTTAATTATTAAATAGTTAAATAAAAATAATTTAAAATTTTAAATTTATAATTTTTTATAGTTGCTTGTGAGGTGGTAACATAAAAATAAAATAAATGAATAAGTTTTGGGCTTGGTCATCTTAGATTTGTTTATAGGCTTAATTTAATAAGTCCTCACCATAATTATCCTAAATGGTGCTAATTATTAGATTGAATCAAAGGTTTGGAGATGGCTCGGACGAAAAAGATGTTGGAGTTATATTAGGAACTCGGCGCCGACAAATGTCGTATCTTGCCGACAACGTCAAATTCAGCACTAATCTGCCCAAAATGGCGCTCGATGGCTGATTTTTTTAGAGCGCAACTTTATTTTTTGGAGCTTGGGTGCCGACGGTGCCCTATTCAGCGTTGACGGAGCCGAAGCCCCGTAAAGTCGTTTTTTAGAGTTTCAAATGAGAGAATTTAGCAATTTTTAAGCTAAATTTTCACCTCATAACTCCCAAAACTCATTCCTAAAAAAAACCCCCCCTAAAAACCTGCAAAAAATGAACAGAAGTTCCAAAATTTACATTCCATGGCTTCCAAATTTTAGAATCTCTAAGATTTAAAGTTTCTGCATCAGAGAAAGTTCGTCAATTTCTTTAGGGGCAGCGCAAATTACATTGTGCCTCTTATAAAGAGGAGGCTACTCAAAGAACGAGGCTTCGTCAATCGAGGTATGAATGTTCCTAGTACTCAAGTAGAAGAAATTATTAAGTGAAGAGGTGTTTGGAAGTGTTTTCGCTACACTCTTGCCGCAATATCATTCTTGTGGTGAAGGAATTTTATGCAAATCATGGAATCAACCAAGGAGTTTTCTATGTGCGAGGTAAAATGGATATCATTCACTCCTTCAAAGATTAATGAACTTCACATGATAGATAATGTGTCAATATGTTATTAAAACAACTTTTCCCCTACGAGAGACAACATGAATGAAATTTATCGATATCTCGATACATGAAGGTGAAGATCGGGAGATACGTACAACTAGTATGTTAATTTCTCTACTACTTTATTAAATCCCATGTCGAAGCAATGGAATTTATTTATATCTTTAAAATTACTCCCAACCATGAAAATTAGTGAAGTTACGAAGGAAAGTGTAATATTTATAACTATTGTATTCAAATGAAGACTCCGTTGATATCGGCACCATAATTATGAAGTCTATTTTTGGGATTAATTTTGCACCGATCAAATTATGGCTTGCGACATCCTTCCACTATATTTCTTCTTTGGGTGCATTACCACAAGTGCCTTATGAGAGTTTGGAAAAAGTGTGTCTTCTTACTGAAGCCTATGGACCCAACTAATATTTATGACTCATTCAACACCGAGAATGAAAACATTTAAGTGTATCCGTTGATCAACCATCTCATAAGCTTTACTTTCTATTCAACCTCATTTCCATGAAAGTGCACAAGCACTAAGAAAAATCAAGAAATCAAGAAAGATGATAGACCCATGGCAATAATCAACAATATTTCGAATTATTCGATCACCTATATCGTGAGGACGAGATAACGGTTTGGATCATACCGAGCGTATGTAAGAAGGATTGATACAATTGATGAAGAAAAATGATTGATCGAAGAGGATTCGACCGACGATATCCCGTATCGACCCTTCTACAATTTGTTTCGTGCACCACCAATTCATGGGAGATATTAGAGAGGATAAAAGACTGACATTGATGAAGAGAAAGCGATTCTATGTTTTATCTACTTTATTTAGTATTTGGAATTTATTTACTTGAGTTTAATTTGTATTTAGCTTGTGTATGGTGTGATTTCCGTACTTATTATGCTTGATATTCTCAATTTATGTTAACTTTTCATCGTTAGAGTGTTGTGGTTTGATTACAACGCCAAGTTTATGATGAAGTAGTTCACTGGGCGGTGTAAGTTTGTAACTTTATACTTTATATATAAAAGTGATGTTTTATGTTGTTTGTAAAATTTAGTATTGTTTAATTAATTATTATTAATTATGGATGCTTAAAAAGGCTTATTATATGTCATAGTAACTTGGAAATTATCGAAATCGGTAATATTTTCAATCCCAAAAAGAACTCATTTTAGCGCCGATGGCACCCGGTTCATCGCCGACTTCGTGCTCGATTCATACGATGTCACTAAATGAGCGCTAACTATGTTTCCGTACCTGAAAGTCTCGTATCTTTTAAAATCTTGACGAAATAGTAACCACCCCATTTATCACCTTCAACCTCCAACCAAGGCCGAAAAACACCCCTAGTGATTTCATGCATTCGGGATTCTCAAGCAATTTCGCAGCTTTTGTCAATCTAGTTCTCTCGGTAAGAGCTCTACTTTAAACTAAAAAATTTTTTATTTTCACCATGAAATTCCACACTGGAGAGATCCAAAATTTTGGGATTTTTGAAGAAAATTCTTGAAAATCCATGGTGAAATGCTCTTACTTCATAGATTTGACTTCTAGTTTATCAGACAGATATTAGAATTCTATTGGTATTTATTCGCAAATCTGATGTAGATTTCGCATGGCTCCAAAGATGTTTAAGAAAGATAAAAGTTGATTTTGATGAGAGTGAGATTTGTAAATGTTAAAGCACAAGTACCATTTCAAATCTACACTCCAAAGTAAAAAGTGTATACAAGATGTAGGATTTGAAAATCCCATGAACAAAGGTGATTGCCGAGCGAATTAGGAAACTTTCTCTGCTTTTTTCCGTCGATGTCATTGATGTTGTCCAAGAGTTCTATGCTAATCATGATATACCGAAGAAGAGTACGACGGCTTCGAGGACAAATGGTATAATTTGATTTCGAACGGATCAATGCTTTCTACCAGCTTACGAGATAATTTATTTTGTGAGTACAAACTTTTGGTACCGTGGATATTGCCAGAATGAGGTAATTACTTTTCTTACTAATGGAAAAAAAGGAGTAAACTAAGTAAAGACTAAAGATAAATTTTCCTCCTTCCACTTTAATGTTGCATCTAAAGCATGGCATTACTTTATTTCTGAAGACTACTACCTACCTATCATCATAGTGAAGTTTCTAGAGCTAGAGCAATTTTGAATTTTTGTATTCAAAACATGAGATTTACTTACATTGAAGAGTTATTTATAATAGCATTCTAACCATAGCTAAGGTAGAAACCACTCGAGGATTAGGACATTTTGCCCCGATTTATAAGCATGATGTATAGAAGCAGAGTTGAGGTTGATAGTAGCGAAGAGTTGGTCCATCCTTTAAAGCCTATTAGTAAGGCCAACATTCGTACTTATGAATCACATGCAGGATGAAGATTTGGAGATAAGAGTAGTGAGATTCTCAAATTAGTCATGACATCCTCTCTAGAATCTCAGACTCCCTACTATTTTTGATGTTATGGAGTGGTCGATGATACAACAAGATGATATTACAAGGCTTCATAGCATGATTGATGGTTTGGAAGAAAGAAATAGGATTAATGATGATTATCAGAGGAGAAGAGTGGAATATGATATTGCTTATCATGATGCTCATATGAGATTTATGAGGGTCAAGCTAGTGTTATATTTCTTACTTGCCCTAGTTACATTCCATACCACTAAGAAGAAGAAGGAGCAGAGGATGGAAGAGATGATGATTGGTAGTGTAGTACTCTTTATGTTTGTTATTGTTATGCTGGTTCTTATGTTAGTTAGTTGATTTTGTGCAGTATTTGTTTGTAGTGTGATCGTATTTTTTATTTTATTAATTTGTATCAGAATTGATGTTAGTATGTAATAATTGTAGTAAAATTGTAATGGATGTTGTAGTAAGAGTTTAAAGTAGTGTTTCAAATTTTCTTTACCCTGCAAATCTCTAATATTTATGTGAACAATACTTCTAACCATTTTATGTATATAAGAATTTTTATTTAATATCTGCGTACTTCAAAAGAATCAAAAGTCCTGTACAAAAAGGTTAGTTTACTTTCCTTGCTTTTTCTCTCATTTGGTAATTTGTTATACACAGAAAAATTAAATTTGGGGGAGGAAAATTAACTTTTATTTTTCAACGAAAATACTTTTCAAAATTATCTTAACATGATCAAGTAGACGAGCTTAACTTTAGATCACTAAATTTTTTATTTTATTTAAATATCATAGTAGATTTGAATGAAACTTTTTAGTAATGAATGTTAAATTTATGGGTTAAGATATTTAGTATAAGATTAGATTATAGCTAACTATTTAAAGTAAAGAAAATCGTATTTTGAAATGTTAAGAGTCTTAGAGGTTTATGTGAGGAGAAAGGATTGTGACTCTATGATGAATCATTAAAAGCTAATATGTCTATAAAGTAAAAAATGTTTCAAGTTCAAACTTTAGGAAGATGTGATGTTAAAGTTCAAAATTATTAAACGCTATCTAAATATATAATAATCCCCACATGAAAAGGAAAAGAAAAAAAGAGAGGGGATTGAAAAGCAATCCCAAAAATAAAAAGAAAAGAAAAGAAAAATATATGTGAGGAGATGCCTAATAAAAAATGAGCTTCACTTGAATCAACTGAAAGAAAAAGCTTAATTTCATTTCCGAATTTACAAGAATACAAGATCCTTACTAATAGAGTTTTCATGAACTTCTTTTTCATATGATACTTCAAAGCACTCTTAATGTGACAAATTAATATTATTCTTGAAATAAAAAGGAGACTAGAACTCTTAGACGTGATTACTAATTATTCTTATACTCATAATTTTGACCAAAGATATTGAAAATCTTTCTAAAATCTTGCTATTATATTCATTTAAATCAAAAATCTTAGTAATCATTAAGTAAAGTTCACTACAAAGAGCCATATTTTTATGTAGTAAAAGTATTACTTCGAGGATAAGTAATAGTTATGCTCGGGGATTTTGATGTACTAAAATATGTCCGATTTTTTTTCATATATATTTTGTACTCATTTTTTGTGATATTGTACTTTAATGGAAGGTATTTTTCATGCTTTGTTATACATGATGATTTTAGGAAATGGATAAAAGAAGCGAAAAAGAATGAATTTGGAGCGAAAAAAGGCAAAAACTAGATTTTCAAGTTCTCGCCCGACAACGCCCAAATATGCGTCTATAAGGTTTTCTAGAGCTTGGAATTTAAAGGCGCGATAAAGCGCCGAAGGCGCCAATGTCCGCGGAGGCCGCATTCAACGTATTTAGATAACTTTTGGAGGGATTCTCGTGGCAACTCTTGTAAAATTTGTTCCTAGATGAATTTAGTTTTAGACGCCGAAATCGAGAGTGTGTGTGTCATTGCAAGTGAAGAAAGGTGTGCGAGTGAAAAGGAAGTCTTTAGAGAGAGTGTAGAGTTCTAGGGTTTGGTGTTTAGTCTTGATTTTGAGGGATTCTTCTCACAAGAGTTATAGGATGAGAGGGAAAGTGACAGACGGCTTCTTCCCTACTATTCCAAGAGAGAATTGTGTGTTATTATAAAGTGAGTATGAGATTCAAAGTAACTTCAAGGGATTTTTCGGGAAAAAAAAATTAAGATAAGTTGTATTTAATTTTCATAATAGATGACTTTGTTTTTATATATAATCTTTGTTTTGTTGCATCTTCCTAATGAATTCTCGAGTAGATTTCTTTGTTTTTCTCCATGCAATAATAAATGCGAAGTGATAGTTTAGATTGGATGTGCCATAAGAAAGAATAGAAATATCGATAATTTTCACTTCGATCTTCATTTACTTTTAGATCCCCTCACACCGAATAAGTAAAACACGTTGTAAACACATCCAAAAGGGCAATACTTTCTACAACAAAAGTGAAGATTACATTCAATGTCCATGAATGAGTGATGTAGTTCATGGGTTTTGGGTGCAAATAAATAAGAAAATATGTTTTGTTGTGCGTAGAATCGGAGATTTTAATATGACGTACCAAAATCCTCAATTCGTCCTAGTATTTAGAAACCAAAGTGAGACGAGCCTTCGGTGAAAAGGGAAGTGGGAGCTCGGGAGGAGAATCGCATCCTCCCGCCCAACCACGTACTGGGGACTAAACCTAGGATTAGCCAATGTTCTTTATAGCACTCGGAAGAGGGTAAAGAATAGGTATGCTCCTATTTAACAAAATACAAATATTAAACTAATCTATATTATTCACTCACCAAAAATATTATTGTATGGGAGGACACTTTCTATATTTGAACCTTACATTACAAAACTTAGTGTAGATAAGCTACGTAATTCGAAGTTTAGAAAGTTCGTAGTAATTCTAACTTTCGCATTTGGTGTTAGTAATTTTAGTATTTACTGTGATTTGCAAATTTGAATATTGGATTTATGTGCTATGCTATAAGATTTACTCCCCTCCCCGTAGGATCGATAACCGTGACTCCACTAGAACCCCGCATTACTCGAGCGATACGTATAATCGCGTAAATGTCGGATACTTCTGATATTAAATTGATTATACTTTTATAACTGAATTGAAAACAATTTTTGAATATTAATCAATGTTATGAGAAAATATATTTTTGTTTTTTATATTTTATCAAAAATATATTTTGGAAATTAATTAGTCCATAACTACTAGTAAATTCTCAAAGAGTTGGGGTGGAAAATAATCTGTATTAAGAGTTGGGGAATAGTATCATTGGTTCTATCCTCTCTCCCAAAGGATCTTGAGGTAGGAGATACTATTCTAAATCCCACTTCGTATCCCTCGCTTAGCACATGTTAGTGCTCATCGTCATTGCCCTCGCCTCTTATACCTTAAACTTAAACAAACTGATGATCCATATTCGCATTAAAATAATCCCCATTGCTCACAAGGATTTGGTTCCTTACCCAAGACCCAAACACTTTAGCATTGGGTTATTAATGTAGGGATAAGTAGTCAAGGGAATTTTATTTTGAATTAAGAATTAACGAGTCCCGATCATATCTTTTTGGATCCGTATAATTTTTTAGATGACTTTTTTCATCAAATATAATAAGCTGAGTCCTCTGAAATACCCAAAATCCCATAAAGGTGTTTGGGGCATAACCCTAAACACTTTAGGATCTTTTGGATCATTTCAGCTCATTGGAACCTATTACATCGTTGGAATTAATCAACCACGATTAAGTTGGATCTTAATTGAAATTTTTTAATTTACACTCGCGTGAACGTTAATACTTTAATTAACCCATGAGTAGGGCAACTCAGTCATGTTTAATAATTATGTGAGTACCCCAAGGGTAAGCTTGAATACATGAATCTTATAATCTTGTCTTTAATTTAATTCGAGCTTCGTAGTGTCTTTTATAGATATTTATAATTGGTTTATTTATTTTCTAAACCATGCTAAATGATTTTTAAATCAAGTCTAGCTCACTACTAAGCTCTTATATATCTTAAGGGTGGATTTGTAATTTTAAAGAAGTTAAGTAAAGTGTATTCAATTATTATTGAAAGATTAGATTATCATCCCATCATTAGCTTCGGGGCTTCTAATTTGTTAATTATTGTCTTTCTAACTCAAGCCCCTCACATTAGAATCTTCCATACTTAATTAACTTCCAAACTACAATAATCTGGAAAAATTACAAATTTACCTTTTTTGTGGAAAATGACATGAATTGGTTTCTACCATTTAACTCTTTATGTTTCAATCATCTTAAAGGGTTGTACATGATCAATATTACCCATTTAATTTAACAATCTTATTTATCTAAAAATTCTATAATTACCATTTTACCCATAGGGCTCTTTACATTATAGTTTTTTCAATTAATTCTAAAGGCTTTGAAACCTTGTTGTTACCCTAATCATGGGTCAATTAAAATATTGTGAGGAGAATTTACAATTCCCGATATTTATTTATTTTTTATAATTATTTTACTTCAAAAATACAAATTTTCATTGATAAATAATTTAACTAAATAAGAAGAAATTTCTATCCTTAGAAAAATTAGTGGAGATTCACCTAGTCGTAGAACCACTTTAATGATTTTTGTGAATTTTTAAATTTTATTTTTAATTTTTATAATTTTTAATTTATTTTAATGAATAAATGTAGAAAATATATTTTTACTTCAAAATTTATTTTTATATTTTCCATAAATTTCTCTAACTTAAGAGAACTTCGTGAAATTTACCTTATATTTTTATAATCTTTATAAGATTTTTTTTACTTATTTATATCCAAAAATTTGGAAAATAAATTTAAATATCTAAAAATATATTTTTATGTTATAAAATTTTACAAAAAGCCTTTTTTATGTTTTCTAATTAGGATGAAATTTATGACATTTTGGAGTGTTTTCATATTTTGTGATTTTTTTGACATTTTTAATCATTTTTAAATTAGGAAAAAGTCCAAAAATGTACTTTTTATTTTAACTTTAGTTATAGTTTTTTTTAAAAAAAAAATTCTCAATCTTAAGAAACACTTTAAACTAATTTTTATAATTTCTTGGTTTTTCTTTTATTTTTTATAATTATTTGAAGCCAAAATTCCTATTTACTCGAAAATAAATTTTCATATCAAATATAATTTTGCTAACTTCAAAATTTTTATAGAGACATTATAATACCATTTACTTCATTTTGAGGTAATTTGGTGGTTTTTTAAATTATTTTGTAATTTTCTATTTTTTTGGTATTTCTATTAAATTTAAATAATAAAATTAATTTTAAATTTCCTTAATTTTTTCTATTTTATTTTTCTAAAGTTCTCTAATAACAACAGAATCCTACCAAATCTATTTTTTTCTCCGATTAATATTTTAATTTTATACTCTTTTAACTAAAATAATGCTAATAATCCTAGAAAATTAGGACTTTTGCTCAAAGAGGTGTTCTTTTGACCCCTAGAAAAATCAAATAAGGTTTCTCACGCCATCAGAACAAGCCCTCAAAATTTCATTTGGATTTTAATAATTATTTAATTAATTAAGATTTAATTACACTCTGAAGTATTTAATTAATTAAAAATAAAATACAAAATAAATACATAATAAATATTTTTGTTTATTTTTAGCTCATAAAATTTCCTCCGATCATTGAAAGTACCTGCGGGTATTTTTCTTTTATTTCCGTATGATTTTTCTACACTAAGATACGAATTTTTAACATTTTGTAATTATTTAAATCCTAAATTTCATTTTTTCTTACTTATCTGAGTCATCATCAGCGTCTCTGAGTGCCACGCAATGCATTTTTGGATTTGTTGCTACCATCCTAGTCACATCAATGTTGGGCCGCCTTTTCACACTTCTTCGTCCCGTCCAACACGATCCATGTCATCCGTCGAATACTCGCGCAAAATGAACTTCATCCGTTCATCACCCCCAATATCCTTAACCCAACCGACCATTTTCTAGATCTAATATTTCACTCAATACTCAACCAAATCACGCGAGGTTTGTACTCTTACACATTCATCTCGATGAGACGAAGACATCTATATGGCTATATACATATGAAATAGAATTTTTCATTGGGCTCAGAATTTATAAACCAAAATTTAGGATTTTGGTTTATACCTTAACCCTAGAGGTGAGGCCTCGATCGTTTCGGACGAGTCATTCGCCTCGAGTCCATGAAGCTCCTTAAAGAACCAACTTTCTCTCGCGGATGAGTCTCGCGTAGGAGTTCGATCGCCATGATCGACCTAGGTCAAAGTCAAGGTTAAATTCTTGGGAGAGAGGGATTTTGGATTGGAACTTCTCCTTATGCTCTGGTAAAGCTTAGAGCAATTCAATTGAAAGTATTGTGACGGTCAAAGACTCAAAAGATGCCCTAGTTTTCAAGCTCAAAATCGAGACCTGGGCAAAGGAGAGACGAGGGCTGAAAATGTTAGAATGAGCGAGGATCAGTGAAATTATTGCCTGCTGCAATTTTGACATAGTTTCCCCAATGATTGTGTTTATTCCCACCTTATCCGGCGTTGACATGTGGCTTATTTATAAAGGATGAAGGAAAGTAATCAATTTGGTTGGCCAATGGGTGAGTCAAAGCATTTGATGAAGAGAAGAAGAGGGCAAGTGCCTAGCTGGGTTGTGGCCGCCCTCGGATGGGCTTAATTATGTGTTTTCCCCATGTTGGTTATCTCACCATGATTTTTTTGGTACTAAGGTTGTTGGCCTGGGCTGTGGAGGTCACCATCTCTGCTCAAGGAAGTCGTGGCTTAATGTTGGTGAAGTCAATCGGCCTCGCAATGCGTAAAGGTGGTTAATTAAAATGTGCAGAGGTTTGGGCTAGGTTTAGGACAACCATGGGTTAGGCCCATGGAAATGGCTTCGGGACTTCCCGGCTAACCAAGGTCGGTCCAACTCAGACTAGTGGGGTCAAGTCACCATCCAAGTGTATTAGGACTAATCCCGGGGTTTAGGTAATTCATGAGAGTGGTTATTCACTTTAAGGGAATCATTAAAGGGGCTCCTCCTTTTGCCACTTTAGCTATGGTGACTTGACATGGCTCAGATGGCTTGCATCTGGCTTGGATGTGGCTTCATGACTTGCCTTCTGCTTGGCTAATTTGCATGAAAAGGATTTTAGAATTTTTGCATTTCTGAATGGGTTTTTCATGTGCCTTAACAAGGAATATTTCTTCACTCATGAGTGACATGGCATAAGGTTTAATTTGATTATATGGATGATGAAGTTAATGTGTAGGATGGCCTTGTCATGTGGGCTTTTGGATTTGGGCTTGAGTTCAAGGGCTTTTAAAATTATGTGAGGAAGGCTTTTTTAGAGTGGGCTTTTAAAATTAATCATGGTGGGCTTAATGAATTATTTTCATGAAAGATAGTTTGTTTTAGGCTCAAATTTGACTGGTTTGAATTTGGATTTGCTTTGGAATGGTTTTGGTCTAATTGGGGGCAAATTAAGAATTTTGGTGAAAATTAGTTATTTTGGTAATTTCTTAAATTTTAGGAAAATTGGCTAATTTTGAGGGGTTTGAAGTATTTTAAGTCAATTATAAATGGATTGGTTTAAAATGATTTTTAAAAGAGACTAAGCAATTGGAGCCATAGAGGCAATTTGGGAATTTTTGGATTTTGACTAATTTTATGAGATTCTGGCTGAATTAGAAAATTGAATAATTTGTTGTGGCTTAGGAATGAATTTTGGTGAAAAGTTAGAAATTCAGAGTTTTGGGATTTATTAGTATTTTAAGGGCATTTTATAGTTTGGGAATTTGGGTAGTGAACATGTAAGCCATGCATGCTTTCCCTAGCCGCAAGGTCCATGGGAGAACTCTATTTAGATCCTCCACATGTTGATCTTAGCCATCCTAACCAAAGGCTAAGGATTTGGATAACCCACATGAGTTTCCAAAGAAGTCAGAGGTGAGTCATGGAGAGGGTGATTTAGGTTTAGAGGTATGTGGGGAATTATGATAGGCTCAAGTGCATGTGTGTGAGAGACCAATGCCAAGCCATCCAAAGGTCATCCTAATGCTTCTTCATCCATAGATTCACCTCTAGTCTTCACATGTTGGTCCTAGCCATCTTAGCCAAAGTCTAAGGGCTTGGACCAACTCCATGTGAGACTTCACAAGAGGAGTGTTTAGAATTTTTATATGGGAGAGTTCCATCACTAGTCCTCAGATGGTCACGAAAAGTCCTAGGCTTCTATGGCAGAAAGACCGACCTCATCAAAATGAGATTAACATATGGTCGTCCGCATAAGTGTGGAGTGCTAAACAAGTACGCCACACATATTGTTGTTGATTGAAATGATCAAATGTATAACACAATCATTTAAGTCTTCACACTGAACAAATTTCAGAAAATCGAACGAGATTTCAAACTCGAGAAACTCGGGCTCAAGTCAAGACATATGAAGTTTCGTCAGATTTAGCAAGTGTACTTTCAAATTGTAGTTGTGAATCCAAGTTTTCAAATTTTAATGTTGATTTTATTTGTTTTTTGTCTAAATTAATCTTATGGATTTTTTATGAAATTTAGATTTTAGGTGAAGAAAAGATCAAATCGAGAAGGAAAACACTAGCGCTAATATCGAACTCAAGAGACGATCGAGGAAGTTTTCAAATTGAGTGCGTTGGGATGACCAACATGGGATTTATGCCGAATTTCAAAGGAGGCGACCGACATCAGATTTATGCCGAATTTCAAATGAGGCGACTAATATGGGATTAACATTAAATTTCAAGGGAGGCGGCCAACACAAGATTTACGCAAAATTTTAAAAGAGGCTATCGATACGTGATTTGCGTCGCCGAATTTCAAAGGAGGTGACTAACACAAGATTTCAAGCAGAGACTTCAAAGGAGGTGATGTGCACTCCCGGATTTATGCTCTTAATTTCAAGTGAGGTGACCGACACATGATTTACACCGAATTTCAAAGGGAGGAGACCGGCACAAAATTTAAGCCGAATTTCAAGGGAGGTGACCTACGCAGGATTTACGTTGATTATCAAAGCCGACACGAGATTTACGTCGAACATTTTTTACCTCACTTTTGATGAGGTCTATTCATTCTTCAGAGCTTAGGATCTAGCCATAAAGATTTTCTCAAGACTATTTTTAGAGGACTAAATATGGAACCCTCCCCACTAGAAATTCAAATACTTCTTGCTTCACTTAGAGCTTCATGTGCTTGCTCAAGAAGAGTCCTCTATAGGATGGTCAAGCCTTAGGACTAACCCCGGGTTGGTCTAACAGTCAAGCTCGCATTACCGTACACACACACACACACCTAAATACTCCTCACTTTCACTCTTTCCCAAAAATCTAAACCAACATTCCCAACATTGGTTCCCTACTTCTTGAAACTCATGTGGGTGGTTCCCAAAGCTCTTAGCTCTAGGCTAGCGTTTAGCTGTAACCAACACATGAGGATCCAAAATAAGACTTTTCTTTGCCCATCGCGCAACAGTTAATATCAAGATCGACATCCTCAACTAATCCCAATTTTACCAAAAGTCCCAATTTTGAACCCAAACCATGAAAATGACCAAACCTACCCGAATCGACCAAGCCATATAACTCACAACCAAGAATTGGACCCTAGAACCAGGCTGTAATCACCTACCCACCTCGGCATTTGCTCATGAACCAAAGTGTCCCATGAATTAGGGGATCTCCTTCCTAAATTGGCCAAACTAAAAGGATCTTTCACACCAACCATCAAACCTCCAATTTAATCATCATCAGCTCGTTCTCTCGACCCAAATGAAGCCACCTCCCCGACCTGCATGTACCCGACCCATTGAAAACCAAAAATTAAGAGCCATCTTCTCATAAGCCAAACCCAACCGCACCCATTCAATGTATCTCACTCCGACTATTAATCGACACCTTCGCCCTCCACCTAAGCGCTCGATCGCACCTATCACCAAAATTTGCGGACACCCTAAGCCCCTCTATTTAAACACCACCTCTTCATGCCCAAAAGAAAAGAGTTCACCAAACCTAAATAAAACTCTACCAAATTGTTCTCAAACTCTCTAACAAATAAGAGAAGCTCACTCCACCATTTTCCAAATTCTAATTCCAACTCGTCTAAGCTCAATTTGTAGCTCAAAATCATCTCAAAAAATGTACACTTCACCTCACTTCACAAAACCTCAAATCGACCATTCACCGAGCTTCACCAGAGATAGAGGAAGTCTTCCATCGAAAGCCCTATCTCCCTACACCTCTAAACTCGTACTTTCTCCTCACTTCTCCACCTACTTAAAGGAGTTCTTAACGTAACTTCTACCAATCCAAACCCATCAGCTTCGCAAGCACTCGATTGAGCCACACCTCCCAGATAAAGTTATAAACCATTTTCCCCCAAATCGGTTTCGGAAATAGTCTTTGGCGAAGAATGTTTAATTTCATTCATGATAAACTATACGGATATGTTCATCTCGACTCGTATGAAGGTGTAAGAATGTAAACCAAAAGTGATTTTATTGAAAGGTAGAAAGATCTAGTGGTTAATGTAACGGCGACAAGTTAAATACTGGGGAAGATAACCAAGAGCTATCAGACGCACATGTAATGGATTGACGCTTTAGATCGGCAAGCAGGACAAACGGATGATACATGAAATGCAAAAGCTACGTGAAAGCTAACTCGATGGTACATCGAATTCAGTAGAGCACCACATATCAAATGAGTCGATATGCGGTAACTTGGCGCCGCGTCGGGTAAGTAGAAATTATGGATTTTTTATATTTATTTAATTTTAGAAATTTTAAAGATGCATAACTTGGTGTAGAAAATTCATAAAAATAAAATAAAAATACCTTACGCCACGAATTAAGAGAACAATGTGGAAATAAAATAAGAGTTATTTCACTTGATTATTTTTTAACTTTATTAAAAGGTGAAAAACTTATTTAAATCATAACTCTTAACAATCATTTCACCATGGCTTAAGACTTTGGGGTTGATTCCTCATGTTAATAAGGATGTTCTCTCGATTTTTCCAATGTTGTAGGGCATCTCTAACCGTAGATCTCTAATTTTCAAGTTTAAATTATCTCTGCTTTCGCTTAAAATTTATAATAATTAAAATATAAATCAAAAATACAAAATTTATTTTGTTAGGTTCAATGCGATCGTTAACTTTAAGAAAAAAATAAAATGGATTTACCTAATTAAGAGCGGCACTAATCGTAATTAACTCATTAAAAACTTTAAAAAATTTAAATAATTAAAACAAAAAATCACAAAAATCATTCCACATCAGGAATAATAAAATTTCATGCAATCGGAATTGATTTAATCACTAAAAATAATTTTGCAAGTAAAATTACACTGCATTAAAAAAATCATAATAATTAAAAATATAATTAATAAAATTAAAAAAACTGGTTTTGGGAGTTTCTAGTGACTGGACTTAAGAAAAATAAAATTGTAATTAAAATATACATTTTATTTTTAGACTATATTTTGAATTTTTAAATAATTAAAAATATTTAAAATTATTTAAAAATCATAAAAATCATAAAAATGCGAGAATACACCAAATGTTACATTTGATTCCCAAGTCACTTAAGAATGATTAAAGTATTTTTCTAATTTTCTAAATAAAGTTATAAATTTTTAAAAAGGCTAAAAATGAATTTTATTTATTTTTACACTAAAAATAATTATAATAAATAAAATAAAAATCATAAAAATATGAAATTTGCTCCTCTCGTGTTCTTTGAACTCGAGAGGTTTACAAAAATGTAAACCCTAATTTTCCACTTAAATGATATTTTATATTTAATTAACACTCAATATAAATAAATAATTATAATAATTAATATAAAACTCAAAAATTATGAAAATTGCTCTAGATGGTCCTCTAACCTAAGTGAACTCAATAATTTTTCTAAGAATAAATGATTTGTTTTTAGTTAATTTATTGAATTAATATTACAAATACCTATTTATGTATTAAAATAATTATAAAAATAAAATAAAAAATTAGAAAAATCATATTTTTTCTTCTAATATTTTAATTAACCCATGAGTAGAGTAACATGAAAATTTCAAGGTCACTCGAGTTTAATTTGAAAGATTATGAAATGATAGACCTAAAAGGACAGAATAGTAATTATCGAATTTAAGCTTTAAATTAATATTTCGTTTAATCAAAGAGGTAAATGGGTAATAAATGATTTTTTAATTAACTTTGTTAGAAGATTTAAAACATTAGGAATTAAAAGGTAGAAACCAATCTCACCTCTCCATAACAAGTATAACAGGTAATTTTACTTTAATTATGGTAATTGGAAGTTAATTAAATTAAATTATCCTAAGGTGAGGGGTTTGATTTTGGAAGATATAATAACTAATTAATTTGGAACCCCTAATCAAATGGTTTAATTATAATTTAATATTTGATAAGTATTATTATCACATCACTTGACATTTTCTTAAAAATTGTAAATCTACCCTTTTAGGTATTAAGGGTTTAAGAGGAACTAGGCTCACTTAAATGATCTAATGAGGTTTAAAAAGGAAATGCAATCATTTTTAACACTTTTTGAAAAATACACTACTATCCCAACTTTAAATCAAATTGGCTAAGTTCCTTAACAAATCAATTTACCCTTAAAAGGTCTTCACCTACATAATTTATAAAATGAAATATCATGTTCTAGTTACTCGCTCATAAAAGGATAACTGCATTAATTTTACCGAGCACGGGGTTAAAGCACACCCACAAAACCTCACTTTGTAATGATGAATGATTTAGCAACAAAATAGGTTTCAAGGAACTCGGACCTTTCCAAAGGATCTTAAAAGTTGGTTAGGGTCATGCCTTCAACACGTTTTATGATCCTTTGGATATCTTGGAGGATAACCGAACCTATTACGTTTTTCTTAACAAAATCATCCATTACACAAGGGAATTAAACCACCAAGTTATGCTCTTAGGGCACGGTAGGCACACCTCGATCTATCTTTCCTACTTTCCTTACATGTAACATATTTCTAATTCCCCGCAAGATTATACATATACACCGTAAATAATGATATTTTAGTGAGTGCGAGAAGAAGACCGTACGCTTTTCTTTAGTTTATTTACGTTGATTTTATTTACTCCCGCCTTACCGTCTAACACGTTGCATTTCTTCACAAATTATGCACACCCTACATGTTAAACCAAAACCAAATCAAAACAAAATTTACAACAACAAGAAGATAAGACAACTCAAAAATTAATCAAAAAAACAAAATAAAGATAATCATAACTAAATTAATACATCTATTTAAATGATTGAGAATCTCTTTGATGAGGCAAGCTATTGTGTAACGAGATTTCCTACGGCTCAATGAACTTATTGAATTCATTTAGTTGAGTTTGGTAAATTCATTTGACTAAGTGAATCCAAACAACATGTTTTAAGGTCGGAACAGGGAATCGTAGATCCTAACTTGCTTCGCTCTTAATCAACTTAAATTTCCCCCTAATAAGCATAAATAATTTGACAACTACACCATATTTTAAACTCTAAACCTGATACTCTTCTCTCAACCTCCTCACTTCTAAACCTAAACTTGCCACAACAATGTGGCTTGCAGCAAACACCGCGGACAACACGACGATGGCTGCAGGAACATCTTCCAGAGAGCAAAACGGAATACAACAAAGCAAACCTTCTAAATAAACAACAAGTCATATGCGCATTTCGAGGTAGTTCGTCTAGTATAACCTAAACCCTCACCTTATCTTTTAAGCTTTTGTACACTATGCACTATAGGCCCTAACTCGTCTTAAGACTCCCGTGTCATTTGGTATGACATAAATCCTCCTTCTAGCCTAACTGCATGATCCGAATCACGCATGTAAGCCCTAAATAATAAAATTGAAAAATAAAACATTAAATAATATCTATCCTAAATTAAAGCCAAATCATAAGATAGTCTGGGAATCACCGAGGTTCTCCTCGTATCCGCGACATTCTCGGCTTTCTCCCTTTGGATTCCATGATAATTTTTCACATTTGCACCTTTCTCAATTGGTATTTCATATTGTCCTATCTTGAAAATCCTACCCTTTCGAATTTATGAAGGCATTATTTCTGATCTATATCGAGAGTTTTTCTTATGTGACTTTGGTCATTTAAGATGTAATTAACCATGTGGGCTTGCCTTTATAAAATGAAAACTTTAAAAACTCAAATGTAATATAAACTCTATCTGATCTCTTATATTAGATGTAGGAACTTGTCGGTCAACTTAAATGGTCCGCACCAAGATGGATGTCATAGATTCTTTAGTTTACTTAATCAAGCCTAGCGTAAGTGATGTGTCTATTCTTCAGTGGTAGATGCATGACTTGCAGGTAGTGCTTTTTAACTTAAATTATTGTTTATATGAGATCGGTTTGATTTTATATATTTTTAAATTAAAATGATAGTTTCTAATATATATATATATATATATATATATATATATTATATTAAATCAAAACACTAACATTTTAATGTACTCGACAAACATCAAAGGAGGTGACCGCACAGGATTCACGCCGAGTTTCAAAGGAGGCGACCCACACGTGATTCAAGTTGAATTTCAAAGGAGGCGGTCGGAAGGTGTGATTCACGCTGAAATTCAAAAGAGGTGACCGACACGAGATTCATGCCAAATTTTAAAGGAGGTGACAAAGGACTCCACACTAGATTCACACCGACTTCAAAGAGGCGACGACATGAGATTTAAGCCGAATTTCAAAGGAGATGGCCGACATGAGATTTAAGCCGAATATTAAAGGAGGTGATCGACACAGGATTTAAACTAAATTTCAATGTGGCAATTGACACGTGATTTATGCCAAATTTCAAAAGAAGTGCCGACACAGATTTTCAAGGAGGCGAGTGACAATGATTTTCACCGAATATCAAGGGAGGCGACCAACACAAGATTTACGCTAAATTTTAATGGAGGCGAATGACACTAGATTTTACACTAAATTTGAAAGAGCGACCGACATCAGATTTAAGCCAAATTTTAAAGGGAGGCGACCACCATATTTATGTTGGATTTCAAGGGAAGCGTACCGACACAAGATTTATTTTGAATTTCAAAGGAGGCGACCGACACAATTTATACCGACTTCAAAGGAGTGTGACCGACACAGATTTATACCAAATTTCAAAAAGGAGATCGATACGGGATTTATGTTGAATTTCAAGGGAGACAATCGACAAGGGATTTACGTCGAATTTCAAGGAAGCGACCAACGCGGGATTTGCGGCCAAATTTCAAAGGGAGGTTGTAACACAAAGGGATCCTAAGGAAATGTGGTATCGAATGTAAAATCTTTAATTCAAGATTTTTGGGAATTCTAAAGGAGTAAAAAGAGCGTACCCTAACAAGTAGAACTAGCTAGCCTCTTCCGAAGAGAAGGAGGACCAAGAGTTCTTATGGAAGGAAACTTTAGGTTGAGAGAAGTGATGGTGCTTCGTTATATCGAGAACGCTCAATGATGTTAGTCGGAGTCAAGTTTAAAATTTCCGATTCTCGACTTTAATCTAATTCCACTCGATTTGATTCAATTTTAATTATGTTTATTTGGCTTTCTTCTTTTCTTTTCGTTTTCGTTCAAGCCAAATTCCTCGTCTTAAAATTTTGTTTTATTATTATTACATATTTTGTATCATTCCTTGTTCATTACAAAACCAAATAGACGTTCGCTCAATGGTTTTAAATCAATAAGACAATGTAGAACTAAAAGCAAATCGTTGATTTCTAAAAAGTTGATACGTTGAGATACAATCTAATCATTACACAACCTCGATCGTAACTAGACGTGGTTATAGATCCCATGTTGTTCTTCTAGCTACCCGGAGTTATGTAAATACTAATCCTCCTCCCAAGGTATGCGTTCGGGAACTAAAGTCCCCTCGCATACGCCAGAGGTGTGCTGAGCCCCAGCAACTCCAAGGATCATACCCCCTTCAATTTCCTGGGACGTTGGATATCCGAACCGTGTTTTACTATCATCCATCTTTCGAAAGTAATCGAAACTCTTCTCCGTAGAACTCCGAGGATGCGTTGTTTCACCAAATTTTCTCATTTTCCTTTAAGAACCAATACGTATCCAACAAAGCCCTCGGAACTCATCCCGGGCCCACTCATCTAGTAGTTTCTTCTCAAACATTATGTTGCATTCACTAATGAAGGACACCATGCTAAACGAATTTAAGAGGAGGCACGTAGCCTACTTCCAAAAATGCAATAGTAGCCTAAAAGGTAGAGCAACAATAGCCTAAAAGGTGTGGTAACAATAAGCCCAGGGACGTGAAGCAACATCAATCAGAGAGGGGAGTAAATAATAGAAAGAAAGGAACTTTGATCGAAGGAGTGATGTGCTTCCCCTTCAATGAGTCTATTAATAAGAGAAAAACTAGAAATTTAGTGCCAAATTTTGTAAAATTAATCGTTTTTGCCCAAAATTTCCATATATGGGTGCATGCTTGTGTGCGGACTCGCACACGCACAACACCATGTTGCGTAGCTTACTTGTGAATAGTTTGTGGAATCATTTTCAACTAGACCCAAACCAGACCGTGTACGTGCTCGTACAACCCACATCGTCGACCACCCCGCTCTAGCCAATCACCCACCGACCTCTTGCACTAACCTAGCCCGTGCAACCGCTCACACTAATCTAGTCCATGTAAGTGCTTTTCTAACTTGGTCCACTCCCGTATTACGTACACCACACATGATACTGCGAGACACAACAGGCTTGTACATCCTCATGCTAGCATCCATCGCTGTTGTAGAACATAGACGTTCTAAGCCCTCATTCTCACATGTGTACCTATATACACATGCTCACCCTCACTACCGCATGCACAAAACACTTAGACCACCTTTGTCATGCCGCACTATATACACATGCTCCCCCTTGATATCGCGTGTAAGGACGCACCTATTCAACTTCGTACGTTGTTGAATTCTCGATTGCATTTGTACCAACTAATGGACTCCATCACATCCTTAAAGACTTAACTATAATTATTTTTCGAATGAAATACAAACTTTCTCCAACAAATTCATGCAACACTAGCAAATGCATACAACGATCGTCGACACTAACAACAACGACATGATCAAGTATATTTTCAAAAGTACTTATTTTGCCCTTCCTTCGCATTTTGGATTTAATTTTGCCATTTTTAAAGCTTTACAAAGTATCAATATCATACATTTCTTATTCTAATTCAAAGGTACAAGTTTTTTTTAGCCTAACAAAAAATTAGGATGGAGACTTTCACAAGAATCCTTATATTTTTTGGATGATAAAACCACCAATATCAAAAATAAGGGGTAACTGATGCATCATCAATAATTTTTTATCTTTCTAAAGATAAATATCGAAGCATTTTTTAAAAGTAAACATTCTATATTCAAATTTAAGACTAGTCGTGGCTCTAATTTTATGATGTTTATAATCAAATTGATCATCTCAACAAGATGAACTTGATGATATCAATGTTGGCTCGATCCAAGTTCAATCAAGCTTAGTTCAAGCCATTAAAGAAATTTTAGAGATTTTGAATCATCTTCGAATGGTCAAATGAACTCCAAATTTGATATATTTATATTCAAATCAAGCATCTCCATAAGATGAATCAAACAAACCTAAGCTCCCTTAATTTTCAGATCATTAAGGTCCTCAAATCATTAAAAAATTCATATGATCATGAGATCAATGTGGGTCATCTAATTAGTTGGTTTGAAAATTTATTCACTAAAGGACCAAAATTCCCTTCTCTGAAGCCTATAAATATACCCTCTTTCCTCTCTTCGAGGGGGAAGGGAAGAGAAGGAATCCTAGAGCTTTTTTTGGCTCAATGACCCAACGATAACTTCTGGCCTTTATAGTAGCCAACCATTATCGACTCCTCCCATTGCCGCCCACGTTAACCATTACCGGCCACCCTTGCTAATCTTGGTTAGTGACTCGCTTGCTAACATCATAGCCTAAATAAGAAAGTGATGTATAATGTTCTATTAAAGATCCAAAATTGTTTTTTTTCTTTTAATCGTTGATCACAAATGTTAGCCACCATTAACAATTGTCGTGTGGCCTCGCTAGCCCTTCTTAGAGAACCATACTTTTTTATGTTTTATTTCAAATACAATCATAATGGATGGTGTCATATTATATAATCAAGTGATAACTTTCAACCTTCCGAAGCTACCGACCATGATCAACTTTTGCCAATAATGTATGCACACCATCATTGATGACCACTCAGTTGATAATGGCATATCCTTTATACTCTGCCGTAATATATACCACCGTATCAAGCCCAACAATAACTTCATAATTGTCAATCTATGTTTGCTACTTTAGTCTAGCCATTGATGATCACTACTTATGGTAATCATAGCTCTAATATCATGATTGTTCTAACACATGTATTTTTATGTATGTTGAATACCGATTAGTTGTTTCATGGTGTAAAATTATATTCCCATCTGAGAGTATGATCCAACCACCGAATTAAAGAAAAATATATTAAGAAATTCATACCGATTTTACATTAATTTTGATAATATTGCACTTTAAAGAAAGGTATTTTTCTATGTTTTGTTGTGCATGAAGATTTATAGATAATGGAGCAAAAAGATGAGAAAATGATCGAATCCGGGAACAAAAAGGACCAAAAGAGACAAAGTTGATATTGGCCGCCGACGGCGAGGATTAGGCCGCCGACTCGCAGTTTTTCCCGAGAGCATACAAATAAATTATAAAAGGAGCCCACCGAAGGCGAGATCGAGCCAGCCGACGCCGAGCCTCAAAGAACTGCCCATGTTCTGTGGCTCGCCGACGCGGCCAACGCAGCTTCGCCGATGGCGAGAAGGTCGGTTCAAGCAAGATTCATCGAATAAGTGACGCCTTTTGGAAGAGGTGCGACAACTCAAAATATTTCACCTCTTTAAAAAGTACAAATTTAAACTAAAAAGCTTCTTCGCAGTGTCATTAAAGTGTGTCTAGTGTGTCCAGGTCTCTGTGAGAGTTTAATAGCCATTAGTTGAGTGCGTTGTACAAGAAGGAAGAGTCGAGGAACTTCAAGGAGTCTCGTCGGAGAAAATTTGAGATAAGTTGTGTTTACTATTTTGTAACTTCGATTTTATATGAAATCCAAGTTTTGTGTTATTCTTCTTGATGCATTCTGAGTAGTCTTCTCTCGTCTTCTCCTTGTTTTCAGATTTTGTGAAATGGAAAATTGAATTACCAGGCCTAAAATATTCAATAAAAATTGCGATAATCTTTTTACTTAAAAAACTTAATTTACTTTCAATCCGGCCAATTAACTTCGTTAAAATATGTTAACTTCACAACTAAAGTAAATATTATATCCAAGATTCGTGGAGGTCAAAGTCCCTTGAAGGAGGGTGCAAATAAATAAAGAAATAATATTTATCTACGTAGAATCGAGATTTTAGGAGGACAGATTAAAATCCTCAATTATGTTCTATCGTTTTCGGTGTCGTTCAGACGTTAGCTCTGGAAGTGGTGCAGAACGTTAGAGCTCCAAAGTGAGAGCTTCGTATCCCTCCCTTCAATGCAAATTGGCAGATTCAAGTAACCAAGCATAGTGGATTAGTCAATGTTCTTTGGCGCTCTCGACCAAAGCAGCACGTAATGCTCCTATTTGGCACAATATAATTCAAACTAATTTAATTATTCGTTCACGAATTCCTCTTTAACAAGGGAGAGATACTCTCTTTTCTATATCAAGTAACTTCCCATTTCAAGATTAAGTATAGGACTTAGTATAATTATTCTCTTATTTACGTTTACTAGATAGTTATTTCAACTGCCGTAATTAGTTCGTAATCTTTATTTCCCCGTGGGATCGATATCTGGGACTCCATTGGGGACTCCGTATTACTTCAACTATACGTATACTGTTGCATCGATAAGGGGTAACTTTGCCATTAGTCAACATTTTTTTACAATTTTTAACACTTATAAAGTTACACATCACCGCCCTCGTCAAGTTTTCGCGCCATTGCCGGGAAGTAAAGGGATTATTAAATTAATTAATAAAATAATTATTAAGGTAATTACTGTATAATCAACTATTTTAAAATTACATAAGTTTTAATTTATATTTTTTATGTGCAAATTGGGAATGTAAAATTTAATACCTTACGATTAGAATTAGAACGCACTATTAAAATTAGAAAATAGAAAAGAAAATTATAAATTTAAATCAAATGGCAAATAATCCAAACAATTGAAAAATGCAAATCAACCAAGACCTTTTAAGAGGCTACGCTAACCCTACATTACATGAAATTCACTTAACTATCTTAAAAAAAAAAAAAAAAAAAAAAAAAAAAAAAACCCCGATGTACGTCAATTCATTTGAGCTTAAACCGCAATTATCCAAATGGTACGTAATAATCAATTTAGTGGTTCCTCACCAAACAAAGATCCTAATTTACATCTCGCTAGTTTTTAGAACTTTGTGCTACTTTTAAATATGACTGAGTATCTAATGATGTCATGGGGATTTCAGCTTTTTCATTTTTCTTTAAGGGATAAGGCTAAGATGTATAAATTCGTTAACACCCGGATCTATTAGAACTTGGGGAGAATTATCACAAAAATTTCTATCCAAATACTTTCCTCCTTCAAAATCGCTAAGCTTAGAAATGACATAACCTCGTTTTTAGTCAACACTGAGAATCGATATAGAAACTTGAGAGATTTAAAATTCTTAAAGAAATGCCCACATCATGCATTAATGCATTGGTTAATTATTCAAACTTTATAATGGATTAGTAGAATCTCTTAGATCTATTATTAATGTCAACATTATGGTTCATTAATATCAAAACCATTTGATGAGGCTTATTCATTAATTGAAGAAATGCATACCAACAATTTTCAAGTATGGCCTTCGAAAGGCTAAATCTTAAAAATAAATATTATCCATGATTCTGATGCAATATCTATGTTAGCTTCTCATATCGTTGCTATATCTAAGAAATTGCATTTTAGAATGAATTATTCTCCTACTATAATGGAAGAAAAATTCATCTCGGGGCAATTTATGGATGTTCAACTTTTCTATGAAACTTTAAATGCTATTAATAATAGACCCAATAATCCTTATTCAAATTATTACAACTCGGGTTGGAAGAATATCTTAATTTTAATTGGAATAACAATTCTACTAATCAACAATGGGCAAACAACCCAATAAACCCATTAGGAAATTAATCTAACCAAGGAAATCCTAATTATAAACCTTCTTATCCACTCCGAATTTAATAATAACTCTCAATTTAAGGAAAAGAAGTTATCTATGGAAGAATTGATATTAAATATGGGTCTCGCATTTGCAGAATCAAGGAACCGCTACAAATTCAAGGAAACCAATTACAAAATCAAGGAACCGCTATTAAAAATATTGAAACTTAACTTGGGCATATCGCTACAGCACTTAATAATAGACCTCCTGGAACTTTTCCTAGTAATGTGGAAATTAATCCTAAAGACCAAGGAAAAGAACAAATAAAAGTGATACAAATACGTAAGTGGAAAAGAATTAGAAACAAGAGTACAAAAAGAAATGAAATTTAAAAAAGAGAAAGTGGAAACTGAAAAGAAAAGGATCAGCAAGATCAAGATTTAGAATATCCACTAATACCAATGAAAATTACCGTATAAAAACCACCACCACTATGTCCTCGCCGATTAAATTCTCAAATCCCTAAGAAATTAACTGAGGAATATTCCCTTTGTAGAATCATTGTAACAAATGCCCAATTATGTGAAATTTAAGAAAGATATTTTAAACAAGAAGAGAAAGTTCACAGACAATGAAACCGTTGCACTTAGCGAAGATAAAAATTATTCAAAAAACTTCCCGAGAAATTAAAAGATCCCGGTAGTTTCACTATACCTTTGCCGTCGGGAGAAAATTTCATGGAAAAGCTTTATGCGACTTGGGAGCGCATTAATCTTATTCCCCTATCAATTTTTAAAGATTAGGATTGGGAGAATTCTCACCTACTTCGTAACTCTTGGGTTAGCCGATCGTTCAGTTGACTTATCCTAAAGGAGTTATCGAAGATGTGTTATAAAAGTGGATAAATTTATCTTTCTGTGGATTTTATTGTTTTAGATATACAGGAAGATAAAGAAATACTTATAATTTTAGGAAGACCCTTCTTAGCTACTGGAAGAGATATGATTGATTTTCAAAAAAGGAGAATTAACTACGAGAGTACACGTTTCGCAAGAACTTTCAACATTGCAAAATCAATGAAATACCCCGTTATTGAAAAAGATGATGAATGTTTTCGAATGGAAATTCTCGAACATCTGCAAAAAAAAATATTTTAAAGAAAAATTTGAAAAATAAACAAGAAAATGGGGAAAATGCATAATTATTTAAAAAAGAAGAAAACGAAGTAATTAAATATATACAAGAAAGATTCGAGATGCCGGATGTTACTGGAAAATGCTAAAATAATATACTTCCGTCGATTATAAAACCTCCTGAACTGAGTTAAAATTTTGCCTACTCATTTGAAGTATGTATTTTTAGGAAATTCTTTAACTTTACCTAAGTTATTATATCCTCGAAATTAAGCGAATTACAAGAGAAAAACTTTTAGACATATTAAAGAAGTATAAGAAAGCTTTTCGTCGTACCTTAAGGTATATTAAAGGAATTAGTCTTTCAATCCGTATGTATTTAATTATTTTTTTATATAATGAACATAAACCAAGAGTTGATCCCCCAAAGGAGATTAAACCCGATGATGAAAGATGTACTTAAGAAAGAAATTTTAAGTTGTTGGGACAATTATTATATATCCTATTTCTGGATGCTGGTTTTAAAAGTTCTCAATTCATCGTTGTCTTTAAAAAAGGAGGAAAGAATCGTCAAGCTAATAAAAATAATGATTCGATACCAATCGACAAGTTACACCTGATGGCGTATACAAGCCGACTATAGAAATCTAAATGTGGCCACCGTAAAAGATCACTTCCCTACCATTCCTAGACTAAATGCGCACAAATACTTTCGTTTTTTTAGATGGATATACCGGCTACCATCAAATTTCTATTGCTCCTAAGGATCAAGAGAAAACTACATTTACTAATCCTTATGGAACGTTACTTTTCGAATGATGCCTTTTGATTATGTATCAAATTCGCAACATCTCGTAGATGTATGATGTCTATATTTGGTAAATTAATCGATGATGAAATAGAAGTATTTATGGATGATTTCTCTCGTATTTTTGGAACATCATTTGACGCATACTTAGATCATCTTGAAAAAGTTTTGGAGTTATGCGAAAAACTAATTTAGTTCTAAATTTGGAAAATGTCAATTTATGACAAGTAGGAGGAATAGACAGGCATAAAATTTTGAAAAATGACATGGAAGCAGACTCCTCGCAAAAAATTCAAGTTATAGCTAAATTATCACATCCTACTACAAGAGAGGGGTAAGAAGTTTTCTTGGACATGCCGGTTTTTACAGACGCTACATAAAAGATTTTTCAAAAATAATCAAACCTCTATGCCAACTTTTAGAAAAGGACAAGAAATTTGAATTTACTAAAAAATGTGTCGCATATTTTTAGGTCAGGTGTTTTATTTTGAAAGGGTCGCCTACAGAAATTGTCGACAATTTTGAAATTTAGTTGTTCTGAAAATTAGTATTTGATTTTGAAATAATTTTAATTCGAAGATTTTAAGATATGAAATCAAACCTCATCTCACATCCCAAATAGTTTATATAAATGAGTATCGACACAACCGTGTATCTATCCCTAAGGATAGACACACCGTTTGAGATTTGCAGGCTCGATTAAACAAATCAAAAGATTTTGTAACATCCGTTTGGTCTGCTAATTTATAAGCCGACAAATTCCCGCTTAATATGAGCATTAAACAAAGGTTTATATTATTCGGGTTCTTTAAAATTTTAAGGTGGCAAGCCCCTTATAGTTAATTACATCTTAAGTGACGCGGAATCACCTAAGAAAACTCTCGATAATAATCAATACCAAGCCAAGAATTTCAAAGTTTAAGTTTTCAAAGGATCAATTTTGGAATTTCAATAATGGAATTCCATCAAGTTTGGAACATTTTGTTTCGAGAATTCGAAGGAAGAAAGGCAGAGAAATTACTTCATTCGAAGTGAACTTTCTAATTTCCCGACTATCCTATCGTTCGTCTTCGAATTTCAGAAAGTCCTAATGTCTATTTAATATTTTGATTTTGTCAATTTTAATTAATTAGGGCTTATATTTATATGATGTAATCATACAAACAAACACTTCGAAGATGTGAGGGTTTATATGTCGTATCGACGATTACCTCTAATCCTAAGACCTATAGGGCTTAATTGGGGCTAATGCAAATGCCTAACGAAGAGCCGAGGATTTATGCTCGCACTGTGCAACCACTCGAAGTCCTATGGCTTCGTTGCTTAATTCTGGGCGACGCTTTGCCGATGTAGATCTCGTGGGTTTCGCCGATGACGATGGCCGTGCCGCCCCACCATGCTCCGAGCTCCTCGATGTCAGCAGAGGTTTAGTTTTGGAAGCTCATAAATCGTACGAGAAAAGTGTTTTCGTTTAGAGAAAATCTTAATTTCCAAGTGTCTTCAATATTTTAATTAAAACAAATCTTAAAGTTTCGATTATAACAACACCTAAGCAAGATCCCACTGCCCATCCTTCCGTCATCGTTACTTTATCTGGATTCACTTAGTCCAGATGAATTTGCTAAACTCAACCGAATGAGTTCCACACTTTCATTTAGACCGTGGGAAACTCAAGCAAGAATATCGCAGGTTACATCATCCGAGGTATTCTCGATCATCCAACATGACGTTTTAATTTAGTTGTAATTGTAGTTTCGTGTTCGTTTGTGATTAAATTTCAGCCGTTTTATATTTTGGAATGTCGTTGTTGAATTTTTCGTAATAACTTTTAACTTAGTTTTCGTTTAGCTTCAAGGACTATCCTAAAGGTGTGGGTTTTCATGCAACAAGCATTTATCATGCAAGAAAAGTAAGTGCAATGCGGTTAAATAAATCGCAATAACGTAAATCAGTAAGAAAGAAATCGCAATAAAATAAAAGCGTACTCCTGAGGGTCTTCCCTTCATCCCAAGCCGCACTTAAAACAATCGTAATACTTAAACAAAGCTCTCAGTAAAGCTAAGGAAGGGTTATGGTTCTCTACCAAGTTCCTAATCCTATACCTACTATCTCTTATGACGTCTAAAGTTCCTCAAGGTTATTGCTAAAGACGATTTTCTTCATCAAAGAACAATTAAGTCTAATCGTTTTATGAACATCCTATCATATCGAGAAGTGCTTAAGACAAATCTTAAACATCTTTTCAATATTTCTCAGGATTTTAAGTCCAAATCTAATTCAATTACACAAATGAATTAATCGTCCGAGGTTTGGGCGAAGCTATATTATCTTACTCGCTGAACTAGGATGTTTGAATGTCCTATAAGTGAAGTAACATTTCATTTAATATTTTGTTTAGGAGTTATGACAACTAAAGCTTTCGAGGGTAAATTTCAAGGATGCATTAATTCAATTAATGGGTTTAAATTGAATAAATATCTTTGTTTTCGTTTTATATTTAATTTCTTTCTCGTTTTAAAGTATGTTATTTAATTCAATTTAATTTCTAATTTTTAATTAAATTTAATTTAATTTTAATTTTAATTTAATTTAATTTAATTCAATTTAGTTCGGTTTGATGTTAAATAAATTTAATTTGATTTAATTTCCTTTAATTTAATTTAATTTGATTTAATTTTAATTTAATTTCATTTAATTTAATTTGGATATGTTTTAATTTAATCTAATCTAATTTAATTTAATTTGTTTTACTTTAAATTAGATTTTATTTATTTAATTTAATTTAATTTAATTTATTCATTTAATTTAATTTAATTTGTTTATTTAATTTAATTAATTTAATCTTTAATTTAATTTTACTTTTAATTTTAATTTAATTTAATTTAATTTAATTTAATTTAATTTAATTAATCTTTAATTTAATTTAATTTAATTCAATTTAATTTACTTAATTTAATTTAATTTTTAATTTAATTTTATTTTTAACTTTAATTGAATTTTAAAAGAGTTTAATAATTTAATCTCATTGATTAAGTCTCTTAATATTTTAAATTGGAAGTTATCACTTTAATTAAGAATTGAATATTAATGAGATGATTAATTTAGGGATTTTTAAATTAAAGAATAGATCTCTTCCCAACAATATCCCTATTTTAATAATTCCAATTTTATTATTCCAAATTTAATCAATTATTTAATTAAGGTTTAATTATTTTAAATTGCTTAATGGGTTTCTACCCTTTAATTATTTAAGTTTCAATCATCCAAATCAGATTAGGATCATATTTTACTTGTTAATTTTTTATTAAACCTAAAGTTTTAATTAAGGATTAAAATTTTAATTACCATTTTGCCCTTTTAAGCTTAATAATTTCATAACTCACTAAATCGAGCTCAAATGAACTCGAAATTTTAGCGTGACTTCACCATACGTCAATAAAGCATACTTAGAGGAGAAAATGTGATTTTTTTTTTGTATTTAATTTATTTATATAATAATTTTTGGTAGAAAAATGTAGATTTCCAAGGAAAATTTAATACGACCAAGGGAAAGTTATCAATTTTAAGAAAATTGGGGGACATTCCTAATGACCAGAGGACTACTTGGACCAATTTTGATGATTTTTTGAATTATATTATTTTTATTATAATTATTTTAAGTTTTGGAGTGTTAATTAATTTTAAAATAAAATAAAGGTTGAAAAATGAAATTTATATTTTTCAAAATCTCTCTCGATATCAAGGAAACCCGCAGAATCATTTTGGGTGTTTAAGCTAATTAGGGTTATTTTTTAAATGAACTAACTCAAACCTATTTTTCCTAGGGTCCTCTGGTCATAAGGAACATCACCAAATTTTCCTAGAATTTATTTCACAACATGCTAATTATTGGAATTAAAATACTCAAAACAAGAACATGAATTTGAAAAATCAATAACTTTTCATAGGTTTGCCTCTGACTTTGAAAAAACTAGGAATGTTCCCAAATTCAGAGGCTTCAAAAGCCCTATGGTCTCATGCCATGGTGAATTGTATACATGCATGGAGAATTAAAAATGTGCAGAGAGTAAATAAATTATTAAAAATAAAATACTTGATGAAATTAAATGATTTCTTTTCCACATTATTCTCCTCCTCGTTCACCGAGCCAGTTGCGTATTTTTATTTTATTTTTATGGGATTTTCCTACACAAAGTTATGAATTTTCCAAGTTTAGGGAATTAAATAAATAAAATACCCTAATTTTCTATTTATCCACGCGCGCCGCGTCAACCTCGGCGTGCCTCCGAAACGGCCGCGTGTCGCGCCCCCATTCGACGCCGCCATCTGACTCAGCGCTCCGGTCCCGCGGTTCACGTACCGTCTCCCGTCCGACGCCATCCGAGCCGTCCTTCCGCGTGTATTAAATGGATTCGCATCCGTTCATCGTCCCCGAGCCCTCACCCGAGAGAGCCGGCCCACACTAAATCCCTAATATCTCACTCGATACTCAATGGATTTTCGTGTTCTTATGTTTGCGGATTCGTCTCGAGAAGACGAACACATCCATACCGTTTATGGATGAAATTTACTAACAAAAATTTCCAGAATGTTCGAATCTCGTGAAAAGAAGAGTGAGGCCATACCTTTGCTCAAAGAAGTGTGGCTTCGATCCGAGGGTTGTTTCACCTTCGACGGATCCCGGCCAGAAGCTCCGCATGAAGTCTCCCGGTCTCGTGAATTGCCTGTAGGATTTCGACCACGCCCGATCACAAAGCTTGGAGGCCGGAGCAACTGGGTGGTTCGGAGATGGGGCTTTAGTGTCGGTGGACACCTCCCCTTGGTCTAAGTTGAAGGTGTAGAACCAATCAATTTGGGGATTGGCTCAATGCGGAGAAGTGTCCCGGTTTTGGGCTTGGAATGCAACTCGAAATCAAGCTCGCGCAGAGGAAATGGCAGCAGGATTTCAGCCAGATCAAGTGCTCGTTGCATGGGGAGTAGCCTCGGAAATACCCTTGCGTAGTTTCCTAAGGTTTTGTTTCAACACCCCTCATGGCCGAGAAGGGTGGTGGGGCGAAATGAGGAGGCAGGGCCTCCTGTGGAGAGTTGTGGTCAGGGGATCACCGCTTAGTCAAAGGCATCAGCCCATGGCAGGGATACTGGGCATGGGGCACTTCTCAAGAAGGTAGACCAAAGTCAAGCCCACATGTGAGCTCTCGGCCATGGTGTTTTCCCACACTCCGGTGGCTGGCCGGCCAGGCATTGGTCACCATCTTGTTCAGGCGGGTCAGCCGGGGTTTGGTGCATTCAATCGAGGTTTCCGATGTGTAAAGTGATCGAATCAAAGTAGAGCGGGAAGGGGCCATTTTAGCTTATTTTGGTCAACCCATGCAAATGGGCTGGGTGCACCTCCCCAAGACCTGGTTTCTGGGCTGAGGAGGTCAGGTGGGTCAATCTCCCATGTGGTGGTCTCCATCAAGGATTAGGTGGCAAAGCATGGTTTAGAGTGTGACATGCTTAAGGTAAAAAAAGGCTTAAGAAGGATTAGAAAGGGGGTCCTCCTTTTTCCATTAATGGCTTGATCACATGTCAAACTCTCCATGGCTTCATGTAGTTTGTCCATGGCTCGCATGGCTTGCCTTTGGCTTTGGGGAAAGCTTTCACACACTTCTGATGAAAATGGATTTTAGGAATTTTTGGTAATTGATGGAAATTTGTATGAAGCTTCATTTGGAATGATTTGATGATGAATTTAGTACTTAGGTATCGAATTTAATTGAAAGTATGATGAGGGAAATGTCATATGGGCTTCGGTGACCAATTTTGGGCCTTTTGATGTGGTAAAAGATGGGCTTTTAAAATGGTTTAAGGAATCGCCTTTAAGTTTAAAAATGAATTTATGGACGTGAATTTTGTAAAGAGGTCAAATAATTATACTGGGTTTAGCTCATGGATGTGTCATGAGTGACTCAAGCAAATTTGGGGTGATTTCCGGGTTTGAATCGGGTCAATTCGGGGTTTTGGTGAATGGGCCAACATAGTCCAAGTGGGCCAAGCTTGGGCCAAGGTTGGGCTAGAGTCAACTGGATGTAAATTACTGCTGAAATGTTTATGGGAGTGTTTCAAAGAGTTTTTGACTTTGGCTGGGCTTTGATTTTGGGGTCTGGGGCTCATTCGGGTTAGGCTCGGGTTTAGGCCAAAATTGGGCCTTTTAGCTAGCCGAATTCACGTGATTTCGGTCTAAATTTCGGCAAATCATGTTAGTTGTTTTGTTTTGTGGATGTTAAGGAAGGTTTAGAAAAGATTTGGGGTTAATTGGAGTTGAATCAAAGTAGCCTGGGTTAGGCTTTGAAAATATGTCCAAATCGCCTTAAGTGCCAAAAGGAATCGATCCAAATGTCAATCAAATTGAACTTCGATTCAGTCTATATTGAAGTCAGGAATGTTCGAATTGAAGTTTAGAATTGAATCGGACCAGAATTCGGGTCAATTCGGCAGTGCTTGCTCGATATCGTGTTCACTTAGTGGTTAAATGGGTCAAATTGGGGGTTTTGACAAAGTAGGGTAAATTGACAAAATTGGCCCATGGTGAAGGACAAAAATGAAATCGGGAATATTTGGGATTTTTTGGAATTTTCTGGGAATTTTCTGAATTTTTGAATTTTTTTGGTCAAGAGGTATTTTGGGTATGAGGAGGGTATCGAGGTATTTCGGAATTTTTGGTATTTTTGGGTATGGATGATCAATTCGAGTGATGGGAAATGTTTGGGATCGGGATTGGGGAATTTTGGATGATTCGGAAATTTTGAAAATCTTCCGTAATTTCAAGAGCTTGGGGTAAAAGCTGAAGTGTGTAGTGTCCCGGGGTCAAAATTCGAAATTTGGGAAATTGAAGATTGGGTGAATGTAAGTGGAATAAAATCATTTTGGTTGAGCCATGAAGCCACATCAAGCCCGCATGAGCCATGAAGGGACTCATTTCAGGCATTCACTATGTTGTTCCTAACCCCAAATGCTGCCAGGGGTTACGACCATCCATGTGAATCACCTACATGAGTCGTATTGCTAGGTATGGGTGGGGTTTTAGGAGGTGTGTGAGAGTGTAGTGTATATGTAGTGTGTGTGTAAGTTAGCCCCTTCACTGCACTGTGCCACCTGTGGTAGTCTTAAGGGCCAAAGAGTCCCATAAATGAACTCATCCTTTAAACTTCCACATTCGATTTCAACCCCAGTGATTTGGGGTCTACACGTTTGTGGAGTTTGCAGGGAGTTAAGAAGTGGTTTGAAATTCTAGATGGTGGATCCCAATTCTAGTCCTCTAAGATAGTCAAAGGAAAAGCCTAAGGCTAGATCCTAAGTACTAAAAAGAAGAGAAGACCTCATCAAAATGAGGTCAACAAAATGCTTAAACGCTTTTGAATTATTAAAGGATAAATTAACCACAAGACCTATAATAGTTTCACCTGATCGGGAAAACCATTCGATTTTATGTGTAATGTTAGTAATTATGCTATAAAGAGTCGTTCTTTGACAAAGATGTGATAAATTTTTTAAAGTTATATACTATGCGTAAAACCCTTAATAATGTTGAAATTAACTATACAAATATAAAAAGAATTATTAGCAATTTTATATGCTTTTGATAAATTTAGATCTTATTTAATTGAAACTATACGATTACAAGATACCGATCACTCGTCATTAAATATATTTACTTGTACAAGTGATACCAAACCTTACGAATAATTAGATTTCGATATTACCGATGCGAATTTAATTTTGTAGTAATACATAGAAAGGAACTCGATAATCAAATTGCGTACCATTTATCAAGATTAGAATATTGCGACCATCTCGACTCTAACAATGAAATTACGTACAGCTTTCCCTAATTAACAACTTTATAACGTAAATGAACAAAAATATCTTGTGATGCCGATATGCTTAATTATATTATAAGCGATATTTTACCACCCATGTTAACTCGCAACAACAGAAAAAATTCATTCATGATGCTAAAGCGTATTTTGGATTTAAACATATTTATATAAGCAATGTGCGTATCTTATTATTAAGACAAAGCTGATGGAAGAAATCGAACTAATTATTCAAAACGTCACGATTCGACTCGGAGGACATTTCGGGACTAACAAAACCGCACATAAAATTTTACAAGCCGGATTTTATTGGCCTACTCTCTTTAGAGATGTTTATAGATATATCAAAATCATGGATAAATGCCAACGAGTAGGTAATATATCTTAAGAAACGAAACGCTCTCGAATTTCATATTAGAAGTTGAAATTTTTTATGTTAGGATTAGATTTCATGTGACCATTTATTCGTTCATTTAGAAACTCATATATATTAGTTGTTGCTAATTATGTTTCTAAGTGGATTGAAGCACAGGTCTTACCTCGTTGTGATGCTAAGAGTGTTTCAAAATTTTTAATGAAAAACATTTTTACAAGATACGTAATGTCGAGAGTGATTATCACTCGACGGAGGATCCCATTTTAGGAATAAAAATATTCAAAGATTGGTAGAAAAATTTAATATTATTCATAAAATATCTACTGCTTTATCATCCAAAGACCATGGACAACAAGCTTCTAATCAAGAAATTAAACAAATTTTAGAAAAGACCGTAAACCTCGTAGATTAGATTTAATTCATGCGCACTGTATTAATCGCATTGGCTGCATACATACGATCGCTTATAAAACCCGATTTGAATGACTCCTTAGAGACTTATTTTTGAAAGCACTGTTACTACTGAATTAGAAAGAAACATATTGGCGATTAAAGAATTTAATTATAATTTGAAAGTATACTGGGAGAAGAGATTGTTGCAGATGAATGAATTAGAAGAATTAAGAAATGAATCTTATAATAACGGTAGAATATATAAAGAGAAAACGAAGACATAAAGCATTTACTCCAAGATTAATCAAAATAATTTTCAACTGTGACAAGAAGTATTGTCGTATAATACAGAAAGCAAAATTATTTCGGAAATCGAAATCTCGATGGTTAGGACCTTTCAATATAACTCAAGTATTTAAATACGGTTTCATTGAAATCAAGATCCAAAGACCGGAAACAAATTCAAAGTAAATTACGTAACAAAATCGTATTTTGAGTGGTAAAAGACCAAATTTTAAAGAGGTTTTAATGCTCGCTCAACTCGATTAACACCCCGAATAGGTCGGGCCGACGATGTTAAACCAAGCGCTTTATAGGAGGCAACCCATAAATATCTTTATTTATATGTAATGATTATATATTTTATTTCATTTATTGTTAGTTTGTGGCATGAATGAATTCTACTACTCGTATTTACCCTTATGATCATCACGATAATCGGATCCATAGAAAAATTTGGAACGCATTCGACCGTAGCGAAATTGGGCAATTTTTGCCTTGGCCGCCGACGGCCGAGATCGAACTGCGCCGACGGCGAGTTTTTCCCGCCAAGTTTAGTTTGTGTTATTGGGCGAATCCCGACGACGGCGAGATCACGTCGCCGACTCGCAAGTTCGGCGAGTGGACGGTTCGGGGAGTTATTTTGACGGTTTCTGGCAATTCTAAGTGGTTTTAACTCCTTAAAACTCCTAGAATTCGATTTCGAGACTATCTATCTCCTAAAATGAATTGAAACTCCACCAAAACTCATCCCTATGGCATCCAATCACCCCGAAATTCCTAGATTCGAGTGTTCAATAGAAGAAAATTTATTCGCTGCGTGGCCCAAATGGACCTTCAATAAGGTAATGATGAAAAAGAGATTGATCAAGGACCGAGGATTCGTGAATCGAGGATTGGAGAATTGACAACGCCATTGAAGAAATGATTGTGCGATGACGTTGGGAAGTGTTGTGTTATACCACCTCTCGCGTTAGTCATCCCCGTGGTAAAAGAATTTTATGCTAATTTACACTGAATCAACCACAGTAGTCGTCTATGTGCGAGGCAGATGGGTAACTTTTACTCCTTCTAGAATTAATGAGTTATATTCGATAGAGAATACACCGCTTCCACTACTCCAACTTCGTCCCTACAAGGAATAATATGAATGAAATCTATCGTTACTGATCGATGAAGTGGAAGATTAGGAAACAAGAGAAAACGGGTATGTTAGTTTTTCTACATCACTTCTAAACCCCGTTTCTAAACACTTGCACTTCTTTATTTCTTCAAAATTGTTACCTACTATGAGTGTCAATAAATTTTCTAAGGAGTGTGCAATTTGAAATCATTGTATTCAAGTGGACTACCTATCGATGTTGGTTTGATTATTGCATGCTCGTTTTTGTAGCTCCGATCGTTCAGCGGATCAATTTATGGGCTCGGGACATCCTTCTACAATGGCACTCGCAACTTCGGCATCGTCTATATGAAGCTCCTCGCGAGAAGGTACTTTTGCCTCGGGAAACCTTTTAGATCCAATCGATATGTTTCCTACACTTGATGATGATAACGAGACAAGCCTATTATCATGGATCAAACATCTCGCAGTTCTTTTTCAATTAGGCCTTTGACCGATAAATCTAATAAGGATCTTATGGAGACTCAAAAACTCGGAAAAGAAAATAAAATAAGATGACCTCGCTAATAACATCTCCGACTCTATTCAATTACATTGACCGGAGGATGAATCAACATTTCGATCATTCCTGATATCTTGAAGCTAGTTTCATACGGTTTATGAGAAAGAAAGCGATGGATGTAATAGTTATCTCTACTAAAGAGTTTCACTACGTACCCTTTCTATAATATTTTCGTTCATATAATGCCCTTCAATGGGTGATATCGAAAATGAATTTAGCACCGATTCGACGAGACATAGTTGGTTTTAAAAGCTAAATTGAACCCACCCTTAATAATTTATATAAAGCTAAATTACCTTTACAAAATCTACAGCCTTAACCCGCGAGCTGATCTCTCACACTCCTGACCTACGAAAGGGCAGCCATGGCAGCAGCTCTGTTGGAGCTTTCAGAGGTCCTTCGTTCCAAAACTGATGAGGTAATGCATTGCTCTTTTAATTTATTCTAGGGTTTCTCCTCTCCTTATTCATATACCTTGATTTCTTCCTTCCTCGAACATCTACTTTCTACGAACATATAAACGGTATAGCAAGGTGTAGAAAATCGTTTCTAAGAGCTTGCTTTTGTATTTTCTCAGGACAAGATAACAAACACAGAAAGAATATTAATTGGCAATTGCATGGTTAAGTCGGTCAAGAATTGTTTCATCGGGGCCTTCGTCTCTTCTGCCGTAGTTTACAGTGGTATTGAATCCCATATCTATGAGAATAATGCCTTTCATTTTCCTGAAAATTGAAAGTTGTGGTGAGATTACTGCTTATTTGCAAAATAAATGGCGTCTGTGAGTGATTAGAGACGAATTGAGGACGTTATATTGTTTTAGTTTTTTTTTTTGTTATCTTTCGCAGATGAATTTCAATCTACTAACGAACTTTCACATTACGGTGTTGTCTATTTTATTGGTTTGTGAATGGTCTAGATTTGCATAAAAGATTCGTGCGAATTGGTTCAATCAATGTATAACACTATGCATGATCACTCGTCTACATTTCTTTTTCATTCATCAGACCAAGGTAGTTATATGCACAATTATAAAGATCAGCCGACACCAAGGCTGATTCGGAACCCTGTTCTGTTGAGTGCAATTCCAAAATAATATCAATACTTAAATCCTCCCAAATAGAATCATAAATTGGCAGAGGAGTATATAAGCCTGTGTTTCAATATTTGTCATTTAAGACATTTTTCTAAAAATCTATAAACATCACGGCGCATTTTGTCCAAAAGAAATGGGCTTGCAAGAGTGCAACGTCTTAGAACGCCCCCTGTGAGCGACCAAACCTCCACTGTGGCATTTCAAAATAAGATGCTGCGGCAAGAATGTATTTGAAATGCATAATTGGTTTTCTTTGAAGAGGTAATCTTGTTTTATAGAATAGTCATCTGCAACATTGAAGTTTTGGCTAGTGTTCTATGGCAAGGAAAAAATTTGCATCATCAGCATATAATTCTTCAATACTTTCCAGTCTATTGACAACATTTGGGACTATAAGGAGCAAACTAGAGCGATGACTTATAGCTTCAGCGGCTTTGTTGCAATTGCCCGCTTTATATTTAACAACGAAGCTGAATTTCTGCAAAAACAACACCCAAATTACATGTTTACGATTTAATTTCCTTTGAGAATGCTAAACATTGAAGTAGTTGATGATCACTAAGGCCCCGTTTGTGTTAGCTTTATAAACCGGTTTTTTATTAAAACGCTGTTTCATAGAGTTTGGGGGATCTGTTTCTTCATCCCGGTTTGAAACTGCTGCTCTTAAATTCCTGGTTTCTTAACAGCGGGTGAGCTCCTGCACCTCGTGGTTCGTGAATAAACAACGGTTTCGTATTTTATTCGCTACCCCCACATCACTCGTCTCCTAGCCCGAGAATGCCCCTAAGGGAACCGAAGCCCCTTTGCTCTTGCTTTTTCTTGTGCTCAATCCACTGGTGACAAGAGGAATAATGCCCTTTTTCCTTCTCTTGTATATATATTTTCTGAGTTTGATACGATTTGTGAGTAGGAAGAGTCAATTTTGAGTAGAAGAAAATGTTGGATTTATTCATTTGTTCTATGTTGCTTGTGCTTTTTCTGTCATTCCGTAACTTTGAGATGATTTTTGAGCATTAGAGGGAACCTATTATTAAACAGTGGAAGCACGGTTTTGATGGGTTGTATACCTGATTCAAATATTAAACAACGGGCTATGAACCATGGAAGCACTTTCTTTGGATTGTTTGACATTTGCTTTATCTGCATAATATGTTATTAATGTATTATGTAGATTTCTCTTTTATCTTTTCCAATTGTGGGCATTTACTTGACCACACGTTTCATATATATTTTGATATCTTCCTTTTAACAAGTGAAATTCTTATTTGAATTCTTAAGGTTTGTTTGATCACTTTGTACATAAAGGTGGACTAGTTTGTTTGGTCAATTTGCACACAAAAAGTGCAATTCTTCATTTTGGGCTCTGTTTGAATTCACAATTTTTGTTTATTGTGCATGTAAGATGGAGGGGTTTTTGGAAAAATTGAAAAAGTCTTCTATTCGGACTCATGGTTTAAATTCCCCATTTGATTAATATACGCGTTCATGCAATTTGTGGGTTTTTTCTGAAAAATTGAAAATAGTCTTCAACATGAAGATGTGTGGCTCCGTTTGTTCAGCCAATGTTAAATATTATTTTACTTATGTTTGGCTGCATGAACAGTGATGGTGGCTTTTTATTAAAATTTTGAGGACCTGCCACTTATACATGAAAATATGACTATTTAGTGTTCCATCTGTAATTGCATAATGAATTTGTGGTGAACATGTTTATTTTGTAGTTGATTTAGTTGCAAATTTGATGTACTTAGTTTTCCGTATAAGAACTAACAAATTACTCATATCATTCGACAATAATCAAAGTTTATCATGCTTTAGTGCATATGATGTTCTCCTTTTTATCATATAACCATTGAAGTTATAGATGCAAGAACAAATGGGCAACACAAGGGACAACACGTCATTCACTGTTTAAGAAAATGTACCATAATGATTTTTTGTGACATGCTTGCGTGAAATTGAGTTGAAAAAACAACTCATTTTAACAAATAAGGTTGACAAAATATTACAAAAAATTTTTCAAGAAAGAACAGGTAGATTGTATAACCGAACACAAATAAAAAGCAAGTGAGACTAGCTAAAAAAAGACTGAAAATTTTGGAAGGAACTCAAAAGAGGATCAAACTCACTTGGTTGGGATCCCATAAAGAACACCGTTGATGCATCACCCTGAGTGGTGGAAGGAAAAGTTAGAGGTATGATAAATTGAACGAAATATTTGGCTTTGGCTGAAATGCCATTGGCTGGAATGCATTGAATTGCTGTGAGCATATTTGAACCTTGGCTACTTTTATTTATGCATCTTGGTTTTTTGTTTGGACTTCTGAACCTTGGCTCCTCTTGCTGAAATTATTTTTGGTATTGCATTTTTTGGAGGCCTTAATCGAAACATATGGTTTGAATTTTTGTTGTTAAATGCGGAAAGTATACTTGCATTCTTTGGAGGCCTTAACCGAAGCATATGCTTTGAACCTTGACTCCTCTTCTTCGAGCTTTATTTTTCTTAAGGGGTTATGATGAGTGATTTGACCCAAGGGGTTCTTCTGGATTGCCCTTTAAGCTATTCAACATACATTGTTAAGCAATTTTGGCAACCAAGAACTTCTATATCATCGGTCTACTGCTAACATCTCATGACAGATTATTTATCCACTTTTATGAACTCTAAACCTTGCTATTAATTGTGCAACCCAACAACTATTATGTTTATATTGCTGTTGGAAGGCATAATCAAAATATTTCATACCATGACATTGTTGGAAACCTTTATGATAATTTAACATGAATGCATATCATTTGATTTGTATTCATATAATTTTGAAAACCTTTCTCTTTATAGTTATTGTTTGGTGCAAGGAAGCAGAGTATATTTCGTGTTGCAATCATATTCACATACATACGAATTGTACCAATCATTAATGTATAGGATTGTATCATTGGAGATGAGCTCAAGCAAATCAATAAGCGCCAAGGGGATTAAACATCAACCGGTTTTCTGTGACTGTAATCTTTTATGCGCTGTTTTCACAGCTCAGAAAGGGGACAATGTAGGTCGAAAGTTCTATAGATATATTGTTAAAAAGTTGATGAGCGAATATAGAATGCAAGTTTTTCCAGCGGGTTGATGAGCCAAGTGACGCAATACAGGAGCTAGCTGTCGAGAATATATATTCAGTGGATGATACGTTGAAAGTAATGTGAAGGACCTGTAATTTCTTGTGAAGGATTTATTCATGTTCAATTTTGTTATTTTGGCATTACTTATGTTGTTTTTAGCTTTGTGTTTTGATAATTTTTATGTAATTCGAAGACCAAATTGTACTGCATTGGGTTTTTTGTTTTATAAACAAACTTTTATTTTTTTGCTAAGATGATTTAAAATTAGAATTTCAGAGTTTAATTAAGTAACCCAACAATTTTTTTTTTTATGGTTGAGATATTCATATCCACGGCTATCCGAGTCATGAAGAGTTGGACTGTTTGATCTATGACAATTGCTGCTTATTATGCTTCGTTGGAGGGCATAATTTGAAGATTTCTTATGATTGGATTACTATTCAATTTAAGTTGCCTTTTGGTGTTATGAGTGAAAAAAGATTTGATAAATTATCATTGGATTCAATTCACATGAAGCACTTTCGGAACTATGTTTTTTAAACAGTTAAACTGAATAGTGTTTATACTTCAGGGGTATAACAGTCATTATGTCAGCAGACAATACTTTTAGAACTGTGTTTTTCAAACATACCAACTGCTTTTGAGACACCAGTTTCTGAACAACAGATTTTCAACAGCGAGCTTTGGAACTCCAACTTTTCTATAGCCACAACCGAAACAAATGCACCTTAAGTAGTATAAATTCTTGGTGAAGTAAATAATGTTCCCACTATTTCAATCATCCATATATAGCATATAATTCTTATGCATAGGCCGAACACTACTGTCTTGTGGAGGTAAGTTCTCCTTAAAAAATTCTATGGGTTTGTTCTCCTACGTCAACACTGCTCCAATTCTTATAGAGGATGCATCATTTGTGACTGGAAACGGTTGTTCAAAATTTGGAATGGCGAAGATTGGTGCAAAACTGATTAACAGTTTTAACAATTGGAAATTGGGTTCTTGTTCAGGACCCCAATAGAAATGCTTAACTTAATACAATTAAAGGTGCTATGACTTTGCGGAATTCGCGAATAAAACAAAAGTTGGCAAGATCATGAAAACTACGGATTTCAATACTGGACGAAGATGTTGGCCATGAATGGATGGCCTCAACTTTCTTAGGATCAGTTTGAATACCATCAATGCTAATAATAAAGCTCATGAAGTGTACTTTTGTCTTGGCAAATTCACATTTATGAAGGTTGATATACAACTTGTTATCTCTTGAAGCAATAAGTATAAGCCTGAGATGATGTAAATGTTCATCAAAGCTGTGATTGTAGATTAAATTATCAGAATAAGCAACAAAAAAATGTCTTGAGCCGCATGAATGAACTTGGTGCACTGGACAATCCAAAAAGCATAACTAACCATTCATAGAGGCCGTCTTGATTCTTGAAGGCTATTTCCCAATCATCACTCGCTCAAATGTGTAACTTGGTGATATCTACTCCATAAATCCAATTTAGAGAAAATGCTCGGATACTTGACCTAAAAGATATCTTCTAGTTGGGTCACTGGGAAGCGAAACTCACTTGGTTTTACATTAGCAAACTGAAGCAAGGGGTCTTCAATGGCCATTGGGACTTCTTTAGCTTGTGAGTCGAGAACCCAAGACACGGATATATGTTGATTTTTCTACTTGGATGGTTTTGTTTGTTGGAGAAGATGGAAGCAAATGGATTTTTCTGCCTTTCCATTCAAAAGAGTATATATTGGCTCGACAGTTGCACCGATCATTCAAATCGAATTGCCAAGGCCTCCCCAAAAATTAAATGACAAACATCCATGCCAATCACATCACAAACCACTTTACATACGGAACTTTTGCCGGTGGAGAAGGTAACCTAGCAAGTGTCCATCATGAACACATTAACTCCTTTCCTAGACCAACTTATTTTTTATGGTTGAGGACGCTTTTATGTCTTCAACTGTAATGCCTATAACTACATTAGTAGCAATGACTGTTAGTTCAACCAGTGTCACTTATGAGTTCACATACTCTACCGCCAATAGTACACAATGAACGAAAAATGACATTACTTTATGTACTGGCTATTTGGGAGCCAAAAGAATTTTTTCTTGGACACGTGATAATAGTTCACCTTCATCACCATGATTGCCTTCAAATTCCTCATTATGAAAAGGAATCGCTCCACCAGTTATATGCTCAGTTTCACCTTCAGCTATCTACAATTGTCGATGGAGTGGGCATTCATTCAAGCTGTCTCTTGGTTGAAAATACCTGAAGCACTCAGAAGGTCTTGGATGAGAGCAAAACTAATCTCGAATTGTAACACTTTTTACTGGTGCTTTTGGATCCAACCTAGTGTCAGAATTAATTTGGGAGTCATCTTTTGTTTCTGTGCTGTAGTCATATGAGATTTGACAGCCTGCTGATTGTTCATTACTCTGATTAATCTGTATTCTAGCTTTGTAAGCATGATTAATTGCTTGGGACAATGACCACACATCATCCATTTCTAATTTATTCTGAACTGATTCATTGAGGTTCGATTCATTGAGTTCATTTGTGGTGCTAAGACGATAGAACTCCTATGTGTAAACGCTAACTATTCACGTTCCTTGTTTGTAATGTTTATACTGGACATACAATAATTACTCATAATCAGATTGCAAGAAATGCCCCCTCATAAGTTGTTTCATTCTGGCCCAGTTTCGCACAGGTGTTGGCCTTCCCTTTGACGAGATTTTGACGAGATTGGACTAACTGTTGCCACCACCCTCTAGCTCCACCTTTCAGTTTGCAGACAACGTACCAGACTTGCTTTTCCCAAGCCATATCCATATATTCGAAAAAGGATTCCACCGAGTGCTGTCAGTTGAGGTAACCTTCAATGTGTAGATGGTCATCAAACTGGGGAATATCAATCATCACTCTAATATCACGGCGTGATCGATCCTGGAAATGCTATTGCTTGTTGGTTTGATTCATGAGTAGGGGTTCATTATCCGATTCTGAATCAGAATATGTGGTTCTTAGGTGTAAACAATTTTTTTCTTCATCTGATTTGGGAAGCTCTAACCTAGCCAGTGGATTGAGTCTTTTGGGTTGCCTCAAGTTTCGTTTCACTGCAGTGTTGTTGCCCGTTCCTGGTGTGGGTGCCATGATAGCTGGTGAGGTTGCTGGTTGGGTAAAATCGCCACTCCACTAGTGAGATGTTCGTGAGCTACCTTTAAAATGAATGATTGGAATTCAGATTTCAGACCATCCAATTTCCATTCCAGGAGTTGGCAGGCTTCTTGCTAGGTTTCCCGGCCATGATTGCCATCGCGTGCTGGGTAGTTTCAACTATCTGCCATGGTCTACGATACCAGTTTGGTGGAAACCAGTAAAACAGAAGACAAAAGAGCATACGGAATAACAGTGACAGGATTCTCTGAGCAATACTGTTGCGGAGAATGATAACAACCTGCATTGTACTCAAGGATAAGGAATATATATACACATATATTCCTTCGGTTACAGAAAATTAAAAGTAACTAAACTCAGATTGGTTAAACTAAGCGATGCTTAGACCATAAAGGAAACAGATGAAAGAAAGCATTTTAAATAAAGACACTTAGACCATGGTGGCTGCATCAAGAACAATCACGTGGCATTGTTCTATTTGTTGATGTTCGCAAACTCGCATATTTTTCTACTGGTAGATTGGGTTAGATAACATCCTCGTTAGCAGTTTGTTTAGTGATTCTTCATAAACTTTTTATTTTCCAATACTAGCAGGATTATAATTTAATTTGCGTTTCAGTTTTTGCCAAATGCTTTAGGTATTCATGCACTTTCACTTGAAATTTCTGATTTTAGTTTATATTGTTAGATTTAGTAAACACCCTTTCTTTCTTGCCTTTTAACAATAATCTAACTTTCTGAACTACCGGATGAATTTTGCTGAACAAGAAATATTGCGAAGCGCATGATTAGATGACTCTGCTCTTGAGGATGATGCATGTTGTGTGTCCTATGAGAGCGTCATAAGTCTACATCACAATGGTTTTAGGCAATGTTATGATGACATATCTTACTATGAGTGAATTTTCTCAGATACCAAAGCTTTTTTCCTTAAATTATGCCGTTATTTTCATAAAACCATCTCGGCTATTTCTTAGAAGGTTTCTTCTTTTGACAAAGATTATGATATTCAAAGTGTTATTGAGAATCTTAACATCATATTTTTCTCATTTAACCTTTCATTTAGATATCTCGGGTCTACTGTTCAAAGCAATGGTGATATAGATGGGGATGTTAATAGTAGAATTCAAGTTGGCTGGTTGAAGTGGAGGAATGCTTCGGACCTTTTGTGTGATAGAAAGTACCGCTAAGACTGAAAGAAAATTTTTATAAGATGGTGGTAAGACTCGCAATGCTCTATGGCGCTGGATGTTGGCCTTTAAAAGAGAAGCATAATACTAAGTTAAGTGTTGCCGAGATGAGATTGATTAGGTGGATGATTGGGTTTACACTTAGAGACAAGATGCGAAATGAATATATCCATGATAGGGTTGGTGTAGCTCCAGTGACGGACAAAATTAGACAGAGAGTCGTCTTAGATGGTTCGGTCACATTAAACGTCGACCATCTGATGATCCGATTAGGAGAGTAGATGTTTTAGATTCGAGTTATGTTAAGGATGGCAGAGGTAGACCTAGGAAGACTTGGGCTTATTTTATAAAAAATGATCTTAATTTATTAGAATTAAATGAAAATATGACACTAAATAGGATGCAATGGAGAAAAAGGATTCATGTAGCCGACCCACTTAGTGGGATTAAGGCTTTGTTGTTGTTGTTGTTGTAACCTTTGCTTTCACCTTATAACTTGCAGATCTTCTTTGTTATTCTTCGACAATATATTTTGTTCTGCTAATGCTTGTGATAATTTCTAGTGTGGTAGCATAACGGTCATACTATCCAGTAGAAAGTATTTTTCTAAAGCTGCTTGAAAAGGTCATAATATAAGGAATTTGACTGACAGGATTATATTTTGACATATGGGAATTGTAATTTCTGTGAGGCGATGGGCCTATAAGCAAGAGTTATAGAAGTATTTATTCTAGTTTGTTGTGCCTAAATGAAGAAGAGTTTATGATAGAGAAAGTGAGTAACATATTGTAGACATAAATACAATATCAAAATAACGGAACTTTAAGGTTTGTTGGACGGTTCTTAAATGTTCTATAGAGTTAAAAAGTAAGTCAATTGCCAGAAGATAAATCCAATTGATGGGAATATATCATCACTATGGACAATTAACACACGTGCTTGATATATCATACTTAGGCGGTGTTTAACTGCAATGTAGATTTATTTTCAATAGGGTTTATCAAATATGATAAATCCAGATTTACCAAATTCAATCGTTGACGGAGGAGCTCATAAATTAACACACATGCTTAATATATCATACTTAGGCGGTGTTTAACTACAATGTAGATTTACATTCAATAGGATTTATCAAATATGATAAATCCAGATTTACTAAATTCAATTGTTGACGGAGGAGCTTGCCAGCGACTACAGAATAAATTCGTCTCATAATCTGATTTACTAAATTCTCATCTACGCCGCATGAGAAAAAAAGACAACGCGAAAAAAAGTTGATCTAATGGAGCGTTGTATTTATTATTATTATTTTTTATGCTCGGTTGGATTTAAGTTAAATCCGTGACTAAATTCTATTAAGAGGATGCTACCAAACACTACCTTAGGATGATTTTGTTCTGTGAACTGCTTTGTGTTGTACCAATTTATTTTATAAAATTTGGTATTTTTTTATACTAGTCATAGAAATTTTAGTAATTGTAGCTAAAAAATTCAAGCTATCTCCCATTTCTCCTCTCATATCTCACTGTTATAGGTACAACTAGGGCTGTCAAAATGGCGCATCGTTCGTGAACAACTTGTGTTCGGCTCGTAAAATAGCTCGTATTCGGCTCTTAGGATTAACAAACGAGTCGAACACGAACAAATTTTTAATCTCGGAATGTAAACGAGCCAAACACGAACAAATATTTGTTTGCTCATGTTCGGCTCGATTTGACTCGAAGACAAAAATATATAAACAAATTCTAATTTTCATTCGAGATATTTAAATAATTAAATTAAAATATTAATTCATATCTTTTTATATTAATTTTTTACATATATTAAATAAATGCTAATTTTAAAAAATTGGTTAGGTGATATATTTTAAAAAAATATAAATTTAGGAGTTAGATATGTAAATGAGTAGAATTTCGGTGGTATGCATGTAAATAACCCTAAAAATTCATAGCTACACATTAAAAAAAAAGCTTTAACCACTCACAAGGGGAATCAACAACAACAACAACAACAAAGCCTTAATCCCACTAAGTGGGGTAGGCTGCATGAATTCCTTTTCTCCATTGCGTCCTATTTAGTATCATATTTTCATTTAATTCTAATAATTAAGATTATTTTTTATACAATAAGTCCAAGTCTTCCTAGGTCTACCTCTGCATTTCTTAACATAAGTCGAATTGAGAACATCTACTTTCTAATCGGATCATCAGATGGTCAATGTTTAATGTGACTAAACCATCTAAGGTTACTCTCTCTAATTTTGTCCGTCACTGGAGCTACACCAACCCTATCACGGATATATTCATTTCGCATTTTGAACCTAATTGTAAAGCCACTCATCCACCTAATCATTCTCATATTGACTACACCTAACTTATTATTATGCTTCTCTTTTAAAAGCTAACATTCAATACCATGTAGCATCGCGAGTCTCAACATCATCTTATAAAATTTTCCTTTTAGTCTAAGCAGTACTTTTCTATCACACAATAGGCTCGAAGCATTCCTCCACTTCAACCAACCAACTTGAATTCTACTATTAACATCCCCATCTATATCACTATCGCTTTGAACAATAGACCCGAGATATCTAAATCGTATATATATATATATATATATATATATATATATATATATATATATATATATATATATATATTCGCAACTTTTAATAATTTGATCGCCCTACGTTATACTTTTGTTAATAGAGCTACTATTACTAAAATTACATTCCATGTATTCAGTTTTAGTTCTACTCAAACGAAGGCCTTTAAACTCCAATGTAGACCTCCATAATTCATGTTTTTCCTGGGCTTTTTCTTTCATCTTATCCACGAGAAGGATATCATCAGAAAAAAAGTATACACCAAGGTACATCCTCTTGTACTTGTCCAGTATGATCATATATAACTAAAGCAAAAAGATATGGGCTTAAAGTCGATCTTTGATTGTAAACCACTGAAATAGGAAAATATTTGGTCAATCCTTCTTCAGTTCGAACACAAGTAACTACTCTGGTATACATATCTTTAATGACTCGAATATAAGTCATATGAACACCTTTCTTCTCAATGACTCTCCAAAGGATATCTCTTGGAACCTTATCGTAAGCTTTTTCTAAATCAATAAAAATCATATGTTGATCCTCCTTATTATCTTTGTACTTCTCCATCAAACCTCTCGATAATTTTATAGCTTCCACAGTAGACTTGCCCGGCATAAATCCAAATTGATTATGAGAAATCTTGGTAATACGTCTTAACCTATGTTCAATTACCCTTTCACATAATTTTATAGTATGACACATCAATTTAATTCCTCTATAATTACATTATTGTGAATCCCCTTTATTCTTAAAAATGGGGACAAAATACTCTTCTTCCACTTCTGAGGCACCTTTTTAGTTTTTAAAATAATATTGAAAAGTTTAGTAAGCCAAGAAACTCCCAAATCTCCTAAATATTTCTATACTTCAATTGGGATATCATCAGCTCCTACAGATTTTCCACCCTTTGTTTTTTTTAAGCCTCCTCAACTTCTTTTTATTAATGTGGAGGTGAAAATGAAACATTTTATTATTATTAACATTATTAAGATCACTAAGGTCGATCGTATTTTCAGAAACTTCAGTAAAACGTTTATCAAAATAACTCACCAACCTATGTTGAATATTCTTTTTAAGAAAACACTTTTTTAATTTTCATCTGTAATACACTTTACTCGAGTTAAATATTTACTTTTCTTTTTTCTTTGTTTGACTATTTTATACATGCATTTTCACCATCCTTAATATCTAATCTATCATAAAGATCACTTAAAAGATATTTTTTAGCGTCACAGATTGTTCTTTGAATCTCTGTAGATCGTTTTATATTTTCGCGGCCTTCTAAGCTTTTACATTTAGACCAAGTTTTATAACATCACTTCTTATATTTCATATTTTCTTGGACATTATTATTCCACCCAACTGTTTTTATTTATAGAAACATTTTTGTTTTATTTTTTTATTTGATTTTGATTTTGATTAAAAAAATTCTATTGTACACGCTGCATAGCGGTACGAGGAAAATTTTCTTAACCAACTTTAGTTCCACATCGGGATTTTTGACTTGAAAATTTTTGTATGCCTTTATAAAAGGAAGACTTGGCATGGGCTTTGGCAAACATGAATTATCAAATCTTTACATACAGGAATTCTAATATGAATTTTTTTTGTTTTTACAAATTTAATTATTAAATAGTTAAATAAAAATAATTTAAAATTTTAAATTTATAATTTTTTATAGTTGCTTGTGAGGTGGTAACATAAAAATAAAATAAATGAATAAGTTTTGGGCTTGGTCATCTTAGATTTGTTTATAGGCTTAATTTAAATGAGCTGATTTCGAGCGTAACAGGAGGCGAACACAACAACAACAACAACAACAACAACAAAGCCTTAATCCCACTAAGTGGGGTCGGCTACATGAATCTTTTTTTCTCCATTGCGTCCTATTTAGTGTCAAATTTTCGTTTAATTCTAATAGATTAAGATCATTTTTTATGCAATAAGCCCAAGTTTTTCTAGGTCTGCCTCTGCCTTTCTTAACATAAGTTGTATTTAAAACATCTACTCTCCTAATCGGATCATCGCTTGGTCGACGTTTAATGTGACCAAACCATCTAAGGCGACTCTCTCTAATTTTATCCGACACCGGTGCAACTCCAACCCTATTACGGATATATTCATTTCGCATTTTGTCTCTAAGTGTAAAGCCACTCATCCATCTAATCATTCTCATCTCGCAACACTTAACATTATGCTTCTCTTTTAAAGGCCAACATTCAACACCATGGAGCATCGAAGGTCTCACCACCATCTTATAAAATTTTCCTTTCAGTCTAAGCGGTACTTTTCTATCACACAATAAGCCGGACGCATTCCTCCACTTCAACCAACCAACTCCGAATTCTACTATTAACATCCCCATCTATATCACCATCGCTTTGAACAATGGACCCAAGATATCTAAATCGTTCACACCTTTTAATAATTTGATCACCCAAAGTTACACTTCGTCACTAGTACCTACTATTACTAAAATTACATTCCATGTACTCAGCTTTAGTTCTACTCAAACGAAGACCTTTAGACTCCAATGTAGACCTCCATAATTCAAGTTTTTCCCGGACTTTTCTCTTGTCTTATCCACCGAGAGGATATCATCGACAAAAGCATACACCAAGGTACATCCTCTTGTAAATGGCCGATAAGACCATCCATAAATAAAGCAAAAAGATATGGGCTTAAAGCCGATCCTTGATGTAAACCAACGTAAATAGTAAAATACTTCGGTCAATCCTCCTTCGCTTCGAACACATGTAACGACTCTAGCATACATATCTTTAATGACTCGAATATAAGTCAAATCAACACCTTTCTTCTCAAGGACTCTCCAAAGAACATCTCTGGAACCTTATCGTAAGCTTTTTCTAAATCAATAAAAATCAAATGTAGATCCTCCTTATTATCTCTCGTACCTCTCCATCAAACCTCTTAATAAATGTATAGCTTCCATGGTAGACTTCGCCTCGACATAAATCGAAATTGATTATGAGAAATCTTCGTAATACGTCTTAACCTATGTTCAATTACCCTCTCCCATAACTTTAAAGTATGACACATCAATTTAATTCCTCTATAATTTGCACACTCTTGTGCATCTCCTTTATTCTTAAAAATGGGGACCAAAATGCTCTTTCTCCACTCTCGGGCATCTTTTTTGTTTTTAAAATAATATTAAAAAGTTTAGTAAGCCGAAACCCCCAAATCACCTAAACATTTCCACACTTCAATCGGATATCATCAGTCCTGCGTACTTTCCACCCTTGTTTTCTTTAAAGCCTCATCAACTTCTTTTCTACTAATGCGACGGTAAAAGTGAAAAGTTTTATTATTATTAACAATATTAAGATCACTAAGCGTCGATCGTACTTTCAAGCATCATTAAAAGTTTATCAAAATAACTCACCCACTTCATGTTGAATATCTTTTTTAAGAAAAGACTTTTTGATTTTTCATCTTTAATACACTTTACTTCGAGTTAAATCTTTACTTTTCTTTTCTTTGTTTGGCTAGTTTATACATATATTTTTCACCTTCCTCAAGTATCTAACATGTTATAAAGATCACTAAAAGCAATTTTTAGCGTCACAAATTATTCTTCTACTCACTCATGGCCATTTTATATTTTTCCCAATTCTCTACGCTTTTACATTTAAACCAATTTTTATAACATAACTTCTTATATTTTAAATCGAGCCGAACATGAACACACTGTTCACGAGCAATTTTGAACACAAGCTAATTTTAAACATAAGTTAGTTTTCAACGAGCCGAGCACAAGTCAAGCCTGAGCTCGCTCATGCTTTGCCTGTTTATAGCCTTAGGTACGGCTCAATAATGTTGATTTTTTTTCCTTTTTTTTTGGGTATGAAAATGAGAGGATGTGATTATCTACTCTGACGTTAGCATGCAGCAGGGCTTTCCCTATTATTGGTATAATAACATAAAACATTATGTTTATTTTGTTCTTTAGTTGCTTTAACATTTGCAGTTATTCTTAACATTAATGTTCAAATTCAGTTTCATCTTCTGCTGCACTAACTTTTTATAAATTTTTTATTTGATGAATCATGTCATTTCACAACCTGAAGCCACTAGAAGACTTGGGCGTTGGTACCGCTTCTACCTTTCAGCAGGTAATAGAATAAACGCATTTTGAATATCAAGATAAGAGAACAATGGGAAGTGAAGAATATGTACGAATATGATGAAGACAGTTGCATCTTCTGCTGCATCAGCATGCACAGAGTCTTTTTCAATCCTATTCATAGATGAATCTGATTCTATGCTCTTTCTATGTAGAGTATTCTGCTATCACATGGTTGTTTCTCTCGCAATCCACATCAAATAATGTGCAAACATTGTGAGAGTAATTTTGTTCTTTAAGACAGAAATGTCGCTCAAATCCAAAGTTTGATTTTAAGCATACATCCTTCTACGAGTAAATTATTCATTTTTTTTTTCTTTCAATTTATTATGATTCATGATTCGTATGAGCCAAATTTAATGAATAGGCGATTTTTATATTCTAGATATAATAATTTGAATAAGCCTAATGATGGTCACGATGAAAATGATCTTTTACGTGGTGCCTTTTATATTTTTTGCTCCGAAAATTCGACAGCCCAAACTCTCATTGTTGTTGAGAACTTTTATATTTAGAGTTAAATTTTCAGAAGACATATTAGATTGTAAATAAGATACTACTCAGAGATTTCACCCTCATTTTGTGAAGTCTTTTTAATATTGGGTTCAAGGTTTCCCATAGGTGTAAGCCCTTATGATTAATTATCTCTTCCGTAACTATAGAGCACTTTTTATTAAGAATAGTGATTCAACATTGAATTTTCAGTGTATAGTAACAACTGACTTGGGGTTTTAGATTGATTAATTTATCATTTTGAGCTTAAAGTGAATAATGGGAGAAATGATGAAGAACCCAATCAAGATCCCATCATTTCATCGTCCCGAGTCGTCATGGTCCGTTATCTACTTAGTCAGAGGAGGTAGTTTACTCAGAATGAAGGATTCTCGAAATCAACCATGAGCTGCATCGTCCAAGAGAACCTTATAGATTTTGGGTGAATGTTTGTCTAAGGGGACAAATTTAAGTTGACTCTAGCTAACAAAAAATCGTGTAAATCACTTGTACCCTTATGATTCCTAACTCAAATGATAGAAAGTCAATGGGGAACATGCGGGTTGCGATCATGACTGTAATATAATTATTTCATTTGGCGGCAATCACCCAGTCAGAAATCTCTTATGTAAGAGCTATTTTTTGTGAAGTCGCTTAGCTAAACCATATAGACATCGGACTTGGGCCACGTCCTTACTACGTGTTATTAATTTGAGTGTGGATATAGTGATATACTCGATGTTACATTAGCTATTTGTGAGCCGAGGACAATCAAAAGTTTGTCACCCCCGACAAATTAATGCGGAGAGTGGATGAGATTTGCTTTAAGTCTGTAAGTGATTAAATTTGTTTAAGTGTTTAATTTGATACTATGAAAATTTTATTTGAAAATTATATTTAAATTTGACTCATTTGGTTGAGATTTTCAATCAATACGGTCATCATTAGGGATTTACATAATCTTGAATCTCGTCGACCCTTGTTGAGAATTTGAACTTATGTAAGGTCATATTGGTTAAAAGGGAATCTTGAACAAGTCTAGGGATTTATTTGTAAAGAATTGTAATACTCTATTTAAGCCCATGTTATAATGTACATATTAAGTTTTAGAGCAATTACTATTGTTTTTGTACGCTGCGATCTCGGAGTTGCTTTCCCAACTATCATTAATCCTGACCGTATTGCAAGGGAAACATGGCTTTGGTATGGTGAGAGTGGCAAGAGCTTAGGTCGAGTGCGAAGGATCAAACGACTGCTTTAGACAAGGAATAGTGGGATCACTTGGGAGGCAGGTGTGTGGAGTGGTGAGCAGTGAATCAACTTCGACGCATAAGGGAGAGAGTCTATGGTTTCGTGATATTCTTGCGACACAGGGAGTGCAGACGACTTCGATTCGGTGCGACGAGGCGGAAGGGTTCCAACTTTGATTGAGTTGGGCTCGTGAAACCGAGGAGGATCTTTCACATACATGCGCTTAAGGCTCTCGTGCGACAATAGACGAAGGAAATTGCGAGGAAACTTTGTACGAAACCAAGAGAGAAAGGCACAGGGCAGTGAAGTTGTGGGCTGGTTTGCGAGCATGCAGGCTTTGGCCGGTTGATTTGTGCTTGAGACAAGAAGTAACAGAACAAGCTTCGGCTCTTTAGGCTTCAGTGGAATGACATGGCAATTTTTTGTGAGGACAAGAAGTTGCATGTCATCTTGATTTGGATCCTTGTTATTGAGGATATTAGGAGAAAGAAATGATGCAGGTGGTAAAGGATTGAAACTTTTGGGGAAGATAGATCTTGAGGTTTTAGAGGTCTTGATCAGGCTCATACATGAAGCTAACATTTCGATGAGAGTCACCACCCCATCACGTGCTCCGACACAGGTAAAACTAAATCTCCTTTCTATAGATCTGAAACTTGATGAACTGGTCATGTATTTGAGTTAGTCATGTCAGATTGGAACTGCTTTAATAGGGAATAGATTAGAGACATTTGACAGGAGTCAAGGATGAGCCAGAGAGTGACACTGTTGATGAGGATGAGTGGAGGATCACACATGCCTTACTTTATACCTGGCTTCTCAACTCATTGATTTCATAGATTGTCGCATTAGTGAATGACATTCGAGGTGAAACAGATTTGGGCAAATCTGAAGAGGACCTACGCTGGGACTGAGAACCACATGAGGGTGTTTCAGATTTAGCGTGGCATAGAGGCAGTTGTACAGGGTGAGTCGATAGATTCAGGAGTACTCCCTAGAGTTAAAGCAGTTGTGGGCAGATCTTGATCAATTCTCACCAATATCGAGTTGTGGGAATCCATAATACAATAAAGATGTGAGTTTACACAGATGAGGACTATGCAATTTCTGGCCATCTGTACTCGTCCTTTGATTAGATGTGATCTATCGTCCTAGCTCTAGCGGCTATCCCTTCACTGGATGAGGCCATTGCCATGATGATAGAGAAGAAGAGTCACATGAAGCTACACTCTAAGCTGAGTGGACTTTTGAGTGTGCGATCAGCTTTGACTGTTTCGAACTTACGTATAATAAGTGTCTAGGGGGAGATTCATAAGTGTTGCAACTATGGTAAAGAGAAATAGATGGACGTGGACAGGGTGGAGACCATGGTCGTTGCTGCGGCGATCGAAAAGGTGGAAAAATGGGCTATCAGGCTAATATGATGGCAGCCTAAGAAAGACGGGTGGTTTTTACCAACAAGCATCATGAATGTCTGGAGTTATTGAAAAGGAAATATAAAGCAGCAGGAGATGGGCCTAAGGATGCTTCAAACCAGTCATCATTAAGAGGTAACATTGTCACTTATGCTTACTCTGACAAAGGTACTTGTGATATGTATGCTCTTGCTTTTATTTTCATCATAGAATCATCAGAATGGATAGTAGATTTTGGTGCATTTCTACATGTGGAGAGTTTTTTTTATACTCCCCTAATAGTACTAGAGAGTATCAAGTTTGCTGATAGTACAAACACAACCTGTAGTAGGTCAGGGTACAGGAGGGTATCAACTATATGACTTTATCCAATATTTTTCATGCTCATTCTTTTCCAGTGAATCTTTTATCCATTACTGTCATTATTATCCAACTAAAATGTATTATTTTTTTTGATATTCTTAAGGTGATCCTCTTAGAGAAAGACTCGTGTTTTATACTTGGGACCGGAACGTTGCATAGTAGACTTTGATACTTGGACCAGGAGGGGATGGAGTTATCTTTGACATACATAGTAGAGAGTGCATGAGTAAAAGAATCTGGGAGGAGTGTGCAGGATGTGTTCCTGCTATACCACAAACATATTAGATGCCCTTTTTTTAGTTTATTGAGTCGGTTATATCCTTCTTTGTATGAAAAGATAAATAAACAAAATCTTGTTTGTGATGCTTGTGAGTTTGACAAGTTACTGGGAAGCTCTTATATCAGTTTTGGGAATAATAATTATTTTATTTTTGAGTTGTTCATCCTGATATTTGGTGTTTTGTTCTGCAACTTCTATGGATGGTTATCAATATTTTGTGACATTTATTGATTTTTTTCTCGTGTTTGTTATATTTGATGAATAATAGGGTGATGTGTTTGCTTGTTTTGAAAACTTCCACATGACAATCCAGACTCAATATGACGTTGTATTGAGGTTTGATAATGAGACAATATACCAACAATGTATTTGAGGAATAATTTGCAACTCAAGAGACACAACATTAAACCATATATCCATACACACTATCACAAAATTGAGTAGCAAAAAGGAAGAAAAAACATCTTCTAGAGATTGCTCGAAGGATGATGATCTCAATGAATGTCCCAATGCATTTATGGGGGCAAACAATTTTGACAACTACTCAATTGATTGACAAGATGCTCCCTAAAGTGTTGGATTAGATGTCTATTTATCATATGTTGAAAGGAGACTAGCGGGATCCTCACATTGAATGTGTTTGGTTGTGTATGTTTTGTGAAAAATAACCGACAATCAGTAGAGAAGCTGGATCTCAGAGCTGTGAAATATGTGCTCATAGGTTATTATGCTTCTTATAAAGGGTATGTCTGTTGGAGCTAGATAGAGAAGAGACTGTTGTGAGCATAAATATGTCATTTGAAGAATTTAAACTATACTACACCTTGAAGGTGATTTCACCCTTCGGTGGCTCGTCGAATACTGGAGATATGAGACAAACAAGGTGAGTAGCAATGGAGAGAGAGAGTGGTAAATATGAGAGCAATGTTTTGTCCTATGATATGGGATGAATTAGTTGAGCAACCAAAAAATGAGGAGAGTGAACTCGGAGGTGGTGGGATTCGGGTTGAAAACGAGTTAAGGGTGTATACACGAAGAAAGAAGCAAAATGAAGAAAAAGTGCTTGCAGTGCCACTTGTGTCAGTTAGTCCCTTGTTTCGATCTTCTCCGACTCTTGAGACACTTGCACCATCTACTTTTCGACTCAGAACTCTCAGGTGATATGATTCTTCCTCCTCTTAACCCTCTAACTTTAAGAAGAACCTTTCGCAGCAATGTGGGACATCCTTCTTATCATTTTGAGTGGGAACGATATTGCTAACTTTGTTTCATATTCTAACATATCACTATTACATGAAACATTATTGTATCTTTGGATATTGTCTCTATACTAATGTGTTGGTAGGTTGCTAAGGAGGATTCCAAGTGGAGAACAGCTAAGAGCTTAGGACTCTCGATAAAAATCAGACATGGGAGATAGTACCACTACCCGCGGGAAAAAAAGGCAGTTGGGTGCAAATGAATCTTCACAGTGCGACAAACTCCATAAGGGAATTTGAAGCTGTACAAAGCTTGATTGGTGGCGAAAGGGTACAGTTAGCATATGACATTGATTATGATGAATCCTTTGCACCAGTAGCAAATGTGAGCACAGCGAGGACACTGGTTTCTCTAACAGCGAATGATGTGAAGAATGCATTTCTTCTTGGTGAGTTATTCAAGGATGTATATCACCAGGATTCGTACAACCAAGACAGCGGGTAAGGTGTAGGCTCAAGAAGTCACTATATGGTTAAAGCAGTATCTTCGAGCCCGGTTTAACAAGTTTAGAAAGGCTGTGATGGGTATGAGATATTAACAAATCAATGTAGACCATACGATGTTCTTGCGACAATATGAATGTTACACAACCATATTTGTGTTTGTTGATGACATCATTGTCACCGGTGATGATGAGGTAAAAATTGCCCAATTAAAGGTAACATTGAGCAATGAATTTAAGGTGAACGATTTTGGACAATTCATATACTTTCTTGGGATTGAAGTGACCCGTGGACTTAAGGGGATGGTCTTGTCCTAGGAAATTATGTACTAAATCTTTTCATGGAAATAAGCATGCTGGCCTGCAAACTTACAGTCTCTCAAATTGAACAGAAGGCTAAACGAAGTGCAGAGGCAGGAAAACCGATCATGAGAGGTACCAGAGATTAGTGGGTCATTTGATCCATTTTTGGCACACTCGACTTGACATCTCTTTTGTTGTGAGCATGGTGAGCTTCTACATGCATGATCCAAGGAAGGTCATATGACTGCAGTTTATCAGATTTTGAGGTACGTGAAGAGTGCACGAGAGAAGGGTCTGATCTATAGGAAAAATAGGCATGTAGATATTGAAGACTTTTGTGACGCTGACTAAGTGAGTTGGGCAGATGACAAAAGGTCCACCTCGGAATACTTCATGTTCGTACGGGGCAACTTGGTCTCTTAGAAGAGCAAGAAATAATTTGCAGTTGCGAGGTCAACAACAAAGACAGAGTACAGGGCCATGGCCTTAGGAGCTGTTGAGATGATGTGGCTGAGAGTCTTGTTGGCCAAGCTCAAGGTGGGCCAAGAAACTCAAATGAAGTGGTGGTGTGACAACAAGTCAACAATCAACATTACCAACAACTGATTGCAACATTATAGAACCAAACATGTGATTTTGAAGATTTGAATGGTATGCATGTAAATATGAATATTTACTTGTTAGATAAATCTATTGTGCTTATAGAGAATCAGGTTCATAACCAAAATCAATTGACTTTATTTAAATGTTCTTTGAGCTTAATCGGAAAGTAGATCACTGCAGTTGAATTATTCTTTCAACTCAGCCATCATCGAGAAATTTAGGCATTTGAAATATTTATATTCGAAATTTGTTCGAAATTCGATACTTGAATATCTATAAAATGTTAGGTTTTGTCAACTCCAGTTCATAAGTGCAGGGTCATATTATATAATTTGGACTTATAAGTTCTTATACGTGTGATTTAGACATTATTGAAACTCACTACACTCATCAACTCTAATTCTTAGAAGGAGGATCATACTAGTTGAGTAGGATTTACAACCTTATTCTATAGACAAGATGATGTGATTGAAAACATACATGATTTGATTATCTTGAAGTTGATTTTTTTTAACATGAGGAGTTTTAATTTTTAAATAATCATAAATTTTCTTAAAATAATTTTGCACGCTTATCAGAGCACAAATCATTTGAGTGCAATTTTGACTTTGACCCGTATATCATTCTCAGACCATTTAATTTTAAACACTTAGTCGATTTGTTGGAGCATATGCAGGCATTTTAAACATGATTTTAAGTTAACCCGCAAAACATTCTCAAACCTAATATTTGAATATTTTATATTAGTTGAAGCACATGTGGTTATGATTTTATATACTTGGATAACTTGAAGAATTTTATAGACTTTAAGCAACTTGCATGGCCTTTTAAAATATGAGATGAAGTTTGTTTCAAAAAATATATGTAGTATGCTTAACTAACTCATTTATATTCGAGTTTACATTTAGAATTTAAATAGAAAATTATTGTCCTCCTTAGTTGAAAAAATATTCCCATATATCATAAGTCACTCTGTACAAGGATGCACTTTTTATATTCAAATTCGCATAAAAAGGCATGATTTTTACCATAATTATTATAACGTAGCGATTGAGTAAGCACAAAAAATTATTATTTCTTGGGTTAGGTAGCTTAATACATGTGTTTATACATTTCATACATGCAATCACCCGTCAGATTCATATTGACACTATTAAGTAACAAATTAATATTTTCATTACTAAAATTGAGAGAAGTGTCAAAATGGTCCCCTAATTCTTTGCAAGGTCATTGTAGTCCTAGAGTTTATGAAAATGTTAATTTAGTCTCCAGAGACTTTTAATATGTGTTGAAATAGTTCGCACTAAGGACTATTTTAACTCCCATTAAAAGAGTCTAGGGACTAATTAAATATTGTTATAAACTCTAGGATTAAAATGGTCCTATTTTAAGTCTAGGGACTATTTTGGCACTTTACTCCTAAAATTATTCACTTTAACTTTGCTTCTGGTGTTTATTTTTTATTTTTAAAATATTTTTTAATCTGCATGTAAAAGGTTCAGCCATGCTCATAGGAAGGCTGCTGATTGATAGGTCTGCAAATTCATGCCTTGAACACATATTAAGCATTGAAGGTAGTAGGATGCAAAGAGAATTGGCAAATATGTAAGTTCTCATCCTCAATTTTTTTCTTTTTTTGAGGTGAATTGTTTGTTTTCCTGTAAGCATCTTTTTACATGACTGTGAACAGAAATTCATTGCTGCCCATATTTTGCATGTTTTAACATGCAATTTCATGATAGTATATTATGGAAGCATAGAGAAAGCCCTTCAAGAATGCAGCTGGTACACAAGTATTTTTATCCAGAGGTTGTATTTACTGATCTAAAACCAGATGAGCCCCTCATAAGGTTGAGGACAAGGAATGCCTATGAAGATCGAACCACGTCCCGGCGAACTGAAGACAATGATGGCAGCAGCGATGATGCAGATGCCAAAACACAGTCGACCAGTCAATCAAAGGTAAAATGCAATCTTGATATTGCACTTTAGTCTGGTTATAACATGCATAGGGCTATAAATGAGCCGAGTCGAGATGATTAACACCGCGTTCAAACTTCAAATTCAAGTCAAAGTTGGAGTTAAACGATCATCATTAAATGAGCGTTTTATTGAATTCTTAGTGAGCTACCCGTAGAACAGCAAACGACCATGTTTACGATCATAAATGAATGTCATCGTCTAAGCTCGATTCTTTACATGCTAAGATTCTAAAACTTTGTTTTATCTTATTCGATTATTTAAATAAACAAATATAAACAACTCCTCTTGAACGAGTATCAAATTATTTACGAATGCACTAATTCTCTAAATATATATTTGCATTCCCTTGTTGATGTTCTTCATGTAAATGCACTACAGAGAAATCCAAATCATGCAAACACATCCCGAAGCAACCCGGACGGAGATTTCCTTGCAGACCCACTGGAATGCATCGTCCTTGGTAATCAAGGACCAAGCGAGGAAATTCACGCTGATAATGCGGAAAACCCGAGAAGTCGGCGACGTGCCCATCGGACAGCTCGTCGGCACCACCGCGACCACCATACTGAAACATATTCCCATTCAATAAAAGGTTAGCTGAACTCTTTACAGAACTGAATAATCTGACTATGCTGGAACAGATTGCTTCTTTAGATTAACCTTCATATTCATAGGCTCTCCATATTTTGATTGCTGAATTTGTTACACTTTTAGGGTTGGGATCTAAACCTAAACAATTTTTTTTTTAGCAATACACCCTTCTATGTGGGAACATTTTTTTTTAGCAGTATTGCAAAAACTGGATGAAGAACTTCAGTTCAATAAAAGAGCTTAGTAGTCTTGCTAATTATCAATGGTGAATTGTGGGATTTATAGGGCTCTGCTTTGTTATTTGAATTATGTTTTATTTGATGATTATTCATGCTTTTTATTAATCAGATATATGATGATAGAAATGATTATGGGTCTGTTTGTGGCAGCTTGTGCGTTTCAAGATAAACAACTTTTCCTGAAATGTGGCCCGCGGGTCGGCCGTGGGGGTCGACCCGTGGCCTGCATTTAGTGTAAAAAATCCAAACGCGCAAGCCAAACGGTTAGGCGGCGTTTTCAAAAACGTCACCGCACTTATATACTGTCCCAAATGGGCCCTATATTTACATGGATTATATTTGAACTGAGGCGACTGGTGAAAATCCAGGCATTGTAGCTGTTTTTTTTTATAATTTTATTTTTGTGATTGTTGAATGTATGATCTTGAGGGGTCTTAATGTGCCAAATTTATGCAAGTAAATGAAATAAAAATTTTGGGGCATTTACATACTTCCCACCCAATTCTTACATGTAAATCTTTCCCATTTATGTACTTTTCATATATAGATAAGGTTACATATAAATATTGAAATATTAGATGTTAGATATGTAAGTACATAAGAATTGAGTGATATTCATGTAAATCTTTCAAAATTTTATGTGTTAATGAATATGTAGGAGATTTAGAAATCTAAGTGCATACTCTTTATGTATCCATGCACCCATTCAAGTTAAAGTATAAACAAGTGAAGAAATATATGAACTTGTACACTTAAAGATGTATATTATCAAATAAGGTCATATTTGTTATACAAGTCATCTTGATCTTGATGTTAAGAACTGTCTTTTAACTAAGAGGTTTCTTGTTCAAATCCTTGCATATATAAGGTGTATGTGTGTGAACAATAATATATCTATATCTATATAGACACAGTGCACGTTTCGTGGCCTGTTGGCAGAGCAGTCTTTTCGAAGGTCAAAAGTCCTCTCAGGTTACGGGTTTGAATCTTCTTGTGACGTAATGTCGCCTTAAGTCAGGTGGTACTCGAATTATTTGCACATCGGGTCGCTCCCTGACCGAGCGGAGGTTGAGTCAATAGAGTAGGTTAGGGATCTCACGCCCCTGCTCATTCTTTAAAATAATAATAACAATGATATATAGACTAGAAATAAAAAGATCACCTATGGCTAAGGCTGGATAAGTAAAATAGTTTATAAAAAGAATTATAATTCAAGCTAGTTATTGAGAAAATATAAATTTATGCTGATTTTTGTATAACCCAAATAATATTTCATAAACATTTATTTGTGGCTTCTAAGGATTATTTTTGTTTTTTTTAATTTAATTTCAGAATTTTAAATAAATATTTTATCTCTTTGCTAATGAGTGGCTGAGTTTTTATTTTTATTTTGATGCAAGCTCAATTTTTTTATTTTTTGGCATCAATTTTATTTTTTATTTTATTTTTAAATTCTAAAATATATTTATTTAATGTGTTCCTTAAATATTTTTATTTTTATTTTTCAAAATAAATTAACATATTTTAAAAAATATTTAAAATTAATCCTATATTAATTAAATTTGTCAAATACGTTCTTTTTTCAAATTAAAACATAAATAAATAGAATAATAAATAATAATAATAAATAAAAATAAACAAATAAAAATCTAAAACGTGATCTCAATGAGGCTCTAATTTTATTATCAATTAATTATTTTTAATTAATGCCACTTCCGACATTTCTTTATTTTATTTTTTAATATATATTTATTTTCAAAGTTTTCATTTTGAATATTGCCAATTTTGTTAATGGTGACTTCTTACCAAACATATTGATCTGTTTTCGGATCATTCCTAAATTTTAATTTTATTGTTTTAGTTTAAAATATTTATTCTTAAAAAATGGGGTAAAACAGTCATTTATTTATTTATTTTGGGGAAAAAAAAAAGACAAAATTAGTTCCGAAATATCTCATAAGCAAGAGAAAATATTACATCAGGACTCCGCACGTAGAGCTACGTGCGTAATCCAATAAAATCACGTCACGCGTAGCACGATGATAGAAAAAAAATATCGCGTAACTACGAGAAATATTATCGCTATAGTTATTCCGCGTTATTCAGATGTTATTGTGTATTATTCATGTGCTATTAATGTGTTATTGTAATACCAAGAATATTCTCGGAACAGAATAACACAGAACAATACCTGAATAATACACAATAAAACCTAAATAATAATAATACGGGGCGAATATTCCCTGTGTTACTGGACGAATTTTTTTTTTATTTCCTGTCATCCGCCACATTACGTGATTTCGTTGGACTCCCCACGTAGACTCCGATGTAATATTTTCTCCAAAAGCAAAGTAGCACAATCTCGAAAATAAAAATCGTGGTTCTGTATTTATTTCTAAATTTTTTCGTTAGAGATTAAATATGACGAAATTAATTTGATTTTAATACGAAATTTTTAATAAATTCATTTTTAACAATTTATTTACATTTATAATTACTTTTTTGAAATTAATATTTATATTTTTTATTAAACAAAACTTTCTTATCTTAATGAAGTATTTATAGTTGCGTTAATCGGCTCAAAGTGTTTCAAATTATTGAATAGTTAGATAAAATATTATTTATAGGTACAAATTGCATGATGAAAGAAATACTGATTTTAAATATGGAATTTTAACTTTAAAAAAATCAAATTATTATAATTTTAATATATTTTATACACTGTTCATTAATTAATATATATATTTTAATTCTAATTACGCTTTAACTTAAATTGCAATTATGTGGTACCGTGAACAAAATATTTTAATTGTAGCTTTATTTATAATTGTTGAAATGGAGGAATGCGTCCTGCCTATTGTGTGATAGAAAAGTACCGCTTAGACTGAAAGAAAAATTTTATAAGATGATGGTGAGACCTGCAATGCTCTATGGTGTTGAATGTTGGCCTTTAAAAGAAAAGTATAATGCTAAGTTAAGTGTTGCCGAGATGAAAATAATTAGGTGGATGAGTGGCTTTACACTTAGAGACAAAATACGAAATGAATATATCCGTAATAGGGTTGGTGTTGCACCAATGACTGATAAAATTAGAGAGAGTCGCCTTAGATGATTTGATCACATTAAACGTCGACCACCTGATGATTCTATTAGGAGTATAGATGTTTTAGAAACAACTTATGTTAAGAAAGGCAGAGGTAGACTTAGGAAAATTTGGGTTTATTGCATAAAAAAATATCTTAATTTATTATAATTAAGCGAAAGTTTGACACTAAATATGACGCAATGGAGAAAAAGAATTCATGTAGCCGAGCCCACTTAGTGGGATTAAGGTTTTGTTGTTGTTGTTGTTGTTGTTGTAAATAAATGAAAATTTAACTCAGTTAATAACTCAATTGTGTGAACCAATTTTTTAAGTAAATACTTTATTGAAATGTATGATATCATTCACTAATTTTTAACTAACTTCAAAAAATGATTTGCACTAATAGAGTTAATATTGATGCGCTAGACGATTAATTGTGATAGAGTGATAATTTAATATCTTAGTGTTGTTCGATGATCTAGCATAAACAAAGAAAAAATAATAGTAACAAGAGAAGATACCGAGCTTTATTACGTCGAAAAATCTCGAAAAAGAAAAAAATCATACTAATTTAAGAGTTTTAATGACATTGAAATTAAGCGAGATTAGACCTATTGACTCCTCTAGTCAAGGATTTTTTATTGTATATGGACCCAGATGCAAATTTGCGTCCGATGTCCAATAAAAGGCGTAAAAAAATTAGAGTGGGCCCCAGCACCGGACGCAAATTTACGTTTGGTGTTCGTATGCAATAAAAGCTCCTAGTCAAGATACTCAATCGACTATAAACATCTTAGAATTTGAGTTCATTTGACCATTCACTCGATTAATGTGTTTTAATGATTTGATTGGACTTGGATTGAGCCGAATCAATTTTACATCATCGAATTCGTGTTGTCGAGACGATCAGTTTGATTATATACTCACTGAAATTGAGGGACTGAACGATCTTAAATTTTAATATAAAATATTTTTTTTAAAGTTAAAAATGCCTCGAGATTCACGCTTTTTTTGCTGTCAAATCATAGCTTATAATTCCAGAAAATATTATTCTGTATTAATTACAAATCCATTCCCCGAAAAAAAAAAAGGCATTACTCACAAATCACCATTATCATAAATTATTAATGACAGCTTTAATTGATGCTGAAATCAGCTTCGTATTATTATAAATTTTTCAAACTTTAAAAAAAGGTATTTTAGTAAATATATAATTTGTTACAGACTTTTTTGGGATTAAATTTATTTTATTATTTTATTGTTACTTTATTTTCAAAATTATATTTATTTATTATATTTTTTATATACTTAAATTTTAAAACACTAATTATTTTAAGAGCTCTTAAAACTAATCATCAACAAATATGTTCCATTTCAAGTAGGGCTGTAAACGAGCCAAGCTCGGCTCGTTCGACACTGGCTCGAGTTCGAAATCGGCTCGTGAAAGGTGTGTTTGTGTTCGGCTCAAAATTGGCTAGTTAAAATTAATTGGAAAAAATATATGGATAGTATCGGATTTCAACCTGGACCAAATGAATAGAAACAAAACACATAATCATGTTACCACACAAGCGATTATGATTTAAACTTAAATATAAATATATATAATATATTAATATATAAATAATATATAATAAATTATTATATAAATAATTATATGATTATTTTTTTATTTCGAGCTAAAACTAGCCGAAAACGAGCGAACAAAGAGTTGTTGTGTTCGGCTCGTTTGTAATACGAGCTTAAAAAATTTAAACTTAACGAACGAGCCGAACACGAACTACATCACGAGTCGAACAAGAGCTTTTTTGACGCCCCTAATTTCAAGTCATAATATGAATTTAGAAAATAAAAAAAAATTAAATTTAAATTTAAATTTTATTATTATTAAAACTTTTTGATATTCCAATAATTTATTCCAATAATTATAATATTTATATTTCTAATTATAATATTTATATTTCTGATATTCCAATAATTTATTAATCATATTAATTTAAAAAAAATTACGTGCCGTGTGAGGCAATATTAATGTAAAGTGCATATTTTAAAAATCTAAATAATATTCTTTGTCATTGGAATAAATGCCATATCACTCAATCCTTATCTAAAACATAAAATTCGGTTTTTATATATATGCCCATATAAAATTTCATTTAAATATTTAGGTTTTGTTATGTAAATACATAAGAAGTATGTGGTTTGTTTGCAAATCTACCTCAAAATAAAACGTAGGCGGAACTGCGGCTGTACGAATATACAGCGCTGCCCTGCTCCAGAGCTCCGGAGACCGAAATTCCAGCCCGATCTGATCGCCGGTGAGGTTAGGGTTTCCGGCGATCTTATCTTTCGATTATGTTTTCCTAATTTTTATGTAAGATTCAGCTTATTGATGTGGTTTTGAACACTAGGTTTTTGAACGAGCTCTGAGATTGAAGATCGACGTTCGTGTTTAATTGTCTAGGGTTTCAGGAGGCAGCCATGAGAGTTCATCCGGCGCCGAAGAAGAGGAGCATCACATTCAGGTATGGAGTGAGCGCGAGCTTCTCTGAAGCTGAGGCGATTCTTAGCCGGCAGAAGAAGCTCCGCCGGTTGCCCCACATATTCAGCAAGGTTCTCGAGCTTCCCTTCGGAGCCGACGCTCAGGTTTCCGTTGCTGAAGGTCCCGATTGTTTCCGATTTGTCGCTTCTGCTGTAGCCGGCTTCGATGGGGGCGTGCGTGCACAAGCGATTCAGATCTATCCTGGGGTTATGAAGGTTGTGATAAGGGAATCGGAAACAGGTAGTGGCGATGTTTCCGTCGACGATCTGGACGTCGAGGATCTTGAGCTCGACCGTTGGAGGTTCCGCCTGCCGCCGGAGACTCGGCCAGCGCTTGCTACGGCGGAATATGCTGATGGAGAGCTCATCGTTATTGTTCCGAAGGGACCGGATTCTGATGATTCTGAACGCGAGGTCGAGGACGATGGATTGGGAGGCGATCTTATGGACAGCGACATTAATCGGCTTGTTCTTGTACAGTAATACTCTATCCCTCCCACAACCTCGCTCTTCTTCCACACTCTCTCTCCCTTTCTGTCTCTTTCTCTCGCTCTTTGTTTCTTGCTTCACTTGAGGCCATGAATTGGAACTTCTGGGTAGTCTTATTTAACCGAATCAGAAACTAAAACGCTCTCTATTGTATATAAAATAAGAGCATAAAAAATCTGAGCTTGCTTTTGCATCAAATGGATTTAAATCTGAAGAAACGTGCTCCAAGACTAGAACATATTAGAATTTCTTGCCTGTTTAACTTTTCTGAGTTGACTTGCTAATTTAAATCGAATTTTAAGGGCTGTTTGGTGATTGGTAGCCAGATTTAACCAAGATTTGACATAAATAAATACTATCAATCTCTCAAGAAGGCCCACAATAAATCCTACAAATTTCTAAATCCCATTTTGCCTCCGTTTTTCGGCCTAAATCCATAATTTTTCCAAATCCTCTAGTTCTGCGAATTTAAGACATTTAGACCAATAGAAGGGATGCCGATCGACGCCATTGCCATCCAATTCCTTTAGCTGTTTCCGCTTTTCGTCTTACGTTTGAGAGTGATTATCAGGTGTGCTGTTGCGAAATTATATTTTTAAAAGGCAGTTTATTTTTAATTAATCAACTAAATTAATATTGTTTAGGCTTTAATGTGAACTAAATTAATTTAGTTAATACTGGTTGTTAATATAGATACAGGCAAGGTTAATAAAATAAAATATCACAAGCATATAAATTCTAAATAAGTTGCCAAATAATTTAATAAGATTTAGGCACTGGTTGGGGCAGCTTATTGCCTGTGGAGGCATTCTGAAAATGCCTCCGTCGCGTTTGGTATGCACGTTTCATCTGCTTTCTGCATTACCACGTTTTGGATTTGTTGTGGGCTTCGTTCGTTTGTTGATTATTACGTCTCTGCCCCTGCTATTCGCCTTTCACTCCTCTCTCTGATTTCTCCTACCGATAGATCTGCAAAATATGAGATAAGTGTGGAATTGTTTTCGTATGGATGGAATGGTTTTCGTAGTAGGTGTTCCTTCGATTGTGATTTAGATTTCGTTGGTTGGTTTCTGTTGGCTTTCGTATTTAGGACATCAATGCATCATTTTGATGAGATCTGTAGGATATGCATTCTTCTGTTGGCATTTCAGTATGGGCCTTCACCCCTTCAATGCATTCGTCATTTGTTTGGATTTTGGATTGTAATGGTGTAGGGTACGTACGTATACTGCTTTGGATTGGCCATGCGAATTGTTGACTTGTATTGGCCATGCGATTTGTTGGCTTCATTTTTTTGATTTCTTGGTTTACATATTGTAGCAAAATTATGTTTTGCTTTGTTAGCTTGGATTTGTTATGCGATTTTGTTGGCTTAGATTGGCCATGCGGTTTACAGGGTAATGAGATCCATTATATCCACAAGTGCATAGAGAGATGATTTATAACTATCAATTTTCGATTATTTCACGGATCACTTCCCCAACCCTCTCCTACATTCCCGGTTGAATGAACAAAAAGAAATTAATATCTTCTTATTTAAGAAACTTACATTTGTGGTGATAGGCATGAAGAATTTAGTGCATAGAGTAAAAATCACGCTTAATTTTAAGGTAAAAATTACGTTTTATTTCAAACAGCTAAACATCTTATTCAGATCAGGGGCAGAATGATCATTTATTCTAAAACAGTTGTAAATCAGCTGTTCTCTAAACACACAAACCAAACAGCCAACCAGCTTATCTGAATAAGCTGATGAGCTGCAGCGGCTGCAAACAGACCCTTAGTGAAGCATTTACATGCACACACAATTCTCATGTCTTCATATATCCTACACCTAAACTTTCATATTTATATACATAACATTAAAAATCTTTAATATTACATAAAAATTACCAGTAATACTAATTATTAAAATTGAAATACACGTTTTAGTGAATAGGTATGTGAACACATAAGAATTATGTGTTATCTATGCAAATTTTCCTAAGATTTAATATCTATCATTCTAAATAGTTCTAGAGATTCAACTATATAATACAGTATTTACTTTTTTCTTATTATTATTTAGATTTCAAAACTTTTATTTACAAATTTGTCCGTCATTGTGGACTAAACAGCATCTTGAGAACCTCCTTTTGTTAGGTAGTATCACTCTTATCTTCAAGTGGGAAAGCAAAATTGGGTCAGAGTTCATTGATTTGATCATACTCATTTCAAAATAATAGAGGAAGATTTGCATGCATACCACTCAATTCTTTTTGAATTTACATATCTAACCCCTAAACTTCAGTTTTTACATATATTGCATCTTTTCTATACATGAAAGCTGTATTTATAAATAGATTATTTATAAAAATACCAGTCAATGAAGCAGGTGGCGGCATCTGTTGAGAACTCTACCTTGCACTAGAATCACATATCTGTTAGGTTCTTTATGAATAAAACCAAACCAAATAATTCATTGATCAGGTTGAAACTGTAAAATAATTTTTTTTTTTTTCGTTTTTTAGACCACTCGAAACTTGCTATTTACAAATCAAGCACTCTCTTACATTCATTTTTCAAATTCTCGCTCAAATATCAAAATTCATGGTAAAACCCCAACCCATATTTTTCATTTTTATCAAATTCTCATAGTCTGCATTCGTTCGGTAGGCCAAAAAAATTACCTGGGTGGTTAATTTGTAAATATTTTTTTTTAATAACCAGCTCTTTTTTAGCCTTAGAAAGGGTTTCTGCAATAAATATTTTGTTTTATGGGTGATATGCTTGGTTTTAGTTTAGAGATCTAAATGATTATCCCCTATTTTGTTCTTATTTAATTTTCATCAATTTTTGTTTTATTTTTATTATTTTGGTTAACATTGAATTGCTTTGCTAATCATTCCATGCTGTAATTTTCTTTTTTATCAATATATACAAATCAAATTTTATCTAGCAAGATTTATATACATACCTAGGGGTGTAGAGGAGCTGAACAAGAGCAAACTAAAGCTCAACTCAGGGTCAGCTCGTGTTCGGCTCATTAAAAAAAAATCAATGTTCGTGTTCGGTTCGCTTATATTTCAAGCACAAAACATGTGTTCGTCTTTGGCTTGTTTGCTTGGCGAGCCGAACACGAGTTGTTCGCAAACAAAGAGGTCATTCTGACAACTCTAATCATGCAGTCGTATAATGTTAAGAGTTGGTGTAAGATTTAAATATTAGTATTTATATTAAAACTTCATTTTAAAATAATTATATATATTTTTATTCTATTTTTTTTAATTAATAATTTTAATTGATTTTAAAGCTTTGTACAATTAATATTTTTTTAAGATACTACTCAGCAATATAATATATATATATATATATATAAAGATTGATTGATAGTCGGAGACCGCTGATCAACCAATATAGGTTGAACTGACTAAGGAGCGGACTTCCCTTCCAGTTCGGTGTGCTATTCGAATCCTCCCGTCATGGATGAGATTCAAAACCCTGACCCTAGGGACTTACACCAAACGCCGCAACCAATAAGCCAAGACTTTGTTCGTGTTATAATTGCCGCAACCACACGCACACAAACACACACACACACACACACACACACACACACACACATAATTGATGAGCAGTATTTCGAGTCAAAAATAATCCGAACACGGACGAACAAGTCTTTGTTCGTGTTAGGCTTGTTCATATATCGAGCACAACGAAAGTGTTCGTATTTGACTCGTTAACTAAGCGAACGAATCAAGCAAAGAGCTGTTCACAAACAATGAGCCTTTTTGACAGCCCTATACATACCGCTTAATTTCTGTATTTACATATTTAACATCTAAACTTCAATTTTAAATATATGCTATCATATGGGGCTTAGCTGTGCATGAAAAATGTGTAGAGTGATTTTTGATATGAAAGTATTGGTGGTATAAATGCAAAAAAATATAAGAATTGTGTGGTATGTATATAAATACCCCTTTTATCTTTTTTGTGATAAAATCTCCACTGATATTTTAAGAGTCGTTTGGGCATCTACATGAATTTTGTGGTCAATGTTTTATACCGAATGTCAAATTTATAAATATGCATAATTTTGGTGGTAGATATGTAAATACAGAAGAATTAGGTGATATGAATGTAAATATCCCCCCTATATTTTATTATCTCTTATTCTCTCGTTATTATGCTTCAATGTTATCATCACTACTGAGTTGGCAGATGAGGTTTTTGTCCCCTTTTTTTAATTTTAAATATATAATGATTTGATTATCACTTTTGGAAATATTTGCGTGGCAATGCTTTCCATATCCTTTTAATATCCTTTATTTTATGTTATATGACGTCTTTTTAGAATTATTATTTTTTTCATTTGAATGGGAAAATAAATAAATAAATTGCATTTTAATATATTAAGAGAAATTTTGGAAGAAATTTTGGGATTGAATCATCTCTAAATTTGGTTGGTTAATAATTAAATCGAGCATCTCGATGAGATGAATCCAATAAATTTAAGATTATTTGATTATGATATCATTCAGACATTTAAATACTTATAAAATTACATTTGGTAAAGAGAATCACTTTTGAGTCGTTTGAATTAATAGTTCAAATTCGTGCAATATTTATGAATAGTATTATTTCAAAAATTTATAAATAGAATCCAACTCTTTTCATAAATGGGGGTTGGACTAGGAGCATTTGAGAATTCTCGTATTCAACCGTCACCGGATCATAGTTGTGGTTCACCGTAGCCAGACCATCATCATCAGTTAATGGAATGCCATCACCCAATTGAGCCAATGTTGTTGTGTCGAACCATCGTCATTGGGCTATCACTGCCATCAGACAATTATCACCCAATAAACTTCGACCCACGATCGCCAAGACGGACCACTGATATCAGTCCATCGCTATTATGTCAGATCACCATCATCGGGTTGTTGCCACCATATCACCTTCACTCGATCAACATAAAACGTCGTTGCCACTGTGGGACCATCGTCATCGTCGTACCATGATATGTCAACCAACTCCTAGCCACCACCCTACCAACACAGTAGACTGCTGTCACTGTCAGACCATGGTAATCCAATTGATGTTGGATGATATTGGGCATCGTTGTGCGCCATTCCATAATCATCATGTTGACACCGCCACTAGATAATCATCACACAACAGTTGTTGAGTCATCGTCTCAGCATTTGATGACATTGGGCAACTCTTTGTGTTGAAAAACTATCATCGAAGTGTCGCCACCACCAAACTAGCATCACCCAAGCAATGTTTAGCCATCATCACCATTATCGAACCATTGCAGTCATTCTCATCAGACTGCCATCACCCTAAAGCCCAACATCAAACCATCGACTTATCGCTAGGCTGCTCCGCCACAAGTCCACCATCACCCAACCAAAACCAAGCCATCAGCATCACCGTTAGAACACCATCATCATTCATGTCAGGCTGTTGTTGAACCACTAACACCATCGCCAGATCAACATGTCTCGATCATAGATCCTAACGCCGAACATTAGACCACCAACATCATCGCCAGACCGCCCAACCACAATACCAGCATCACCCGACCAATACTAAGCCATCACCGACATCATTAAACCACCATCGTATGATCATCGTCATCGCAATCAAGCTGTCATTGTCGGACTGCCAACACCATAGCCAGATCACCATCTGTTGATAATCGATATGCTCGATCACCGTCGTCGAACCACTGCTATGATGGATGGGCTTCACCAAACCTTTGTTAAACTTACAGTACACCGTTGTCATCGTCAAAACACTATCATCTAGCCACCATCGTTATCAGGGTAGACTGTCGTTGACAAACTATTATTTTGGCTCTTTTTGAACTCAAAATCACCAGCTTGCCTAATTATCATCTTATAATTATTCTTTTCATGTAGCCCTGTTTCTTGGATCATTGGAGGATTCAGAGAAGAGGGGGGATTGGAAAGAAAGAAAATAAGACAAAATTAGACAAAAAAATTAAAAAGATCATGACAAACTTATTTAAGGTTATCCTTGTATGATAGGTCAACAGTGTATGTCCAGAATGAGATCAGATCAAAACACTTTGAAACACGTATCCACGAAGAAGTTCCCTACATCAGCAATCCATATAAGCAGAAAATCAAAATTATAAATTTTGTTCTGGGATCAAGTGTAACTCCAAAAGAAACATATCCCTTTAGTTAATTGCATTATTGGAATACCCAAAAAAAACTATCGATAATAGGAATCATGCTTACATTTTGTAATAACTAATGAAATATGTATATCAAATGAATGTTTATCTCGATTGGAGCATCTCGATGCTTCCAAAGTCTATATCGAGCCAAAAAAAAGATGGTGAATCCCTCACAACTCAAATGGATGGCAGCATGTTGACAAACAGGGCCTAGAAAATAACAGGGTCATATAAAATTGAAGTAAGAAGACGGGTAAGATGTCGCTTGTCGGTAACATATCTCAGAAAATCAGAAAAAAAATGTGGTCAAACCTCGCATATACATGTTTGGGTCAAATTCTATACATCAATGCAAATTCAGAATTACGGTACGAGACATGAGCAAACTAATCTTGGTCCTCGTCACGTGGTTTCACACATTGAACAACTCGAAACTCGTGCCCTTATCTTATTTCAGCACACAAACATACTTGTGCTGATCGTGAGCGCTAATTCTCATTACTCGTTGAGATAACCAACAACAAATCACTCATTTAATGAGGTCAATTTTTCATCAATGCGAACTAAGTAACGCACATATAAAATGCAAAGTGACTTAGCATACTGTGATCACTTTATCAAGGTGTGAGCAATCATGAACGATATGCTAAGAGGCTAAACCCGATATGACTGCTATATCGAGGTCTAAGCAATCACATCAGATTTAAAAATACTATTCAGATTTGAGCGTCATGCTAGGTTGACGCTCACATCCGATCATATGTACGAATACTTGACTTGCTCATTTGGCGTGGTCGGGCGAGGTAAGCAACCATCCAAGAATAAAGCAAACATAGTCATACAAGAGTTCAGTCATACGAGGTAAAATGGTTGTAGTTATATAACCGAGAAAATCCCAACATGATCGTATGCGAGGTGATTACAACCCAAGCTGGGGATATATAAGTTGAGCTAGTGCAAGTGCAAAAAGTTGTACTCAAATGAGATGTAGTTTGGGTGCATCGGGTACAAGACATTCTATGGGAGATTACATCAAATGGCAAACAAATGCTAACTCTACATACATGAATGATATTAAGTTTGGTTGCACTCGGTATATGACACTCTAAGGGGAGTAACACCTTACCTGAGAATCAACAGACGTGCAAATGCAAATGACAACTACAATAGGTGCACGACATGCAACACACACACGTATGATATAAACATGAATATTTTGACACCAATTCTAGGTGATGTTGTGGGTGTTAGGTGGTATGTCTCTTGTTAGCTGAGAGTCATACGCCTTAGTGAACAATTATTATGCACTAGATAGAGTCACAAGCTAAGTGACATGACCCACAATAGATGACAGAATATGCAATGTCTATAGCAGTTATAAGTGGTGCCCTATGAGAGGGTAGTATAACTCTTATAGGAAGAGTTATATATTAGATAGGCCTTGTGTGTTGGCTAATCCCTCGAGTGAATATGCAAGTAACTAGTCATGCACATAGGGGATATATGCACGTGAAGAGACACCAAATGTGCAAATGTATGTGCTCAATAAGATGCTACACACACAATGAAAGCATAGGCATCCTCCCAAGTATGGATCTTCACACATAAGAAAAATATAAACACCAACTTAGAAAGTGTTTTTCATACATTCAAAAAGGTAGGCACTAAACCAAATATGCTTTCACATACTAAATTTAAAAATTCACATATCAAAGTATAATTTGTCGCATTCGCTTTTACCATCAAATAATATGCAAATAAATTATATATTTTCATGCATATTTCAAGCATAACATTGCGTGCATAACACATAATATTGTGTGCATCATTTTAAAAGATTATTTCATGATATGGACCATATGCCAAATGTTCATGCAAATAAAATGAACACCTGAGAGGTATGAAATAGGTCGTTCTCAATAGCAAATCAAGCCTCTCCAAACGATCTCACATGGATCTAGGGGTAGGTGATGGCGAGATGAAACAAACTCTTGTTACACGAGGTAACAAGAAGCTCAACACAAAGATGAAGGAATTTCGTGATGAAAACCTTCATAGCCTACGTAGTGGAGAGATCAAAGGGTTCTCCACTCTCTATGCTCAAGAGGATTCACACTTTCCATCAAAAAGGGTAGAATCGCTGACATCAAACGTGGGATTACTACAACCTGACTATTGTAGGATCGCAATATAGGGCTAAAAGAAAACACTCATAGATGCGTAGGGAAGCAACGAAAAGGCCTCTTAACCTAAGGCTTCCTCTAACATCAGCTTGATCATATCTTCTCTAACACAAAACCTAAATGGTTTGCTAGAAAGAAAGAAAACCAACTTTTAGAGGCTTTCATCGTCACGATATTTGATTTCTTGTGCTCTTTGCTTGCTTGTAGCCTCTTTTCATAGCCAAGATGATCATGGCATCTCTTCTTCAAAGGAACTCTTCAAGAAGCTCTCTCACACTCACCTCAAACAATGGAGTGGAGGAAGAAGAAGGTGATGTAAGAAGAAGGAAAAAATAATAATAATAACTAAACTCACCCAAAGCTCTCCAAAGTACTCTACAACTCCTCTCAACTCTCTCCTAAAAACTTCCTCCACAGAATCCTCTTCCTTCCCCCTAATCTTAGCTCTTTTGTGAGGCTCAAGGAGGGATGTCCTCCCAACAATGGGAAGAGCTCCTCTTCCAATGGCCCTCTCCATTTGAAATTTTTATATAGGGACCATTTGAAACCAAAATATCCCCTGGTTATGCATTTTTCATGACAAGATCTGGCCTTGATTCGGCCTATTTTGGACAAAAAACTAAAAAAAAAAACGGATCTAAAATAGGTTGGGTGTCTAGGCGCTAAAGCGCCATATGGTGACTGGGAGCGCAAGTATGGGCGCCTATGCACAAAAACTGGGCGCATGAGTGCCATGCTGGGCCTTCAGGTGCCCAAGATTGGGCTCAAGAGTGGTCAGTCATGTCCCAAAAATTATTTTTTTTCCTTTTTGTACAAAATTTGTGTGAAATGTTTCTCTCGATCCTTATGCCATTGGCGGCTATTTATGGACAAAAAATGGCTCTCAAATATTCACATGGGCGTCAAACATATGTTAAATCAAACAAATAATGCTAACTGAGGGCAACCATTTCTGAGCACGACCATACAAGTCTAAAGCCAGTTTCATGCCTAAAGCGTCGGTTGAAAGTTTTATGGATTCCTTGGACCATGTGAGGCTCCAAATGAATAGAATATGATCATAAACATCAAAATGTCCAAAACATGTGCCAGATCAAAAACTGATGTCAACCATCGGTGATCACTTCTGGGTACGACCATAACAGTGCATACCCTAGTTTCGTGCCTGCACCGTCCTTTGATGTTTTTATGGATTCCTCAAGTGATGGGAAGCTACATATGAACATAATACAGTCTCATATCATTCTAAAGTACATCCCACGCATGTCACACAAAAAATGTTGCCAACAACCGTCATCACCTAGCCAATGGAAATGATGTCATCACTATTGTCTGGCCACTGTAGCCATCAAACCACTGTCACCCAGTTGACGTTGTCGTACTCCTAACATAGTCGTTTGGCCACCATCGTCTAGCAAAAGATGTTCACCGCCAATCTCGTCTTTATCGGATCACCATCTCCCAATCAATATCGCTACCAGATCAACGTCAAACGACCACACACTTGGACCACATCTATTGCAACTTGGTCACCATTCTCTAGCCAACAACATAGTTGTCGTTACCGTTGTCAGACCACTAATGCCTTCGTCGTGTCACTATCTCTCGTTTAGACTTGGGCATTTGGTCGGTGGCCAAGGTGAGCTCGCCTCAATCCCGCTTAAAGTGGACGAGACTGGCTATGAAAATTTAAATAAAATCCGAGCTCTCATGCAGCCCAAACCTACTTTGACTATTAAAAACCCAAATAAGCCAAAAACGTCATAATATTGTTATTATTATTATTATTATTTTTTACTTAGCTTCTCTATTTTAGAGTAGAATTCCATAAAATTATTTTATGGTTACAAACATTATCTTGATGTCAAAAATGACTTTCAAAACAAATTTGAGGGAAAAACATATTCCCTTATTTTCTCACAAACAATACATACTTTTTGTGGAGATGAATTACAGTGTTGAAAACAAGCAAACTTGATACAAGAAATTTATTCTATAATTAAGAAAAAAATACTTTTAAAACAAATTTTTAAATAATTTGTGCCAAATAATATACACTTATTCTGTACTTACAAAAAAATTACTTTTCTTTTTAAGGCCCTCGGGTGGGCCAACTCATTTGGTGGGATAGTTTGACTATAAAATTGTTATTGTGGTTGCCAGACCACTACTAGCTTTATCATTTCACTCTACCGTCTTTAACAATCATCAAACCACTATCACTGGGGTGTTAAAAAATGACCTGACGCGCCAACACGACTCGAAGAAATTCGGGTTCGGATTGGCTGAAATATTTATCGAGCCGAGTTCGAGTTAGAGAATTTGACATGTTTATTCTTCTGAGTCAAAATCGGGTCAGTGTTAACCTGACCTGCTGACTCAAGTTAACATCCTTAGATCTCCAAAATTGACCCGACATGCTAATGCAATTCGAACTCAACTCGAAAAATTTGAGTTAGAGTTGACCCGAATACTTTTCAAGTTAAATTCGGGTCAGAGAATTCGGTCTGTTTATTATTCGGGTCGGGTTCGAATTTACCTTATTTGGGTTGTTATTTTCAAGTCACCCGAACCACAACCCCCGACCGACCCGAATTGACACCCAGCAGCCGCATACAAGTTATGGGATCATATGTTCATATTTTATATTTTTATATAATAAGTACATATTTTATGAGATTATTTTAGCCATTTTTATTAATGAAAAACTAAAACAAAATATTTAAGACAATGAGACAAACTTAATTGTAAAAATAAAAAATAAAAAATTAAGAAACTCAATTCTTTTATTTATATATATGCATATCACTCAAATTTTTAAACACCACATTAAAAATAACTTAAAACTTTTTAAAAGGATATTTATAATCACATCACTCAATTCTTATGCCTTTACATTTGTAGCATTTAGGTATTACTTTTTATATTTATACCATGTAAAACATTTATATCAAATTAAAAGTTTATTTTTTAAACTTTTAAAAGGTGAAATATCCTTTTTTTCATGCATGATAAGAGAACATATTCATATAAATCAAAGTATAAGTGTTAGATATGTAAATATATGAGTTGACATAAAGCATATTCTTTACCCTCAAGTAAAGGTAAAGAATAATATTCATTCTCTGATACTTGTAAATACGTACGAATCGTATTATTATAATCATGATAAAGAAAAATATATTTTCATCTATACTTCTTTAATCTTATAAAAAATATCTCATTTTAGTTGAGTAAATTGTTTACTTTATTACACAACCTATATATTTATATTTACATGAATACCATTCAAAATTTTGACATCACAAGAAAAATTTCACACTTCTTAAATTGAAATGTTCAATGTCCATGCAAAAATTTTTAATACCAAAGTCTCTTTTAAATACATGCAAATATAAAAGAATTGTGTTGCGCATATGTTAAATTCCCTTAAAATAACTCTAATTATTATCTACAAATTATATAAAACATACACCTCAATTTCGATGAATTTACATATCCAACACCTACCACTTTAATTTTTACATACAAGCCACCTTACCTATTCATAAAAAGATATATATCACCTTTTAAATTTTAAAATAATGATATTTTTGATGTGATATTAAAGACTTCGATGTTATAAATATAAAATGTAATGTCTAGGTGTCAGATACGTAGATATAATGTTGCACGGTATGTATGTAAATCCCAAATAATAATAATAATAATAATTTTCCACGTGTTATCATATAACCTATAATAAATAAATAAATAAATAAATAAATAATAAAAGTAGGGAATCGAGCCAAGATATATAGAATAATTACATACATAGCACTCGAAACATTTTATTTACAAAACTAACACCGAGGAGATATTTTTTTGTACTGTGAACCGATGCATTTACATGTGTCGTGATCAAACTATGGAGAGTTTGTTAAAAATAAGAAAAATGTTAGCCGGGATTTCTCGAGATTTTGATATTTGAGCGAGAATTTGAAAAAATAAATGAAATAGGGTGCTAGATTCATAAATAATAATGTTTTAAGTGCTACGCATGTAATAGCAAAACAAGACTGACATTATGTAAATGTAACTTAAAGGAAAGGTGTGGTATGAATGGCCATACAAGTAAAATACAATCTGCAGTTGCTATTCAGGCAATTTTAATAGTTCTAAGAACATGACTAGATTTCAGCAGGAATTGGTACAAAAATTGAATTGTGCCATAACTACAGCACAAAATAATGATTTTTAAGCCCACAAAGGCTGAAGTAATAATATTTTCAAACCGAAAACCAACTTGTAATATGTCTGGGAAGAACAGAGGTGACCTTACTCTTCTTTACAGAAGAATAAACAATATGAGATATTTACAAACATACCCACCCACACAATTATTACATATTCATGGTTAGGTGCATATCACTCAAATCTTTAACAAATATGACTATCACTATCTTTTTAAAAGTGAAATACACCGTTCCATGCATAAGATTATGACACCAAGGTGCTACAAATCTAAGTATAAAACTTTGGGTGTTAGATATGTGCAATACATGAGAATCGTGCGCTATATCATGTAAATTTCCCAAACAATAGTTTTAATGTCGCTTTCACATAAAGCCAAGAACTACGAAATGAGATCCGAGGTAGAAGTCTAGTAGTTTCTTGGTTGATTTGATGGAGTATAATTATGGGTATCTATAGAGTTAATGAATAAAATCAATAGGTTTTAAAAGAACAAAAAGATTGTAGTATTTGCATTTCCTTACTTCTTAGGATAGTATTACTTCTTCCTTATTTTGCCTATTGAAAACCTGCCGAAGGGAAGCATGAGGTATTCCACTTAGCTTCTTTCATGTATTGTTTCAGGGACGGGTTTCGTTCAAGTTATTGATAAGGAGTTACTAACTGGGTCGAGCAAAAGAGAGAGGACAAGTTCACCCTCCATCCTACCAAGCCCTACTAATCCGCGGCATCAATTTGGGTAGGCTACCCAAAAATTTGTCACTCACGAACAACTTTGTAATTGCCTCTCTCAGTAGCTACTATTTTTCGTTAAGCAAATAAGTCGAACACATATAACTTTTTTTAGCTCAATTTATAAATGAATCAAATACGAACAAACTTTTATCCGATTGCGTTCACATCTTATTTTGGCTCAAATTGAATAAATAATTAAGAAATTAATATTTTTATAAAATTTTATATTCTTTTTAAGTATTTGAAAAAAGCTTAAATTTTATTATTTTTAAATCATTCAAACTAGGTTTGAGACGAACACGAGCTGAAATGAACAAGCAAGTTCGAATCAAGCCAAATACAAACATGTATCACGAGCCATTTCAAACACGAACCTATTTCAAAACAAAAAGTAAAAAATAAAATCAAACAATTCAAACACGAACAATCACTGGGCTTGCTCAAACTCAAGATCATTTACTCACTAACCTGTGGAGCAATTACCTCTCTAAATTACTTTCTGAAAAACAGAAGGGAAGAACTTCTAATTTTTTTAAACAAGGGGAAAGATGAGATGCCAAAATGATATCATTTGTTAAACCTAAAATGATCGACCCTTCCCTTCCAAACTTTAGATACCAACAATGTCTTCGTAACATCCTTAAGCAAAAATCTGTAAGAAATTATATTGGATCCCTATATTTAGTCTACAGCATCACAAACGCAGGTTAGGAGAAAGTCAGCAATGGCATATTCCAATCTTTAAAGTTCTATTCAATTGTATGGTCAATGACCGGTAACCACAGACAATTAATTGTTACTAAACTTCACTACACAAAAATATATCAAGAATTGTAAGTTTTCAAGCCAAATGATTGGTATGGAATGCGTGCAGATAGATACATTTAACTTAAAGTGGAGAAAATAGCATATGATTCCTTATAGCCTTCAAATAAATCTCCAACACAAATTGCTCAGACCAAAGAGAAGAACTAGCAACCTCTCTTTTAGTACAAAAACTTGTGTTTTTTGTTGTTCCAGATTGTACTTGGTGGTGTCAATTTGAATTAATGGTTGAGTTGGGCTCAAAATAAAATTTGACCCAAACCAAATCTACATGACTCAACCTTATTTATTGAATCTGTCAAAAAATCTGACCCAAAGTTAACTCGTCTTTAGTTCAATTGACCAGAACCCAATCCAAAGAACCAATTTAATATAAGATATAACAATCATTCAAGTCAAGTTCGGTTTCTCAGGTCAACACATAATTGACCAAGAAATGAAACAGATAAAGATTATAGACCCTAAACCCAACTCAAAAGTTGAAAGAATTAACTCAAACCTAAATATATCAGAAGACTTTGAATCGAGTTGTCAGGTCAGTTCAAGATTGTTGACTCAATAGCTTCATACCACATGACAAGTCGTACTCGTATATTATCATCTTATATTTAACTTAAGGTGGAGAAAATAGTATATGATTCCTTGTAGCCTTCAATTAAATCTCCAACACAAATTGCTCAGTCCAAAGAGAAGAACTTGCAACTCTCTTTTAGTACAAAAACTTGTGTTCTTTGTTGTTCCAGATTGTACTTAGTGGTGTCAATTTGAATTAAAGGTTGAGTTTGGCTCCAACTCAAATTTGACCCAAACCAAATCTACATGACTCAAACCTTATTTATTGAATCTGTCAAAAAATCTGACCCAAACTTAACTCGTCCTTAGTTCAATTGACCAGAACCCAATCCAAAGAACCAATTTAATATAAGATATAACAATCATTCAAGTCAAGTTCGGTTTCTCAGGTCAAATTTAAGTTTTGGTCAACACATAATTGACCACGAAATGAAACAGATAAAGATTATAGACCCTAAACCCAACTCAATATATCAGAAGACTTTGAATCGAGTTGTCAGGTCAGTTCAAGATTATTGACTCAATAGCTTCATATCACATGGCAAGTCGTAGTCATATATTATCATCTTATATTCTTTCATCTAGAAAATTGTCAATGGATCTCTATCCCATATTGCTAAAATGAGGTCCATTAGAATTGAACATGTTCCAAATTTCTCATGATCCCATATACGCGAACATAAGAGTGAAAGATTAAAACTATGAAATCGCATTCTCTTCAAAACTTTAATAATTGCAAAAGCAGACAAATGATTAAAAATATTGGCAGTGCTAGTGGGGAAATTATTGCATACGGAGCACGTACGCAGTCGCTGCGTGCGGAATAACTTACCAATACCCTCATTTTGAGGGTATTGGAAGGGTATGGAGGGGGTATTGGTTATTAAAGTATTTACAGGGTATTGGTTATTGGGTATTGATAGGTTATTATAAGAGTATTGGATGGGTATCGATGAGCTGCGTGCGGACTGCGTACGTGCTCCGTATGCAATAATTTCCCGTCCTAGTGAGGCCAGAGGTCTATACTACGATGCATACTTGAAAGAGAATACTCTCCCTCACTCGCAACAATGATCTTTATATTAGAAAAGGAATGATATTATTTTATGACATTATAGGTTCGGTCACCTAATTTTTAGTATCTTAATAACTTATATATTTTGTTGTTTGCTAATAAATATAATTTTCAATGTGAAATGGGTGTTAACTTGCAAAAAAATTAGAGAGTTAATTTTAACTCTCAAACTTATGATTATGAAGTCACCAAACTTTAACTTGCAAAAAAACTTGAGAGTTAATTTTAACTCTCAAACTTATAATTATGAAGTCACCAAACTTTTTCACTTGACGTAATGTGACATGAGATCCATACAAATCTAAACTCCAAGCATTACAACAACAAAAAACTTTTATCCCACTAAGTGCAGTTGGCTACATCCTTTGTCTCCATTGTGTCCTATTGAGTGAGGCCAGAGGTCTATACAACGATGCATACTTCAAAGAGAATACTCTCCCTCACTCGCAACAATGATCTTTATAGAAAAGGAATGATATTATTTTATGACATTATAGGTTTGGTCACCTATTTTTTAGTATCTTAATAACTTGTATATTTTGTTTCAATGTGAAATGGGTGTTAACTTGCAAAAAAAGTAGAGAGTTAATTTTAACTCTCAAAGTTATGATTATGAAGTCACCAAACTTTAACTTGCAAAAAAACTAGAGAGTTAATTTTAACTCTCAAACTTATGATTATGAAGTCACCAAACTTTTTCACTTGACGTAATGTGACATGAGATCCATACAAATCTAAACTCCAAGCATTACAACAACAACAAACTTTTATCCCACTAAGTGCAGTTGGCTACATCCTTTGTCTCCATTGTGTCCTATTGAGTGTCATTTTTATTTAATTATAATAAATTAAGATCATTTTTTATACAATATGTCCAAGTCTTTCTAGGTCTACGTTAACATAAGTCGAATCTAAAACACTACTCTACTAATCGGATCATTAGACGGTTGACGTCTAATGTGACCAAACCATCTCAGATGACTCTCTAATTTTGTCCGCCACTGGAGCTACACCAACTCTATCATGGAAATATTCATTTCGTATTTTATCTCTAAGTGTAAAACCATTCATCCACCTAAGCATTCTCATCTCAGCAACGCTTAACTTAGTTTTATGCTTCTCTTTTAAAGGCCAACATTTAGCGCCATAGACTATTGCAAATCTCACCACCATCTTATAAATTTTCCTTTTAAGTCTATACAATACTTTTTCTATCACACAATAGGCCCGAAGCATTCCTCCGCTTCAACCAACCAACTTTAATTCTACTAATAACATCCCCACCTATATCAAAATCACTTTGAACAATACACCCGAGATATCTAAAGCGTTCATACCTTTTAATAATTTAATCACCCATAGTTACAACTCTGACACTAGACGTACTATTAAAATTACATTCCATGAGTTTTAGTTCTACCCAAACGAAGGCCTTTAGATTTCAATGTTGACCTCCATAATTCAAGCCTTTCCTGAGCTCTCTCTAGACTAAACCACGAGAAGGATATTATTAGCGAAAAGCATACACCGAGGTACATCCTCCTGTAAATGTCCAGTAAGAGCTTCCATAAATAAAGCAAAAAAGATGTGGGCTTAAAGCTGATCACTGATGTAATCCAACTGAAATAGGAAAATATTTGGTCAATCCTCCTTCTATTCGAACACAGGTAACAACTCTAGTATGCATATCTTTATTGACTTGAATATAAGTTATATCAACATCTTTCTTCTCTAAAACTTTCCAAGGAATATCTCTTGGAATGTTATCGTAAGCTTTTTCTAAATCAATAAAAATTATATGTTGATCCTCCTTATTCTCTCTGAACTTCTCCATCAAACCTCTCGATAAATGTAGAGTTTCCATAACTAAATCTGTCCGGCATAAATCCAAATTGATTATGAGAAATCTTTGCAATACATCTTAACATATGTTCAATTACCCTATTCCATAATTTTAAAGTATGACATATCGCTTAATCCATATATAATTTGCACGCTCTTGTGCATACCTTTTATTCTTAAAAATGAGAACCAAAATAATCTTCCTCCACTTCTCAGGCATCTTTTTAATTTTTAAAATAATATTAAAAGGTTTAGTAAGCCCAGAAACTCTCAAATCTCTTATATATTTCCACACTTCAATTGGGATTATCATCAGCTCGACTTTCCACACTTGGTTTCTTAAAAGTCTTATCAACTTTTTTACTAATGTGACGGTAAAAATGAAACATTTTCTTATTATTTATGATATTAAGATCATTAAAGTCAATTGTATTTTCAGAAACTTCATCAAAAATTTTATTAAAATAACTCGAGTCCTATGTTGAATATCGTTTTCTAAGAAAAATATTTTTTGATCTTCATCTTTGATACACTTTACTTGAGTTAAATCTTTACTTTTATTTCTTCTTTGTTTGACTAGTTTATACATATATTTTTCACCCTCCATCGTATATAATCTATTATAAAAATCACTAAAAGTAGAAGCTTTAGCATCACAGATTGTTCTCTTAGATATTTTTCTCAGTTCTCTGAGCTTTTACATTTAAGCTAATTTTTATAATATACCTTCATATATTTTATCTTTTCTTGCATATTATAATTTCATCACCAACTATTTTTATTTATAGAAACTTTTTCTTTTGATTCTCCAAGCATATCTTTTGTCAGTAGTTTAATACTATTTGTTAATTTATCTCACATAGAATTTGCTTCAGCATGAACATCTCAAATCAAGAAAGCTTAAAATTTACTCATAAAAATATTTTTATTTGTCTTTTAAGTGTCCTCATCTAATTTTACGACAACGATTCCTTGTATTCTTTATTTGACAATTCATCTTAAAATCTAGAACTAATAATTGATGTTGAGGATTTAATGATCTTAGAATATTTACATTCTCGACGATCTATCTTCTCATAAGAAAATAATCAATTTGGTTTTATTGGATTCATTTTCATAAGTAATAATATGCTCGAATCTCTTTTTTTAAATAAAGTATTGGTAACAACAAAATCATCTGCTAAAATAAAATCTAATATGACTCTACATTCTTCATTAATCACTCCAAAACTGTAATCATGAATATTTCTAAAATCTTCTACCACTTTACTGATATGTCCATTTAAATCTCCTCTAACAAAAATTATTTCTTCAAGATGTACCATTTGTATTAAGTCTTCTAGGTAATTCCAGAATTTCTCTTTAGAACCTATAACTAAACTTGCTTGATGAGCATAAGCGTTTGTAATATTAAAAATTTTAGTATCAATAATAATTTTAAGGATTACAATTCTACCTCCAATTCGATTAATTTTTACAACATTATCTTTCAAACTCTTATATATAATTACACCTACACCATTTCTAGTGCGACTTTTACCTGAATACCAAAGTTTAAAACCTAAGTTATCAATCTCCAAAGTTTTTTCTCCAACCCATTTAATTTCTTGAATACATAAGATATTCATCTTTCTATGAATTAAATATCAACTAATTTCATTAATTACCTGTGAGCATACCTAAGTTATCAATCTCCTTAATTTTTCCTCCAACCCATTTAATTTCTTGAATTCATAAGATACTTATCTTTCTATGAATCATAATATCAACTAATTCCATTAATTTACATATGAGAATACCTATATTTCAAGATATTATCCTAATATTAATTTCATGGACTAACTACTTTACCCGCATCCGTCCGTAATGTGGGAACCCTAACTTATTTGACACTACACTCTTGCGCCGGTATAATGGCCCTTGCACACTTTTCATTGTATTAGGTCATAAATCGTGTCGCTTCAGGGAGACGTCCTAGCATTTACACAATGATCAAAAGAATGCATGTCATGATTTTTAAATAAATTTTACGTTGTCTATTGACTACTTAATGAAACCCTTCACTTTTCACATATAGGGCTTGGGACCCGGCAATGGTAGTGTTCAAAACTCCACGCAGAGATTGATTAATTTTATTGATGATCAAGCTCGTATATGTTTGCTATATTTATTGAAAGATAAATCTAATGTTAGCAATATTCAAATTCACAATATGGTTAAAACCTAAAACTGACTGAAATCCAAATCTTTCACTTTGATAGAGATACAAAAAAATCTAACCAAAACCTTGAAAGTTACTAAATCAAAAGTGTTATCAACATGAAAACAGTGTGAAAGGATCATAACAGTGCGAACATCGAAGTTCTATCTCTTACAAGTGTATAGATATATTATATTAAAAAAATACTTCTAAATGTTATTGAGGCTTTGTAATCCTCACTGCCTGCCTACCGCACCAATTAATTTCCTACTACTACACTTTAACTTAAATCTCCAATCAATGTCTTCTCCAAATGCTTTCCAAACACTCATAATATTTCAAATCTTCTCCAGTTATTTTGGTGTATTGCCTCTGTCCACAGTCACAAACCTAGTAGGAATAAGCTTTATCCAAATGCATTTAAATATCTTTCTTGGGTATGGGCCAAACTAAGGGTAAATATATTATTCATCTAAAAATGAAACATAGTTATATCTATGGATATTACATTCTTTAAGATAAACCCTCTTCCAGGAAGAAAAACAAAATTTTAAAATTTTGTTGAAAATACTACAACTTATTAATACCAACCACCTTACTTAGACACTGCAACATTGGGTTTATTGAAACCCATTTTCACTCCACCCAACAATAACTCTCTAATTTGTAAGTTCACTATCAAAGAAAAAATCTATAAATAATTGAAATCACTCTACCTCTCAAAACTAGTTATGAATCCAACTTGAACTTAAAAGACATTAAGATTATCAAAGCTTGTCATGAATCCTACCTTTGAAAGCTTCTAAAAATTTCCCTTCAAGGGAAGTTATTCTGAATTTATAATATTTTTTCCTTTGAAATTCTCCAACCCATTAATACTATCACCTTCCTACACCCGACGACATTAAGGTTGTGAAAACTCCTATTTACTTGAAATAATAACATCCCTCTAAACTACATTTTTTTCTCTCAAAAGAAGAATCTATAAATAAGTGAAACCACTCCACCTCTCGCATCTTGTTATGAATCCTAGTCAAACTAGGTAAATTAACTAACACTTCTTTATTGAGATTTTACTAAAGAATTGCCCAGAAGAGATGATGGTAGCAGTACTCAATATCCTATCTTAAATCCTTAGGAAAAAAAAAGCACCATCTCTAACCTCATAGAGACTGAAATTCTGAAGACAAAAGAAGAGGCCCTAAAACATTATCTCAAACATCATCTCAACCCATTACATGAAATATGGAGAGGAGCACTTGAGGAGGAGATGAAAGAACTTGAAAAAAATATGAAAATAAGAACTTCCTCAAAAACCCAAAAGTTTACCATCACAGTAAGAGTACATGGATGTTAAAGGTGAAATAATGATTTAATGGATTTATCGAGAGAATAAAATATTTTTGGCTGCAAAAAGTTTCATCCAAAATTATGGGATAGACTATTTTGAAACCTTTACTCATGTGGCAAAACTTAAACACCACTAGGTCCTTCATTTCATGCTACTCAAACTTACCCACTTCATCAGTTGAATATTAGGAATGCATTTTTTGAATGGTGACTTAAAAGAAGTCTGCATGAATCTCCTTTGGGGATTGCTGACAAGAAAGTAGACTTAGATTACAAATTGTAAAAAAATAAAAATAAAAAAACTAGCGGACTCGACTATCACCTGGACCCATATTAAAAGAAACAATCAAATTCGTGATTGAACAGAGGTTCATGCAAGTTCGCTCTAATTACACCATATTCTACAAATACATAGATGATAAAACTATCACACTAATCTCATATGCATATCATCGTTACAAGGTACCGTGGTTTGGAGATGCATATCTCAAAAGAAAAATCTATAAGAAAAGCTCAAAATCAAGGTTTTTGAATATCTCAGGGACGATTTACTCGGGAATGAAAATCTCTTTAGAACAGATCTCATGTCATCATCTCTCAGAAAAGGTCAATTTTATATCTTTTTATGCCACATTAATTGAGTAAGTTCATGATATCATTGTTACAAGATAACATGTTTTGGAGATATTTATCTTTACAAAACCTAGCAAAAAGGTTCAAAATCAAAGATATCAAGCATCACAGATTTTTCTTTTAGAATGAATATCTCTAGTAAAAAGTCTCACATCATCATCTCTCAAAGAAAATAGGTTCTATATCACATAAAAGAAACTAGCTTAAATCAAAGTAGACACGCTTGACACTCCTACAAATCCTGACATTACATTGAGTGATGTCAGTATTAGTTCTTTCCAATCAATAAAAGAAACTATCAAATGTTAGTATAGAAGGCCATGTATTTCACTAATAACAGATCTGACATGAACTTTTATTGTTCAGTAAGATAAGTTAGTTCATGCAAACCCCTCATGAAAAACACATGAATATTGTTACTAGCATACTTAGATAACTAGAAAGAAGCCGTGAAAGTGCATCCTATTCAAGGAAAAATAATCTAGAATTAGAAGAGCCTATACTAATGTTGATAGAATTCAATCTATAGCGGACAAAAGATCTACTTGAGGTTCTATACCAATGTGTGCAATAATCTTATAACCTGGAGAAATAAAACGATATATATTGTGGCCAAGTAATAGTATAGAAGCATAAGTTTGATCACTGGCCAATGAGATTAGTGAATTGATCTGCCTTCAAGGAACTCCTAGAATAACTTTGGTACCAATCAAGGTTCCTATAATAATATATTGTGATAAAGCTAGTATCAATATAGCGTACAACCATGGCCATTGTGATCGAACCAAAGATGTGTAGATAGATCAATATTTTATCAAAAAAAAAAAATCTCAAATAGAAATCTATTTCTATAATAAATTTACTTTCAACAATTAGGCACTGACATTTTGACATAAGTGTTGACTGGATGGAGGAAACTTGAAAGCCCAGTTGCGCTCCCCATATGTCAAGATAGTCATGGCATTCGTTATAGGCAACAACAAAAGGCATGCATAATGGTTCAATCCGTGAACACAGCCATGAATTGATGGCTTAACAAGGATAGAAGGGCTCAGGTGCTGCAATATCTCGGTTGTTATGATAGAAAACCATTATGGGTTTTCTGCTGATTCTGATAAATAAATTTAAACTTTATTAAAAGAAAACGATTTAATATTTCTACTTCATTTCTCCCTAGGATAAGCATCATATTTCATTGTTCTGCCGATTGTAAAGCTCTATACATTGGGCCCCATGTTTCGGCGAAACAAAAATATGAATATTCTACGGTATTTCTCCTCTGCCTCTTCAAGCTTCAGTACTAAGGTTGCTGATTAGTTGTGTGCTATCAGTGCAGAAACAATACCAACAAAATGACAAGATCAACCAACTAAAAAAAAGGGGTAACATAAACTAAAAACCCTATGAACCTTTTCCTGGTAAAGAAGAGCAGCTATGGATATATCCCACAAATCGAAATACAATTAAAGTTACCTTTAGTTGGAAGAATGTATCTGAGTTCATGAGGCTTCCAAATAAGTTACTAAATGCAACAATATCTCTGTTAATCAAAGAGGCTGAAACTATCACTGAAACCCATGAACACACAATAAGATGGCATAACCCATGTAAGGCATTTCGGTGCATAAATCAAAAATTCTGATGACTGTTCTGAAGAGAACAGCTCTGAATTGGTGGAAAATATAAAAAATTTACAGCCATAACAGCTGCATCTTTTTATCTAATAGTTATCACCCATGAGAAGCAATGCTACTGAAAGAACAAATGCAGCCTAAACTTTGACATAAACAATATTTTTCAAAAAACAAATGCATGGAAATAGATATACAGAACAAGTGATGCAGTTCTTTATCGCATACAAATTCAGCAAGAATACAATTTCAAATATCATTTAAACCCTCAAGCCATAAACTCCTACAATAGCTCGAACTTAAAAACAACCAAAGATAAATTAACTTCAGTACATAATGCCTTCTTCCCATGAGAGAAAGGCAAATAATACCCAAGCTAAGTTCTGCAGATTATGATAAACTTAAAGAGCGCAGTATTCTTTAGAAGTGTTAAAATCAGTCAAAATCTAAATCCTTCCTGCTTTTGATAACCACTTTTTTCCTCATTTCAAAGTCAACCTTGTCCAGATCCATGGCCGTTGCCAGATACCCATAAAAGACTCTACTCTTCTCACCGGTCTTCTTGTCCACCTTAACTAAGTCTGGGTTTTTTTCATCATTATTCCCAGAATGAGAAGCTTGAACACGAGCCCAACCTTTACGTCCACGGTCTTCTTTCTCAAAATATTCAGCCAATTTCTCAGCCTCTCTTAGGCCAACTTCAGTATTTAGAAATCTAACCGCAGTAAAACCCGAATGTCCCTCCTTCCCATATATAGACTTTGCCTTACCGCCACCAAAGCCAAGTTCTGGAAGGGAGATAAGGAAAAAACAAGACTAATATTAAAACTAAGTAGTGATTTTATATGCACATGCAATCCTAAAGCTATATGTTCAATTATAATATTCTATTCTATATGATCATCTATGGTTGACCGAATAACAACAGCCCAAGGAAACTTTAGAAGTAATGATCGGTGCGTCAACTGTGAAATAGGCACGTACTTATAAACTTGACTAACAAATATAGGAAATAATGAATGAACTAAGACAGTCGGCTCACCTGGTCAGATCTAAGAGGCAATATCTGTCCTATAGAAATTTAGAAATAATTATTTATAGAATATGAAGTATTTCCATGTGGGATGGATTCACCCAAAATTGGGGGAAGCTGCATGCCGTACATGATATAGTTCTTCACAGCTACAATAGAAATGGTTAAAAAGCAGTGCTTAAACAGAGTTGCTCACAAAATAAAATAAATAAATAAATAAGAACGAAAGTTTCATATCATAATAAATATGGCACAAAACTTTCATTTTTTTTCTTTTTTTATTAATAAACCTGCTAACTATGAGTGACAAGAAATGGAGTAGAAGAGTTGGCAATTTACAAAGTATACGTAAAAGGAACATGAAAGGTTGGATCAATAACCAAAATGACAGGAGCCTCAAGAAAGTGTGCTCGCTTAAATGTCAAGCAGAAGAATAATGGCATTGCCCAATATTGTTCCATAATTCATAGACAGAGAAGATGAAAAACTAATGTATGAATAGAAACTAGGACTTCCCAAGTGCATATTAGCAGTTAATTCAAAGGAAAGTTGTGAAAAAGAAGAAATCAAAGCGATGAACAGATCAGTAGAATCTCCCTGATCGAGTAAGCATCTATTCAATGAAGTTGAATGAATGATGGATATAACATGAAGGCGTGTAAAATAACTTAATGTAAAGGGAACAAACTCAGAGCTGTAGTTCAAGCATCCAATGATTTGATATCTCATTCTGCGATGATCAAGATTCTATTCAACCAGCATTCTCACTGAACAAGCGACAAAGACAAGTTAATAACCTGCCGGGGAAAGTTCCAATAATAATGGCATCTTACTATTTCACAAGAATAGAGGATGTTGTGAACATTTAGGAGTGGAACATACCAGGGAATCAATAGGCAAAAGCACAAGGATTAATGTTCATGAAGAACATGAGTCAGAACGATTAGAAGTTTGAGGATGCTTACTGATTTAAAATGAATCATCATCTCGAGGCTCAAAATTTGACAGGCAGGAGTATAGACTGATTTGCAAACAAATATTTCTCAGAAAAAAAAAAAATCAGAATAGAAATGAGAATGGTTTTCTGACAATCACTGCTAATACAAATGAGAAATGTAAATGATAGCAAAGGGTTCCAAATGATTAATAGTATTCAAGAGGCATTAGTAAGATTTTAACAGCTATAGTACAAAACAAGATCAACTACAGAAAATTATACAACGTCTATGAACTACAAGCAGCATTATCAATAGAATGGAACAGCAAATCCTATCAGAGAGATGGCTCGTGATCTTAATAAGTATACAAAACTAACCAAACTTATGCTTATAGCATAAAAAAAGACAGACTGAACCAAAATATACTGACGCCAGATAATACTTAAATTATATGGTTATATTCAAATGCATCTCAAAATAATCAAATGTAAGTACTAGTTAAATTATACCTTTTAGTTTGACATCCATCTCTTTGTTACCCAAACCCTCCATACGACCATCCTTCCTCTTTCCTGTGCTTGTGTTATGTATTATTACTGCTGGTGGCCATAAAATAAGATCTTCCCTATTTGCTCTTGCCTCATCAGCAGATAAAGATTGATACTCTTTGGAGTTATCTGGGGTCTTTGCATAGTTCCAGCCCAACATAATGCACAAAGCTTTGTGCAACCCAAGATGCTCGATTCGCAAATCAGCATTTTGAGAGTTGTAAGAATGCAATATAAGTCCATGGACATCTGTAAATTCTTTACCACCCCTGTAATGAGCAAACCAAGTGCACTAAATAGCAGAGTAATCAAAGTTTCCCCATTGAAGAAATAATTACAATAAGGGGAGAAACTTAAAGCCACTAAACGAATAACTGCCCAACTCCAGCGAAATTTTGAACACAAATCCTATAGGATAAAGATTGGAAAGCAGTTTCTGCTATAAACAAAATATCCCCCTGCTTTTTTTAGACCAAAAATTGTTTTACAAAATCCCCCTCCAACCATAAGCAAGTTCAACCGTATGTGAGGACTTGTGGGGTTAAATGAATGTCAACTAAGGTTACATGGCTAAAAACCCTCAATATACAATCCTTAAGTAATTATTTAGTTCACAATAACCATTTCGAATTACAAAACTGTAGAAAAATGCCTAGTTCACCAGCATGAATTTGTTGTAAATTTAGATTGCAAATAAGGGCTCTAACATTAATCCTGCAAAAGGAATCATTAATATATAGCGACTGTACTAATAATTCTAAATTCCCATTCGAGCAAGCAAAAAATGTGCTAGCTAATAACAAGCATGGAATAAAACCAAATTCTTTCAGGATACAAAAAAACAAAATTGAATATTTACAACCATATGCTAAGCCTAAACTCATAAGCGTAACCCAACCAAAGTCCAGCACCAGCACCCTAAGAAGACTGTTTGCTACATACGAAACAATATCCTGGCTTTATATGTGTTGCCACCAATGTTTGAAGAGACTAAGTTGACAGGCAAAACATTTTATCATATCACAAGTCAAGACGTACGCCCCAAGACATGAGGTAAGTACTCCATGACTTTTATATTTCTAATATTTAATAAATAGAAAATATAATAAGAAAATCAAATATAATGAAAATAGCCAAAAAATTTCAAAATTCAAAGCCCATAATCACATCATTCAACAACTGATAACAAATGCAAAAAAAAAAAACCTCCCACAACAGAGAATTGAAGAGATGGAACTTCTTTGGCGTCTTAGCATCTTCAATGATGAAGAGACATTGGTGAGGGAGATGACTAGTAGTGAGATAATCTTAGTGATGTGAATGGTGAAGCCAAATGCACGAGTCACACGAGGTGGGAAATAAGATAACTTAGAGCTTCAACATTTCTGTGAACTTATAGGAAATAAATGAATTTTATAGACATAACTTTTAAAAGATAAAAATGCAAATAATTATTTCATTCATTTTCTTTATTCAGGGTCAATATGGTTGCAAGCGCTAGTAGTGTAAAGTAAAAGAAAAACATGAGCTTTGATTTTGTTACATACAATGTAAACAGATGCAAAGTGATATCATAGAAAGTTTGAAATACCCCAAAAGTCTCATGACAATGCATTAAAAATTCACCCAAGTCAAGTCTAAATTCATGGCACACTCCATACCAAACGCAACTCCTTTGTGTGCCCTTGCGCGCAAACCCTCCCTCCTTGGACATCTTAACAAGAGAAATAGTTTCAGCATCAACTTCGCAGCCAACCAAATAGTCTTAAAAATTTTAAAAATCACTCCATTTAAACATTTAAAAAATTTATTTGTAATAGGTAAATTTTAATAATGTGATAATATATTTTAACTTATATCTTGAGGATATCGTCTCTATAATTAGGTGCAAAAGTTGTGCCATGTGCATCCAAGGTCCGGTGATGCATCGCAAGTCGAATGATTTCCATTGGTTCAAATTACTTAATTGAGCCTAAAGGCAATCCCTAAAAATGCATTGTATAATATTGGTTGCTACCAAGATAAATTATGTGCAAAGGGTTAGAAAAGACATCATTGTTCATCAATTTCCATAATTGCAAGTTGATCTAGAAGACTAATATTATCTAATCAAGTTTAAAATCAAGCCTACAATCCAAATGGGTTCATGAATGTCTAATTTTTCGTGCATGGAGCTTATCAAGTATTTAATAGTGTTTATCATTATACAAACAAGAGATTTAAGTAAAGGCTTATCTCATCCAAGTCAACTAATCAATGAAAGATTTTTAGCTTTTTATTCATAGAATTAGGAATAGTTATCTTGCATTTTTTTTTCAACAAACAAGACATCATTTTTACTCACCAATATGAATAAAGAATTAACTCTCTACATCATTTCATCGCTTAATTGATCTGTTCTCTATCTCTCTCTCTACCCTAATTCTCCATTAATTTCTTTCGTCACAAGATTTTTCAATGAAGAGAGTTTGAATTAAGATAAAATTGTCAAAAGAGCGTCATCAAGTCCAATAGAAATAAGGCTACACAACAAGGTCCTTTAAACTTGAGAAACATCAATTATTTAGTTTACACTTACTCTTAAGTCCCTTAGAGCACTAGCAATTAGGGTTAGTATGGGCCCGCAACAACTTATTAAAAATCTGTTACAAAGAAGCTATGTTTGTTTGTTTTGTGCAATTGTGCAGCTGTTGTGTTGCAACTGTTTATGATAAAAAGACTTATGTGCCCCTATATTATTGTGTTGTTTTCTAGCAAAACAGTCTAATTTGAATAACTTATACATTAAAACAAAAATTAGATTCAACATCCAAAGAGCACAAATAAAAAATAAAACTATTAGAATAATAATTATCATTATCATGATATTGAATTTGAAATGTAGACAATCAATTTCATAAGATAATTTCTTCTTCAACCAAACTCTCCCAGTCAGATCACTATCCGAAATGGAATCGTCTAATTGATCCGCCAGCATTAAGAGGACAGTTCTCCACCAAAGGCAGGCAATCCCACATCGCTAGTGCCGGAGATCAGAGAGAAGCAAGAGAGGAGAAAATACCTAGGGCTGAGACGGGAGAGAGTAGAAAAGAGGAGCGGGACAAAGATGTGATAGAGGAGAAAAGGACCGCAAGCCGCAAATAAGAGGAGCAACTAGGTAATAGGGACATGAAAAAATGTGGATCATGGGGCCGAGCTCGCATCCCGCATTTACGAGAGCATTTTAGCAAACATTGCCGCACCATTCGAACCAAAAGCCTAATCCGACATTTTCCCACTACGCCGCAGCAAATAGGCTTGTGCCAAACAGTCACTTAATCATCAAAACCACCAGATTTATCCTCACGTAAATTATCCTAGAAAAAAAAATACAAGAATCTAACCTAATTTAGCATTAGTCGTGATAGATCTCATCCATGCCCAAATTCCTAACCATCAAAATCATTGGAAAGAATCAATCCTGGCCATGTTAATTCATTACTAGGGTTTCTTTAACTATGTTTTGGGCGGGTTCAAATTTATGTTAAAAGCCTCTTATTTTTCAACAACAAGTGAACTTCTACCATAATTCCATCAAAAGTTTAACTAAGATCCAATGTTTATAATTGCACAATCAAATATTGAAACACTTTTTTTTCGTGAGGCGAGGCATAGAGATACGTGTGCCTCAAGATGTTTTGAGACTTGAGCCTCAAAACTAAATCACCCAAATAAATTAGTCCTCAAATCTGTATCACAATAATTTTAAATAAATGAAAAACTACAAGGTGCCGATTTCGAGTGCCACATTGCCCGAAAGAAAAAAAAAAGAAAACCATTAAATTAGTTTAATGATTTAAAAGTAATCTTCCCTACGAATAAAAAATATACATCAATAAAAAACTGAGCTCGATTTCCTCCCAATAAAACATTTAAGAGTAATCCAAAAGAGGCAAAATAACATTATAAAAAATCACACCAAAACACAATAATAATAAAAAATCCAGGATAAAGTATAAACTGTAAATCTAAAAAAAAACAAATAAACTTATCCTAAAATAAACAAATTATGACTTATGACTCAAAATTCAAACATCTCTTCAAATTCCATCACTCAAAAACCTTTCATTAGAACTCCAAATTCAAAAAACTCTCCCACTTCCTTCACTTGGAGTCCTCGTTAAAATCAAAATAGTTAATTGCCTAATTGCCTCACCCATTCTCACATTTATCAACATCCTCCCAATCTTCTTATCATCTTCAATCTCAATCAAATCCTACTTCCTTTGTAAACTAAATCCAATGATAAGTTTATTTAAAATAATGATTATATTGACCATTTATAATTTCTACTACAAAAAAAATCAATACTAAATTTTTGCTACATTATTTATCACTTTTTTTTATTCATGTTCAAACCAACATGAAACCAGCCAACATCAAATTTATTCTCTTGCAATTGTAACATTACAGCTCCATTTCCATCTTCCACATACCATTTGTTATGTAAGAGTACATCATTACTAATTAAGGATTCCTCATCATACTCCAAAACTTTCATGCCAACAATGAAATGGAAGTGTACATCACATTACATGCACCTCAATGCATGCCTCAAATAATTAGGGTGTACATGGCTTTCTCCTATTCTGCGGTGTAAGCCACAAGACACTTTGGATGTACCTCAACCTGAGGCGGGTTTCAAAGCAAGCTACCAATTGTACAAGTTTAATCAATCGCCAACAACAACCATTTGCTTAATAAACTGATTATTTTGAACCCTAGCCCTTAGTAGATTAAAGCACATGCTAATAAACAAGCAGCTACAAACAAATTATTGGCCTCGGGGACAAGCAATTAAGAATAGAGACAGCCCATTGACTGAGTACCAACATTATAGCAAGGTGATTCACATAAATCTCACAAACAACAGGTCTATTTATAACCAAACAAAAGAGATTAGCTTCATCACTATTGCCATCATTGAGACAATCTTGATTTAGCTTTAAGAATCACTTTCTAGCATTCAACTTCGCTGAGAGCTTGATGCATATACACACACACAAACATAGATAGATGTCAATAAAATACATAAAAATACAATTGAAAAAGCATGTGCTTACAATTATGTGTTTGTCAATTTATTTACATATAGACAGTATTAAATTCTTAGAAACATAATTGCATCCCACAATTTAGGCTGAGATCCTTGCACAGACGAAGGAATATGATAAATGAATCAAATATAAATCGGTGTGGTGCTGCGATGCAAAAACAAAGTCATGTGATGGACAAAGTAAATCAACTTCAAGCCAAACTGAACTCCAATTTGTTTAGTTCAAGCCAAGGATGGCTTGCTCAAACCCAACTTGGCACTAAACATCAGTAATATGTTATTCTTTGCCAGAGTTCTGGCCCTACGTACTTGGCATTGATTCATAAGCTGGGTTTGTTCCTCTAATCCAAGTCATTGATGCTCTATTCTGGAATTTATATTTTTGACTGCTTGCATTATATGGTCATTGTATTCTTGCTAAGTTGTTGGCTTTTCACAATTAAAAATGTTAAAGTTTCAAATCAATGACCTTAATGGCTAATATTGCAAGATCGCTGACTCTTTTCTGAGCGCACAGGGCAAAAACCATAATAGTTATCATGATGATGTTCATGCCAAAGATTTAGCTCCATTTAAACTCACCGCCTAATGGTATTTAATATGTTGATATTGCAATTTATATATAAAAAGCAACCATACAAAGAGGATTGCTGAATATGAAGACGAATTTAGTTCATTTTTTATTTTTCACAACATTTCTCCTCAATAGTATAAATAACTTTTTAAGCTCTATATCATTAGAAAAATATTTGTTTGAATTGAATTTTTATAATTATCATAAGGATCACTTTTATTTTTACTATTTTTGCAATTAGCATGTCCATAAACTTCTATAGTGACAATATTTGCATGGTATGTATTTTGTTATTGCCTATGAGATTGATTAAATATGAAAGATCAAAGTGAATATTTGTTCAAATACAGGTTTAAAATATGTGTATAGACTACTAGAAGTAAACATAAAACCTCGATTTAATTTAAAGTTTAAATGGATAAATACTTGTATAATGACAGAATGTTCATTTTATTTCATTTTAACCTAACATATATCAATAATTATTTTTCGTTACAGAGGTTGTTGAATATTTCAATAGTCAATACGAAATAAAGCGTTTCCAATTTCTAGTGCACAATGCAATCAGTTGTTAGATACGCCATTTGAAAAGCGCTATGATTGTGCTTTTCCTCTTGAGTGCAAAAAACCTGTTGTACTTCCTTGCTGATAGCAGCAACAAAACTTAAAACAGAAAACAATAAACACTCATAACCCTAAAATAGCAATAAGACTATGAAATATGCAATGCAACTGATAGTGGCATATGCAATTATTCAAACTGGCAAGTCATGCAATTGATAGGAAAGATATAAATGTTGCATCGGTAAGGATTTGATTAAAGGGTGTATGACTTTAGGAAGATTTGCATGCATACCACTCAATTCCTATGTTTTTACATATCTAACACCTAAATTTTAATTTTTAGGTATGCCACCTTGCCTACGCATGAAAAGGTGTTTCATTTTTTACAAGTCATAATAATGGTATTTTTTTATGTGAAATGAAAGATTTGGGAAGAATAAATGTAAAAATTAAAGTTTAGGTGTAGTCATCAGGTCGTATGTATTTAAATGTCCTGTGACTTTAATAGAAAATGGTTAAAGCCTTCAACCAGGCCCAAAAACAAAATAACCAAGCAAGATAGTTAACCAAAAGAAGAATAGACAGATATTATGAAGCTTCAAAGAACCATACTCGCCAGCTAAAACTCTTAACTCGACAAAATAGTTACACTAGATGGTGGATTACACAAAAGCAGCCGCATGCTGCATTCTTGGAATATTGTAAATTGTAAAGAAATAAACGTTTAAGACCTGGCTCGCCACCAGATCCAATCTGTCAATTCCAAAAGCTTTTAGAATCGTACAATAAAACAAAGAGAAGATCTATTAGCAATTCCAAAGATATATATGAACCAAGTAGTTACAAAATAAATTAAATGACAACAGATAAACAATCCAACTACAATGAGAAATATTAAGGGAAAGAGACGAACTTCCACATAAATCAGGTACAAAACAAGATGATTTGAATACATGAAGGATAAACATATACAATTCGGGAGGTGAGCTATCTCTCCTAAACCCAAACCATAACACCTGTCATTCAAGGGGTAGGTGATCTCTCCAAAAGCCTAATCCTAAGGTTCAAGAGAACAAATCCCACATTAAAACATAACTCCGGTCTCTTAAATCATATATATACCCCACAAAATAACTAACAAAAAACTAAATTGCCCTTTTAGCCTTGCGCCTAAAATAAGTCTTCGAATTATTTGGCTGGATCGACATGGCAGAAAATGTCGTAGGTGCTAGTTTAATATTTATCTCCTCCCAAAAAGACACATTGTACTCAAGGTGTAAGAGAGAAAAAAAGCAAAGAAAGATCAAGTAGTATTGCTTTCACTCATTAGTTAACTTAATTCTAGCTTTTGTAATCAGCGCTTGATTGAAAGAAGTGATTGGTCGTTGACACTGCATGAAGATTGTGCTTAATGCATAGCCTGAAGCATCCATCTTCACAGTGAAAGATTGGCTGAAAGCGAGTAGCGCCGACATTGGTACGCTAATCACGACCATCTTTAATTTCTCAAAAGTGTGAGTGGCCGCTTTCCCGCACTAAAAATTATCATTCTTCAATTTCATCATCAACGGCCACAAAATTGAATTGAAACCCTTCACAAAATTCTGACAGTATCTTGTAAGTCTCAGAAATCCACTCAAACCATTTAATATCTTTAGCTAGTGGCCACTCCAACAAAGCCGCCGCCTTCAGTGGATTTGCTAACACCAATGTCTTGCACAAACTCAAGTCACCACAAAGCACCACCATCTTGTCTCCCACTTTAAACTCCATTATCAGGACTTTTCAATTCATCTTAGTCTCCCCTAAAAGCTGCAACCATTTCAGTGCTCCATAAATACAAGGGAAGAATTTGTTGCAGTGATAAAATCACGCATTTACAAACTCCTCTGCTCCTCTCAATCTATCTCATCCCGATGACTCCATAACTTACTATGTCAACCATAGAAAGCCCCAATTACTTCACTAATTTAGTAAAGATGAAGTTATGAATGGCCCCACTGTCCGCAAAATTTCAATGTGGTTCAGTGATAAATCCACCACTGTGTTCAATGGGACTTCTGCAGCATCCAAATGAGGGTGTTCCTTTCCCCTCCTCTACCAAAACCACCTGTGTTTCTTCCTCCCTTGCTTCCTCATCACACTACCTATAATGTCTTATCCTTGCAACAGTGTCTTGGGACAAACTTCTCATCACAACGACAATATAATCCTTTTTCTCGTTTCTCCCGAATCTTTGTCTCTGTAAGGCGTTTAATTGTCGCCCACGACCGTGGGCCTGACTTCCACTGTTTGAGTTTTTTATATCACTGCGGCTGTAGCATCACGGAATGGTGCTCCGCTCGTGCCGCTTCTATTTGTATGTTCCATTGAAATTTTTATCTTCGACCATCTGCATTAATTTTATTGTTTCCCCATCCTTGCGGTCTCAGAAAACGAAGTGTTTGCTCGTCTCTAACTTCAACCCTTTTATGAAGTTTCATTCCAACACTTCTTTTGATATCTCTCTTGAACGGCTGAATAACATCTCAAATTCTCCCTGTAATCCATGGCAAACCCTTTCAAAGTGAATGTAAAAAAACGCTCTCGTAAATTATCTTCTCATTTGGTTCTGAAAAAGCTCCAACAACCGGTCCTTGAATTCTTCTCATATTCTGATTGGTTGATGTTGCTATGTCAATTGATACCACGTTAAAGCCTTTACTTCCAAACACAGGGTTGCCGCCCTCTCTTCCTCGACAAGCCTATTAACAACTATGTATCTCTCCACGCGATAAAACTCAACCATAGACATCCTCTCCATCAAAAATTGATATCTTCAACTCTCTTATGTATCTTCTTGAATTTCCTCGACCAAAATTTCTTCCACCCATGAAACGCGGGTTGGGTTCAACTCTAGCTCTGAATAGCTCTAGCTCGCTCCATAATCAACCATCTGTCCCTATAAGCTCCCGAATGGGCTTCAACACGGAAGGTTGTTGCAGCAATAGGCACTGGTGCGGCTGGACTCAGCCCTCTATCAGGATCTCACCCACCATGGTTCCCTATTCCAAGCCAAAATCCTTCAAATCAATCTTCTCCAACTCTGAATAGCACGATGCTCCATTCTACCTGCAGCCTCTCGTTCTAGATGTTTGAATGTCACGCTATTCCTTCCAAATGCTGCCACTCAAGTCTGCTCCCAATTCCTTCTGATGGATCTCGCGGCTTTAAATCCGTCTATGTCAGCGATGTTGCCCTAATATCGTGTGAATCCTTTCTAATTGTTGACATTCGCGTCCACTTCAAATGTCATCACTTGATCTCGCTGCAGGAGGCAATGAGATTTGTGTGGAGCTCCATGAAATTCATCATCATTTCTTCCAGTGTCGTAAGATTCCCTTCAAATGGCCCCTCCATGGACGAGAAACACTCATCCATTCCAAATCCAATTAGACTCACCTCCCCTGCTAATTTTCCTGCAAAGCATCTACTTTCTTGGTTATCATTACTCCCAATAATATTTTTTATCACGAAGATTGAACTTTATACAATGAAATCTTGTCATTGGTTTCCTAGCAAGCTGGAATTGTGAAAGTATCGCAAGATTATATCACAAAGGCAGTGCGAAGAAGACACCTTGTACCATGTGATCCCATTGTTGACTTCCCATGTATCTAGAAGTCTAGAACCGTAACTGTTTTGCGAGGTACAGTCAAAGTCGCGAAGGCGACCCCTATACCTTGTGATCTTGTCGTTAGATTCCCAGTTAGATAGAATCGTGATTGTTTTGCACCGTTAGTCACAATGGAAATGTGATGGAGAGTTGTACGACGTGATCCCGTCAACTTCCTAGCTAGCTTTGAATCATGACTGTATTGCGAAGTTCGGTGACGACGGCGACCGCATTCCGGTAGTTAGTTTCCAAAAATTGAATGCCTCGATATCAATATGATAGGAAAAAGATTAACTTCCACAAAGATTAGGGAAAACAAAATATTTTATTTCACTAACACAAAACAACACAATTTGACTACAAAAGGGATAAGCGCCTAAAATTTGAGAGGTTGGCGATCTCTCCCAAACACTTGCACCTAACACTTACAATTTTAGAGATAGAAGATGTCTCCAAAACCCTACCCTGAGATTCAAGACAAAATCACACATCATAACACAACCCAAACCTATTAAACCATATTCATACCCCCACATTAATAACTAACAAAAGACTACACAAACAACAAGCCTTTATCCCTACATGAATCTTTTTTTCTCCATTGCATCCTATTGAGTGTCATATTTTCATTTAGTTATAATAAATTAAGATCATTTTTATACAATAAGCTAAAGTCTTTCTAGGTTTATCTATCTTTCTTAACGTAAGTCGAATCTAAAATATCTACTCTCCTAACCGGTTCATCAGATGATCGACGTTTAATGCGACCAAACCATCTAAGACGACTCTCTCCAATTATATCCGCCACTGGAGCTACACCAACTCTATCATGGATATATTCATTTCACATTTGGTATCTAAATGTAAAGCCACACATACACCTAAGCATTCTCATCTCGGCAACACTTAACATTGTTTTATGCTTCTCTTTTAAAGGCAAACATTCTACGCCATAGAGCATTGCAAATCTCACCACCATCTTATAAAACTTTCCTTTCAGTCTAAGTAGTATTTTTCTATCACACAATAGGCCTAATGCATTCCTTCACTTCAACAAACCAACTTGAATTCTACTAATAACATCCCCATCTATATCACCATCACCTTGAATAATAGGCCCGTGAAATCTAAAGCTTTCACACCTTTTAATGATTTTATCACTTATAATTACAACTTTGCCACTAGAGCTACTACTACTAGAACTACATTCCATGCATTCGGTTTTAGTTCTACTCAAACGAAAGCCTTCCCATTGTAGACCTCCATACTTCAAGTTTTTCTTGAACTCTCTCTACTCTTATCCACAAGAAGGATATGAGCGAAATGCATACATCAAGGTACATCCTCCTATAAATGTCTAGTGAGAGCATCCATAGCTAAAGCAAAAAAAATATGAGCTTAAAGCTAATCCCTGATGTAATCCACCTGAAATAGGAAAATATTGGGTCAATCCTCCTTCTGTTCAAACACAAGTAACATATCCGGTATACATATCTTTAATGACTTGAATAACTAACAAAAGATTAAATTGTCATTTTAAAATTGCGCTTAAAATAAGTCATCAAATTATTTGGCAGGCGCAGCATAATAGAAACTTGCAGGTACAGGTCTAAGAAAATCATAACAATCTCAAGCAGAAACTCAATGAAAAACAAATTAGCTAAATATGAGAAAAAAAACACCGCATAAAAGTACAGCCATGCCATGGATCAAGGACTAATTTTAGAAATAAATAATAGGCAAAAAAATCAAAGGCCGTTAAAAAAATCCATAAACTGACAAGCACACAAGGAAAAGTCATCACCAAAAGAGTAACGGTTGAAAAAACTGCATGCTAAGGGTTAGAGACTGGCATTTGTACCGAATTAAGAAATAAATGGGTCTCCTAATGGAAGGAAAATCTGGAAAGAAAGTTAGCGCAAATTTCACAGGCATACACAAATTGAGGAAAAATAAGTATGGTCCTATCAAAGCTATTTGTCATCTTTAAAAAAAATAGATAATAACACCAAAGCGGTGAGAGATATTGGCTATACGATAATTAACTACTAATTTCAAACTGCATACAGAAAAATAATGGCAATACAACTGTCTCCCAAAACAAAAATAATAGCAAACAGAGTTGGTGACAATCCAATCTCAACAGATTCGACGCCAGTTCAAGTGGCAATTTGAAGACATAACTATACTACAAATGCCACTAGAAAATTCAACTAGTACACAGGCCACTGAAGGTATTGAGAAACGAGTATATATATTCAGATATCATTGTGTAGAGACAAACAAATAATGATTCATGAATTGACAATTTGAAATATATGAGCATGCTTGATGTAATTGCATATGATGTTAATATAGAGATTCTTGCCTACAATTGACCATATATATGATATGATCATAAGCATAATGATAATGAAGATAAACATATGACACTCTTCCGGCAATGCACTAATATTTCCAGCTCGACAACTGGATGACATTAACTACACTACTACATAATTATTTTGACTTTGATTATTCATGTATATATTTGATTTAATTGCATATGATGTTAGTATAGATATTCATGCCTACAATTTATCATATATATGATATGATCATAAGCAAGATGATAATGAAGATAAACATATGACACCCTTCCAGCAATGCACTAATTTTTTTAACTCGACAACTGGATGATATCAATTACACTGCTAGTATATAATTATTTGTAATTTGATTATTCATGTTATATACCCCACTTCCTTGACGCATGTGTGTTGATAGATAGAAATTACTTGTTGGGCAAGACTAATCAAACTAACTTCTAACTTTTTCTTATTTCATGTTCCACCGGAGTACATAGTGGATCATCATCAATCACCACATAAACAAATTTTTTGATGGCAGGATATATTTAGATATTTTTACGTTTATATAACAGCTTTTTTGAGTTTAAATTAGGTACCTATTGTTCCAATTTCTTTTCCATTAGTACTTTTCATTTATCTTGATGCATCTATGTATGACTTGTCTTATATAATTTAAAAAATATTGACTTTAGAGTTTACTCTTACTGTCTATATTAGTTGTTTATGAACTTTCCTCTTATGAGTACAAAACATTGTTTTATATCCCTTCGCATCACATGATGCTGAGATGTACAATTTTCTGGACTCAAAGGGCAACAACAACAACAACAACAACAACAAAGCCTTAATCCCACTAAGTGGGGTACTCAAAGGGCAACATAAATAATAATGTTTTTTTCTTTAGAAATATTAACCAATGGTACGAGTCTTAACAGAAGAGTAATTTACATATTTCTAAACCTATAAACCTTTTTATAAATTCAAAGCCTCATCTAGTATGTTCTGAGAACTATATCTTAATTCAGATTTAATTACATACTTAAGACCTTCAATGAAATAAATAATAATAACAAAGTAATCTACAGACAAATTCTATTTGGAAGTCCTTATTTTAAATCTTGTAAATATTCATGCATGCTACTAAAACCTTAAGTCCTTTATATTGACCGCCTATTATCTCTGCAAAGATCAAATTATAAATATTGTTCTTTATGTTTTTCAACTTGTGTGAGTTTTACTACAGCAGGAAATATTTGTTAAACATAGCCAAGCATTATGCATTCATTTTATTTTAGCAAACTTGACTCTTTGGGATAAGACATGCTATAACTTAAAAAACAAATTTTTTTAAACTATCTTTGTAATTTTAAAATTCACTAAAATTATACCAATTATTGAATGTAAGAATATAATATTGAACCATACAAAATTTATCTTAAACTTCTGTGGAATCATAAAAGTCGCATTCAATGAAATTGCAGCTTTTATTGTACTTGTTGACAGACCCAAAGTTTATATTCTCTTCTAAAAGACATTAAGAGGCAACATTATGCTCTGACGCTAAATCCATATGACAACTTTAACTCAGGGGGTTTTATAATACTATCTTATAAACAAAATAGTACATGATTAAATTAAAAGATTGATGCTCTTTTTTTTTTAAATGAGTTGCAAGCAAACAAATATATGAATAAACATGCAAAATTCAAGGGGAAGCGAGAAATCTACAAACAATTAACTTACTACAAAAGATGATGCATAAGAATAAATAAACAATTAAAAAAATAAAATGCAACTTCTAGTGAAAAAGCTGACACCCCTAGGAAATCAACCTTAAGAAATAAGAACTGTTGAAATAACACGAATTAACAAATCTTGCATAAATTGAAGCAAGATATGCAGCAAATCTAAAAATATACAAATCACATAGTCAATTAATCACACTAACCGCTAATTAATGGAAAGAAATGAAAATAAGGAAAAATTCAAAACCAACAGGTCTCACATTTCGAAAATAAAAAAGAACTTCCCACCTAAAGTACCTCAAATCCACGCTCAATCAAAAACTCATGTCCAGGAACAATGAAGAAATTTTCACATCCAAAAAACTAGAATTTTATTGAGCTAAATTTAACGTCACATACTGCAAAACACCCATACTTAAAAACTTTTACACCAAGTAGAACAAATAGGAAGCACGAAATATTTGTAGATATAGTCATAGACAAATTGTAGGAATAAAAAAATAGTCATAATAATTCATGGACTGCATGCCGATAATAATAAAATCGCAAAACACTGCAACTCTAGAAAGAAAGCAGAAGACAAATAAGTCCCAAGCCAGATATAATAGGAGACCATGATAAGAATTAAAAAAAAAAGCATTGTTAAGCCATAAGACGCCTCGATAATGATAAGAATAAACATCGTTAAGCTGCAAAAGCAACCTTATAATGAATGTATAAGCATCAACCATCAACATCACAATAAACATGATAAGGCACACCAATATCACAATAGATGGAACCCATAATAAGAACAATTATTCTGCGGTCCATCCAAATAAATGAAGTTTATTCAATAGTTTTTCCGGAAAAAATAAATTGATGCTAGTGAAAAGTAAATTGCAAGAAATTTTGACTAAAAAAATTTAAACATTTTCAGGTCTTCCAATGTTAGAGAGAACTGAATCACAACAAAATTTCATGTAAAGATAAAAGGTAGAAACACAGCAAAGTTCCCTTATGCCTCCACAAATAACCAAATGTGAAAATACAATTAGATCTCCAAGTTTCCCAAGAAACTTTGCTTGTATCCGCTTGTTCTAGTAATAAAATCAAACAGATGCTAAAAGAGCTTGACGATCATAATATTCCTCATCTCATCCCTATGCCATAAATTGCCAATAATGTCAACTTCATCGATACAAACTGTATTCAAGCTACAAGACAGCCAACTTAAAGACCTCAATTTCAACATCATAAAAAGGCTCAAATTGTTGCAAAGGGTTTACCAAATCCTATGGAAATAATAATAAAGAAATGTTTGCCATAATAGCCAAATTAAACCAAATTAGAGTTCAACTGGATATCAAGAATGCTGTCGTTATAGGTGACTTAGAGGAAAAAGTATATGTAAATTCTTCCAAGTTTTGAAATTAAAGAAAAAACTAATAATTTTTTTAAGTCCGAAAGTCACAAGGCCTCAAGTAGTCCCCATGTGCATGGTCTTACAAAAGTGGTAATAACATTCTCTTCATGCCAATCAAACTTCAGTGTATTTGTCAAATTCTCTCTGAAAAGAAAATAGGTCATTCTTATTATACGTAGATGACATTGTCCTCATTGGAGATGACCAAAAAAAGATGATAAAAAAATAAAACATTCCGGTCACTCAAAATGCTTTCTTGCATGAAAGCAGTTCATTTGAGAAATGGTACCATAATTTGCTAACGATAGCATGCTAAAGATCTAATAAAAAAATAGGGATGCTTGATGCAATAACTCACTCTTATGGATCCAACAACAAAGATCGGAACAGCAAGACAAAGCGCAGTTGTGGATAAGGAAATATATCAAAGATTGGTTGGAAAGTGCTTCCAACTCTCTCGCACACAGAAAAATATTTGTTTCTTTATAAGCATGGTGAGTCGATTCATGAAGAATTTCATAGGAGGAGCACTTGGGAGTTATATATAAATTTTTAAAATACCAAAAGAAAAATCTGAGGCGTTGATAGAGTACTTCAAAAAAAACTACAAATAGAGAAATTGAAGCATGATTGACGTATATTAGGTCAAATCAAAATATATCCAGAATCAACTAAAGAGACTGGCATATTAGTTGATAATGATTGGGCCAAATCAATAATAGAAAAAAATAAAAAACAAGAGTGCTGTGATCATGTGAACTGGAACTTGATTATTTGATGGGGGTAAGAAACAACCAGTGGTAACAAGAAGAAGTATAGAAGCTAAATTTAAAGCTATGTCCAAAGTCATAGATGAATGTATGCCGGCAAGTAAGATACATAGGAAGCTAAGAATGTCAATTGATAAATCAATGAAGGTGTTATCCTATTTTGTGATAAGAAAGCTACCATAAGCACTGCAAAAAACATTGATACTCATGACAGAATAAAACATGTAAAAATTGACCATATTTCATCAATGAAAAGCTAGAGTAAGGAATCATGAAGCTTATATATACACTTTAAAAACTCCAAAGAGAAAAAATCTTTACGAAACCATCGTCACATACTAAATTTAAATATTTAAAGTTCAATATGGACATCATTGTTATCTACAGTTCCGTTTGAGGGGATGCGTCAATATTTGTCCTCCGCTCTCTTTCCCTCCTCTATGTATGCAAAAATCTGAAAATACCTTCATAGAAAAGGTTTAGACTTTGGATAGTTTGTTCAAATATCTCTTGCATTATTTGTTTCATTTTTTCTTTTTCTGGTAGTTCTATTTGCTGGATGAATGATAGGAGGATTTCGGATATCCTACTTCACAAAAAACACATTGAATGTATACCAATAAAATGAAGAAAGTTAATCCACAAAAGCCCATGGAACCTCGTTGTCTATAACAGTTAAGCTGCACTGCATCTGATTGATCACACTAACAACATAAAAAGGTAAAAAAGAAGGCAAAATAATGCAATTGTTACTTTCAAAGTAGCCTGCCTGATTTATCTCCATACATATGCAGATAAGTACCATTTACACACAGACACACACATATAAAATAAAAAGCAACTACTGATTATGCAAACAATGTATCACCCTATTTTTTTATGATTCATTTTCCTCGTGAACTTTTCATCTTAAACCAGGAACCTCATAATTTAATGTTCTAATTATATGAACAAATAACGAAATACTTTTCAACATATTTGCTTTTCCCTCTCCATCTGATGATTCAATTCAAACACTAGTAGTTATGCCTTTTTTTATGCTGAAAGGATAACAATACGAAGGCATAAGATGACTAAAAAAATCTAGAGCAGAGCAGAGTCATTTTCCGAGTTTTAATTCAAGCCTAGTCCTCTATGCAGGAAAATTTGATAATAGAAAATAAAAAGAAAAAAAGAAAAAAACGCTCTTCTCTAACCAAAACATAGGCTGTAGGTATAACGATATCAAAAAAATTACAAGAATATTAGCAAACAACTATGTCAAAGGTAAAGCAAAATTGCAATTAAGCATTAAATCACCTAAAAGGAATCCAAGTGCACTATCAAAAGCAAGAAAAAAATTCATCCAAAGAAAGCAATAACAAGAAAAACATATAAGAATTGCATCACCTGCAAGCCAAAGTATATGCATCTACCAGTTTACAGCAAAGTTTAAGACCATATTCTGATGATTAGGACTCAAGCATTCCAACAAAAATAATAATAAAAGTGTGAAAATTGGATAGCTGATAAAATTTCCTCATACATGTAAGTATAGAAAGTAAATGACTGCTTAAAAAACCAATATAGATTTTCACTACTGATATACCATTTGTACCTTTAATATGAAATTCTTCAGAAAAGAAAGGGAGGGGAGAATTTGGTTGATATCTTATGACAAATGAGATGTCAATATCAAAATACAAGAAAATATTTGATAGATAGCCTATTATGCCATCAAGTGTCCTTAACATCTTCATATCCCTCGAAAAGCAAATCAAAACAGATAGATTTTATCCCTAAAGATATTATACTCCAAAATAAAATTCTTCAAGCTTGAAATGATAAACAACATAAATTAAAATGGTGGAAATATTCTGAACAAGGACATATCAGAAGTAAATTTTCGTGCAGAGTTAATAACTAGTCATGATCCCAAATATTACCAACTCAAGCACTTGCTGCTGTTACAATTTTCATGACGTTGCGGACAAAGAAGATTTATACAACGCCAAGCAATCACATTACAAGATTTCATATAATGCCGAAGCCGGCCTCGTGTTGAGCACCAACACAACAAAGCACTAGTCCTAGAATCATTTAAGGAAGACCAAAATAACCAAAATTCAACAAAGCTAACACAACAGAAAATAGAACATGACGGTTCACAAAGAACAAGACCAGTAACAAAGAAAAAGGCGCCAAAAGTTGCCAAGCTTAATAGCATAGACAGGCAAAATCTTGGTAAAAATAAGCAGAAAAATCCCTTTACACAAACTACATAAAAGCGATGGAGATAACTTTGTTAAGAAAAACAACAACGGCTTTGAAGAAAACCAAATATCATCCACAAAGGGCGTAGACCAAGCATCACTTCATCCTAAGAACTTGATATGTAGAAAATATCCTAATCTGCTAGTCAATTGCAGAAAATACTAAAGTTACCAGCAAACTAGAATAAAAAAAATTTATATGTGTCATAACACGGATCTAGATCAGTGACCGGATACAAATGCGAATAACCTAAGAAATTGACCTCAAATACTCCTATAACATATTGCTTCAATTGGTTATCGAAAAGTTCCAACCTTCCATTCAAAATTTTGCACGGACATTAAAGGATCAAGAGTCTATATTGACAAATGAAAATTAAAACTACCAGGTTAAAATCTATGTCTGAGTTCAACAAATAACAACTAATGAAGATACAAGGTTTGTTAACTCCTTCACCGACCTCTTCTCACCGAATCACCACCTTGTAAGGCCATTTTTCCAAAAAAATTATGCAATTGATGTTGCCATAGTTTAAAAAATACAGCAGTACTCAAACTTCCTCTTCTTCAACTAGATATAAACCAGATTTCATAAAGGAACCCTTTTTACAAACAACAATTGAAGCTTCTTCACTCTTCCGACTCATCCACCAGCTTCGTAAACAGCTTTGGTCAATGACACTTTTCGTTTTTGTCAAGGGGTTTGTCCCTTAAACAATATTGCATGATTTTCACTTATCTTCCTCAGCTCTGCAGTGCAAACACAGTCCTTAATGCACCTTTTAGCAAAAATGTTAAATTTCTTTGGAAACATTACAGAACTTAAGCCAAAACCAAGCCCTCCATCCTACAATCCTATTTCTCACATGGTCTATCCTAAATTACAAACATAAACTTAGCTATCTCTCTCATTTGCAAATTAAAGATGAGGCAATCATTGTGAGGAGAAAGCCTAAATTACTGGCACCAAACAAAAAATGCAAGAGCTGTTCCATCAAATGATATAGAGATAAAATAATGCACCTAAGAAAAAATAAACCTATGAGCAAATGCACCTCTGTGAAATTTTCTATCTTACTTTTGTTGAAGCTATGGGACATAGAATTTATAAATGCACCTTAGAAATAAAAGCACCCTGAAGAAAAGTCACGGTTTGATTCTTACTTCTTAAGGAGATTCAATTTGGTGATTGACTAACCTGATTGAAATCCAAGTTTATCATTACCAATTAATTGACTAAAAGTAAGGAATGTAGTTCAAGCATCCTCAGACATAGAAGGGAAACCTAACATTTGCCCCACTGAGAGAGGTAACTCAAGATTTACCAGACAAACATGAGATGATTAAAAAACAATAGTAAAAATGAGCTTTTTGCTGGTCTGTAAAAATCAGCTTCAGAGAAAATTAAAATACCAAATAAATTATCATTGATGAGTGGATTGTCACATTACCAAATTTGATCGTGGTAAGAAACAATGAAATAAGAATACAAAGTTTCACAAGCTTAGTAATGTAACAGGCAATGTCAAACAACCACCCCTAATTTGAGGTTCAAGAAGTTGCTTGAATTGAAAATAAACTAATAATGCATCACCCAACATTTTCAGCCAGCAGAAGATGCAAAGTAAATATGGAACTAAGTTGTGTGGCAAGTATGGGCATGCAAAATACACAATAAAAACTATGAAAAAGCTAAATAGAACTATGTTATCAATTAAAAGGCCTATAATATAATCAAAAAAGATAATCAACAACCTAGACTTGTTTAATTGTTTGATAAAATAAATCATATGAAATTAAAACAAATAATCGCAACATCCGAGAAAAAGTAAGCTGAATACTGATTACCGAACCATTAAAACAACCAATAATCATAAAACAGCTAAAACTAAAAGATGCAAAATAATAATAACGGTAAGGAGGAGCAAAATAGCCATAAATACAACATATGTTAATCAAAATAATCATAAAGCATGCATTCCAATCAAGCAATAGAAAAAAATCCAACTCTCTGTCATCCAAGAGTTCAACACCCAATAAACATGTGAAATAAGTAAGCATTACGGTCGTGTCAAACCTGCCGCAAACAATGCACTGCAACGGCCCATTCTTCCCATCCTCTAAATAATTCTTCATATGTGTTGTATTCTCATTGATGCTCTTGGACAGCCTAAGAAAGGCATCCTTCAAAGCCTTCTGATCCACATCCCTAGCCACGACAGAGTCATTACCTTCGGCGCGTTGCCTCCGAGCTGGCAAATCATCATAATCTTCACCCCCCAACTTTACCTGCTTGGACAGCCTCCTGTCATCGACATGCTCCTTTCGAGAAGGGCTACCCGTCCTGCCCAAGCCATCACCAATTGGCCCTGAAGAAAAACCCGGATTCACAGCAGAGCTTCCACGCTGCTGCGTTTGCTGACGACGCCAATCAAATTCTTCCTCCCCGTACTTTCGCTTCAGCGATGACGACCCCGCGGGTCCCTCGAGTCCAAGGGAAGACCAGTAGTCAGCGCCGCCACGGGGGAACGGTGGCGGTGGCTCGCGAAAACCATCGTGGCCATAAGGCGCGGGTATGTGTGGATCGAATCCTTGCGGGTTACCAGGGTGGAAGAACTTGTCCCCGCGAGGATCCATCTGGTAATCAGGAGGAAGGGCGAAGTAGGAGCGGACAGTGCCGTCTGCGAGAACGATGGTGCGACGGTCGAGGTTGTGGAAGCCATATGAAGGGGGAGGTGGCGAGGAAGCAGAGTTATGATGGTGGAACGTCGGTGGGATAGTGGGGGCGGAAAGGTTGGCTCCCGCGTGGGGCTTCATCGGCCCCGAGGAAGGCCCGGGAATGTCTTCCTTAAAAGGGGTGGAATCTGAAGGTGCATTGCGATCGGAGGGGGGCCTTTTCGATGAATCCCAATGGGAATTCCGACCATCAGCGCCGCCGGCAGCATTAGCGGCGGAGATCTTGTGGGAAGAACCCCTTCCTCCGGCGGCCGACTTAGGGTTCTTCATCGTGCTGAAAATAGGAGTTCCAGCCGATATATATATATATATATATATATATATATATATATATATATATATATATATTATTTATATTTATATGCATATGCATAACCTTTAAATATCACATCTTCAAAAATATCGTAATTATTTCTTAAAATAAATACATATCTTTTATAAGAAAATTGAGATTTTTACATACATAGCACTCAAAGCATTCACATTTACTTATCTAACGCCTAAACTTTTATAATTACAAACATCATATAAAAATAATACTCATTGTCATCTTTTAATATTCAAATCTATTTTTTCATATATAGATAAAATACAATATTTGTAAAAATAAAAGTATATATGTGAGATAGGAAAATTCATAGAAATTTGGCATTATATATGTAATTTTCTCATTTTTTTAATGCAAAAAATTTATGATGATCAAATATTATAAATATTAATATCAAATTCATAATATTTAGCACATCTTATATATAATTTATTTATTTATTTATTTATTTGCGATGTGTGCTAGAAGATTCACGGCATTAGAATAATAACTTATTGTCTTTGTGTTGCACGAGAATCTAACACACATTAAAAATTTAAAAAAAACAACAAATAGTGGTAACATAAATTTACATGGAAAACACGTAAAAGGAAAAAACCATATGAACTAACCCAGTTAAAGAGATCTACTATAAACTGAAGATCATGAGTACAAGATATTACCTCATAGGCGAAAAAGGGTTACAAAGTCTCTTGAGTTACAACATCAACTTTTGGATGAACTTGTCGCAAGAAATAGGTGGCAGCCGCTAGGTGGTGATCGATTGTGGTCTACGGTGACCAACAGTAGGAATGATATTGGACTTCAGCATTTTTTCAAAGATTGAACCTCTTCTTCATCAAACTTCAAGAACCCTTCCCCCTTAATGAGAGGGATAGGGTTTTATTTATGGAGTTCGGATGCAATTAATGTATGAATATGAACCATTTTGATCAGACGAATCAGATGACTTCCCTGGATCATACGACATTTAATGAACATTTAGGTGCCTTAATGATGTCGAAATTGAGCGATATTTGGCTCATTTGATGAGTCTCGCCGAGATGCTCGATTTGATTATGAACTCACCAAATTCGACATCTATTTGAACTTTCAAATGCTGGATGAAAGAATTTGTTTGATGGTGTATCAGTTACCCAGTATTTTTGGGTGGGACCATATATGTCAACTGAAAATATTAAAATTTAGAATACCCTTTTATCTTTATATTTTCATTTATCAAATAAGGGTTGGTGGGTGGGTGTGTGTGTGTGTTAAAAATGATTGGAGACTATTATACGAGCCCTCGGCCACCTTCATATGTCTAACTATTCGAGAATCGGCCTCACTATCTGTAACTGGTTAGAGGGGGATTTGAACCCGTGACATAAGGGGACTTATGACCTTCAAAGATGGTGTTATACCAACAGGTCATGGCTAGCGAAACATGTGTGTGTGTGTGTGTGTGCCAACAGGTCATGGCTAGCGAAACATGTGTGTGTGTGTGTGTGCCAACAGGTCATGGCTAGCGAAACATGTGTGTGTGTGTGTGTGTGTGTGTGTGTGTGTGTGTGTGTGTGTGTGTGTGTGTGTGTGTGTGTGTGTGTGTGTGTGTGTGTGTGAGCAGTTATTTGATCTTTAATTCTTTGGTGTTAGTTTGAATTCCAAGCTAAATTAGGCGCATCATAAATTAGGAATCAGAATGAGGGAAAAGTTTTATGTCTGGACTTCGGACGTAGCTCTACTTGCAAACTCTCAGTAATATGCCGTCATGTGTGTTATATCGAACCCATCTAAAAAAATTAAAATAGAACCACATAGGTTATTAGAGTAGAACATTAGATGTTATTTGAAGGGTTATTAAAAGGTTATTGGGGTTTTATTGGGGGTATTAACTCTAATAATGTCGCAATAAGCTCTCAATAAACTCTAATAATATATGTGGTTATGCTCCAATAACCCCCTGCAAAAGCACCTGCAATAACCTCTCAATAACATCTGATGTTCCAATTCAATAACTCCCTGCAACAACCTCTGCAATAACCCTCTAATAACATCCGCGATTCCACTTCAATAACTCATTGCATTAACATTTGCAATAAACCTCTAATAACCCCCATAACCCCGTAATAACCTCTGTTTTTTTTTCATTTTAATAACACCCAATAACTTCAACAAAGTAGCATACGTATCGACATATTACTGGAATCTGCACGTATATCTATGTCCGGAGCCTGGACAGGAAATTTTTCTCATATTGAGAAGTACTAAGAACGGCGGCAGAAAAGTCCGAGAATTTGGAATGTTAAATTTCAACTAGATCTTGGGAACTTGAATGGATTAAAGGGAACTTTGGATGACCAATTTCGGGCCTAATTTGAATGAAGTAGGGAATTTGGATAGGCTAGTAAATGGAATATGAAATATATTTCTTTCTTTAAAAAAAAATATAAGAATTACAAGTAAAAAAAAATTTGGTTTCAATATATGTGTGTGATATAATTCCATAATTAGAATTTATATTTTGGTGAATTTGAATATGTTATATTCACGTGGATTATAATATAAAATGAAATAATTACATTTAATTGTATGTATGTATGTATGTATATATATATATATATATATATATATATATATATATATATATATATATATATATATATATATATATATATATATATATATGTATGTATGTTTCAATATATATATAATTATTAAATGGTGTGAACGCATTAGATATCTCGGGTCTATTGATTGAAGTGTAGGAATGCCTCGGGCTTATTGTGTGATAAAAAAAGTATCATTTATGCTGAAAGGAAAATTCTATAAAATGACGGTGAGGTCTGCAATGCTCTATGATGTTGAATGTTAATCTTTAAAAGACAAGCATAAAACTATGTTAAGTGTTGCTGAGATGAGAATTTTTTGTGGATGGATTAGCTATACACTTAGAGATAAAATGTGAAATAAATATCTGGGATATAGTTGTTAGAAATTTATGTTAGAACTTTATGACACAAATTCTAAAAAATACATAATAATAAAGATTTTTTCAATTCATGATTTTTACATATCCACAATAAAGTAACACATAAATGTATTCATGAAAATTTGATCTTAAAGATATGAAGTTTCTTTCTAATCCCTTTCAACTTTCTGTACTTTCTGATGGAGGGAAATGTACGGGGTGTGTAAGGAAGAAAAATGATCTATTATCTGAATTGTGTTCTATTTAACCAACATCCATCAAGGGGGTTACTAACCAATAGGATTTATGATAATTTAATAAATTAATTGATTTTTATTATTAAAACCAATATCATAAGTTAGTAACCTCTATTGCATTTAGGGGTTACATGAGTTACAAATATAAATATCATAAGTTATGACATAAATAACATATGTTTTCATGAGTTATAAAAATAAATAACTTAAGTTATAATTTATTATAACATAATTTATGTGTTAAAAAAAATAAATGATTTAAGTAATCACGAGTTATAAAATGACATAAGTTATTGATAAGTTATTAAAATAAATATGAGCCACAAATAATAAATTTAACATTTTCTTACTTTACTCACTTAATTTTAATAGTGTATAACATACTGCACAAAATGTAAGATAAATCATTCTTTATATTAGTTAAATCATAAATTATTTAATAAGTATGAAATTAATCATGATAATTGTGCATTAATTTATCAACACAGTCTAATCCATGTATCGCAAAATTAATTACATACTTAGCATAATGAGAATTAACATAACAGTCTCATAATGTTTATTAAAAGACAAATCTTATTGAACATTATGCAACATACAGTGTATACTAATGATAAAAAAATTTATAAATATCAGAAACAAGAAAAATTAAGCTCAATGTGTCAAAATACAAAGAACATAAAACTAATAAAGGGTTTTGGTAATACTCATTTGTCGGCCGTTTTTTTTATTTAAAATTAATTTAAGTATATATATAGTTTTAAATAGTTTTGAAAGAATAATATTTTGAAAATACGAGACAAAACTAATCCCGTATCTTTAACAGTTTAAATAATTGAACACTGCACAAGAAGCTACGCATTTATCCGAGGAATATACTCATTGCTTAATAATGGGGCTCGATTAAATAAACCAGTAAATTTATTACATTTGTTTGGTTTGCGAACCATTTTTATGTTGACCAAAAAAATTCTCATATTGAATACAAAATAATTAAATAGAATTTATATTAATATGAGTTCTAAAGTTCCCTATAAGGGAAAACCCCTATAGTTAATTGCATCCTAAGTGATGAGAATCATTTGAGAAAACTCTCGATAAAGATCAGTGGTTTTGTTTTCAAGAATTTCAAAGTATAAGTTTTCACGATTGGATATTGGAAATTCAAAAGGAAATGGATCAAATTTGGAACAATTATTTTAGGAATCTAAAGAAATAGTGGTAGGGGATGTCACGGATCCGAAGGGAACCTCGATGACTTCTCAACTATCCTATGATTTGGCTTGATTTAGAGAGATATTATTTGATGTTTCAATCTTGCCGATTTCAATTAATTAGGATTTACACTTGTATGATATAATCATACAAGTAACCTGGAAGATAGAAGGGTTTATGTCGTAACAAACGACAACCTCGGAGTCCTAAAACGAGTTTAGGGCTTAAATTGCATAATATTATTATGCAAATGCCTAAAGGATGAAGTGAGGATTTATGTTGCGTTAGGCAAACTACCTCGAAATCCTATGACTTGGTTGCTTATTTCTAAAGAAAAGGATTAAGCCGACGAAGATGACCGTGCTATCCACCGCGCTTGCTCCTTGTTGTTGCGGAGGGTTTGGTTTAAGAAGTGGCAATCAAGAGATGAGAGAAGTTTCATGGTTTAGAGGTTAAGTTTTCTAGTATGTCAAATTTGATGTCTTAAATTTTATTAGGGGAAATATTAAAGTTGATTAAGTAGAACCGGTTAAGATTCCACGGTTCCATCATCCCAACACCACTATTTTCATCGGATTCACTTAGTCCAAATGAATTTTCTAAACTCAACTGAATGAGTTTCACACTTTCATTTAGACAGTGGAAAATCTCGTTAGTAACACGTGGGTTATATCATCCGATGTATTCCCGATTATCTAACGAGACGATTTAATTTAGTTATGATTATAGTGTTACTTGTTTTGTTTGTGATTAAGTTTTGAGTTGTTTTATATTTTGAATGTTGTGGCAGTGAATTTTATCTTGCTTTAATTTTAATCTTAATTTTGGTTTCAGTTTTGCGGCTATCCTAAGGGTTTCAGTTTTCATGCAGGGTGACATTGTTGTTTAACATATAAGCTTGCAATAAATGAAAGTAAAGTACATCACATGTAAGTAAATTCCAATAAAATAAAAGCGTACCTGATGGGTCTTCTCGTCATTTTCAACTGCACTTAAAACACATGTTAGGAAATTTAAATATTTAAAAGAAAACACCTAGGTAAAGCTAAGGGAAGGTTCTGGTTGTCTACCAAATTCTAATCCTATCACTAGTCAATTCCTAAGGTGTGTTTAAGGATGATTTTCTTCATCAAAGAACAATGAAGTTCAATTGTTCTTTTAAAACATCTCATTAGGTTGAGAAAGTGCTTACGACAAGTCCTGAACATATTTTCAACGCTTCTGAGATTATTTTGAGTCCAAATGAATTTCATTATACGGATAAATTGATCATATGGGGTTTTAGTTAAGTTTTAATCTTGCTCAATGAACTTGGATGTTTGATTATCCTATGAGTAAGGTGACATTCATTTGATATTTCATTTGAGAGTTATAAATGTGAAAGTCTTTATGGGCAAATTAGTTCATTCAAGAACTTAACCATTCTTAATTGAAGTTGAATTGATGATTTAAAATGATTTAATTTACTTATAAAGTTTTAGGTTAATTTTTAAATATTTTAAATTATTTTAAGTTGTAAAAAGGCGTTTAAATCTTTTAATTCAATTAAGTTTTAATGATTCAATTTGTTTTAATTATAATATTTCAGATTAATTTTGATTGGTTTAATTTAATTATAATATTTTAGTTACAAGTTGTTTTTAAATTAATCTTAATATTTCAAATTTGTTTTAACTTTAGTTTTAAATGATTTTAGACTAGTTTTAATGTTTGTTAGGTTTGTTTTAATTTGATTTTAAATTATTTTAAATTAATTTTTAATATTTTAAGTTTCACTTTGATTATAAGATTTCAAGATTATACCTTTTTTTAATTATTAGTTTCAATTATCATTTTTTATGGTTTCATGAATAGAAGTTAAGTGATATTTAATCAGATCATTGGTTAGGGATTCAATTCAAAGAATTAGAATCTTCCTATATCAAATCCCTTAACCTTAACAATTCATGCCTTAATTAATTTCCAAAGTTTAATGACTTAATTAATTGAGATTTCTTCTTTAATGTGATTAATGGGTTTCTACCTCTTAATTTCATATGTTTCAATCATCTAAGAGGCAAATTAAGATCAAATGTTTACCCTTCCCTTTGGTTAAGCCTAAATGTTAATTAATGATAAAGTTCCTTAATTACCTTTATGCTCTCTTAAGTTTGTTCATTTCATAACTCACTAAATTAAGCTTAAATGAATTTGAAATTTTTATGTCACCTCACTCACATATCAATTAAAACATTAGAGAGAAAATGTGATTTTTCTATTTTTAATTTAATTTATACAATTATTTTAGTGGAAAATAGGGATTTTCAATGAAAATTCAACAACATGATCAAGGTGAAACTTCTATCCTTGGAAAAATTATGGGAGGTGCCTACTGACCAGAGGACCACTCAGACCAATTTTGGTAATTTTTTAAATTTTAATTTATTTATTATAATTATTTTAAATCTTGGAGTATTAATTAATTATAAAATAAAATAGAGGTGGAAAAATTAGATTTTATATTTTTCTTAAATCTCTATGAGGTCAGGGAATTCAAATAAATAAATTTTATATTTTTCTGATTTTTCTTTGAATTTTTAGAATTATTTAGTGAAAGGGTTGAAAAATTCATTTTTAAATATTAAAAATTTCCTTAAGCCTTTAAAATTCAATATATTCACTTAGAGAATTAGGAAAAATATTTGGTTGGTTCCCAAGTGATAAGAAGGCCGAATATGACATTTTGGTAAATTTTAATATTTTTATGATTTTTATAATTTTTTAATTATTAAAATATTCAAAAATACGTTAAAATGAAAATTTTATGAAAATTACTATTTCATTTTTCCTAGACTCCTCTAACCTCAAAGAACTCTCAAAATTGATTTGGTGAATTTTTTAATTATATTTTGAGTTTTATGAATTTTTTAATTTCAAATATAGTCATGTAACTTAGGTGATTCATTTGTTGGGTTAAATCAATTCTAATTGACTTAAAATTTTTATATGAAGTTCTCCTGATCCTAAAAACAGTGGAGAATTCATTTCATGTCATTTTGATGTGTGATTACTCCAAATTAATTTAATTTCAGTTTTGAATGTTTGACCAAATTAGGGTTATTTTTAATGAGTTAAACCAAACCACAATTTTCCTGGGGTCCTCTGGTCAAGAGATACTTCCCCAAATTTTTTCGGATTTTTATAATCAACATGCTAATTTTTTGAATTAATTTATTAAAACAGGCACCTAAACTTGGAAAATATGGATCTCGGCCTAGAAGTCTCCCCTGAACTTGGGAAATGCAAGGAATGTTCCTAAGGACAGAGGGAACAAAAGCCCCATTGTCCCAAGCCATGGTGAATTATGCATGCTAATGGAGAATTAAAATACTTAAGGCAGTTAATAAATAATTAAAAATCAAATACTCAACAAAATATTTTGATTTTAATTCCACATTATTCCCCTCTGTTTACTGAGCAAGGGGATATTTTTAGGATTTTTCTATGCAAAGATATGCAATTTTAAAGTTTTTGTAATTTAAATAAATAAGAAATTCTTTATTTCCTGCTCATTCGACGCGGCGCCACCTCAACCTAGATGGCTCCGAAGTCACACACGTCGCTTCCCCATTCGGCGCAGCCATCTGAGTCAGCGCTCTCTTTTCATTCCGCGGTTTTATCCAGCTCGATCTCTGTCGTTCATCCGATACACGCGCCATCCAACGGCCGCTGAGCTTTGTCCCCATCTGGTTCAACCCGAGAGCCGTCCATACTAAACACTTAAGATCTCGAGCTATACTTCATTAAATCAAGTGGGGTTTTTTTCTAAATGCTCGTCTAACCTAGACGAAGCTATCCATATGGCTAACATGCATTGAAATTAAGTGTAATGAAATGGGGAATTCATGGAAGCTCGGGATGAAGAGGAGTTCAATACCTTAGATCTGAGAGGTGAGGCCTCGATCAAAGATGCTCGGCACGTTCGTTGGAGTTTCAGAAGCCTACAGATTGAGCCCCTGGTCTTGGTGAATTGCCTAGACCCAAGTTCGTCCAAGTCCGATTTGGAGCTCTGGCCGATAGAACAGATGGGTGTACTGGTGATGGGGCTTTCACTGGGGAGTTCTTCTCTTGTTGTGGGGATGGTGTGGGTACAATTAATTTGATTTTGGTGGAGGTTCAGGAGTGTCCAGTTTCTGACACAAATTTGGGCTGAGAAATTGGGCAAGGGGTTTAAGAGCTGGAGAATGGTGGGGATCGTCTTCTCCTGGCTGGGGCTAAGTCTTGGAGCAGTTTTAGAGGGATTCGTAAAGAAATTCTTAGCACCTGAAACTCGGCCGTGAGGGAGCCAATTTATAGAGCTCGCCGGAGAGGGGAACTCAGGGCCAACCAATTTATAGGGCCAATTTATAGAGCTCAATATAAATTCCAAGGTTTAGGTGTGAGATATGTAAATACATAAGTATAGTGTGTTATGTGTAAATGCCCCTTGTCATTATTCCCAACAAAACACAAGAATTTTAACATTAGATTCACCTAAATCAATATAAATGTATATGTGCATGATTATTGCACGGTTTGAATCGTGTTTCAAATATTCTTCAACATATTTAGAAGATTCTTCAAATCAAGGGTGAACAAGGTTAAGCAGTGACTAAAAAAGATTAAAGTAATGTTTGAATCGTGTTTGAATATCGTGAAAGACATTATAACAATATTTGAATGTTATTATAACCTATTGCCATTAATTTTGACTAGGTTTTAATAATATTTGAAGAGTTTTCTATTCCCAATAAGACTAATTCAAACCTTTTTTTAAGTTTATTGTGTTAACTAAAATAATAGTAAGATTGTGGTGTTGTGTACAGGTAACATCGAGTGTGTGATCTAGCCTATGATTGTGGTGGGAGCTAAAAGGTATGGAGTGATTGTGTGATCAAATGATGGAGATGCAAAAGATGTGTATTAATTGGTTTCATCTAAGAGATATGGAGTGGTCGTGTGATCAAGTGATGGGGATAATAGCTAGTGACATAAGGGATGGAGACTAATAGTGATTATTTTGTATGGTCTTGTAGTATTATATGCTAGAGTAAATGTTGGTGGTAAGGAGATATCTAGCTCTTGTAGTGGTGTTGTGTGTGGGAGGATTCTATGGAGTGGAAGTGATGTTCTATTTCTCACAAGTTTAAATGATAAGTGGCGAAACTTTTTTAGCACTAGATTGCAGGTCATACAGACCGAGATACATACATTTAAACATTATAAAAATTTAGAAAAATTTCAAAATATTAAAGAAAAATAATTCATTCTTTGCTCTATTTACTTGACAAATCTCCAACGAACTTGCTTGCCTTGTTAGATTTATTCACACAGTACAATAATGTTGATAATTGTTTCATCTTTTGAAAATAATTGATTATCATAGACCATCACTATTGCAAGAATTTAAATCATATTGTTTGGTCACAGTTTGAATCATGTTAACCATAGTACGAACACGTATGAATAATGTTTAATCATGGTTCGAAGATGTTTGGCCAACAACATGATCTGAGTAAAGTTGGAATATATATTCAAATACGTGCTGGAATATGTAATGATATTCACTTATGGTTCAATTGCATATGATAAGAAGGTTTAAAACTCAATATAGATCTAAACAAGCTCCATACATCAAAATAAATTAATAAGTGGAGAACCATAGAAACTTTAAAAAAAGATAATACTCATGTATGTTCAAGTTGTAAATGAGCAAAGAAAATATGAATTCTATTGTCGTGGTCGTCCTACCGACTTGAGCTATGAAATCTCAAACGATAGAGTACCAATGTATGGGTAGTTGGAATTATCTTTTGAGCATATTTCCCTAATAAATGAAACATATAGCATATTATTCCAATTTCCGCTAATATTGGGAGTATAAAGCCATTTTTTTTTTGAAAAATAGGTTTATATATTATAAATTTTAATTAAAATAAGATAATATATTAATTTGCACTACTAGAACATTCATAATAACATGAGCGGTCTTCAAGTAAGCACATTTATTATAAGAAAGAAAAAATATTTATTGTAACCAATTGTTATCACAAAAAGGCAATTATTTATAGACCACCCAAAACTTTCTATTCACAAATCAATCACTCTCTCTAATCCATTTTCAAATTCTCGCTCAAATATTAAAATTCATGATAAAATCTCAACTCATATTTTCAATTTTATCGAATTTTCAATAGTTTGATCATGACACGCGTAAATACATCAGTTCTGAAGTTGCAAAAAAAAATTATCTTAGTGATTAATTTATAAATATTAATATTTCGGATGATCTACATATAACTATTCATATAACAAAAATATTTTAAAAAATAAAAGATGAATATTAAGAAACCATTAGATGTAATCATATAAATTTTTGAAACATGATTAAATGAGTAGACTAATAAGCATTCAAGTACGCACGCTTCTTTATCTCAGCTTTCCCTTTATGCTTAATGCCTCCTTCCTTTTCCCCATTTCTCTGATTCCATCTTTTTTATGTTTTTGCAGCTTTCCTCTCCCAAATGAATAAAAAAGTCACCTTTTTAACGAAACTGTAAATATTCCTTCTTGTTTGCTTTTGCGGATGTATTGAACACCAACAGAGCTCTCCCACCTTCTTTTTGTGTTCTTTTTTGGAGTTTCTGTTCATGATTTGCCATCCATATGTGTAAAAGTTTGAGCTTTGGTGCTCTCTCCATGATCCCCACTCTCTATTTCATAGTGCAGGACCCAAGACCTTCTCTTCAGTTCCATCGAAGAGACTGAATTCATATAGTTTAAAGATGGAGGAAGTTTGAATTTTGAAAGTTGGTTTTTAGTTCTTGCCCTACTTCTGTTTGATTGAATGTTAATATGATTTCTTGCTCCAAACCGAATACGAGTCTTCATGAGGGTTCTATTCTGCAAGTCCTACTGTCCTTCTATCCGATTCTCTAAATATTCTCTATGTATTTATTCTCCCTGCGCAATAAAATTGGATGATTCCCACCATGTGTCTTCCAGTCCAGTTCCAGTTTCTCCTGTTGTGGATTATAACTCATCTGAAGTGAAGGAGAAAGGAGCAGGAAATGAGAAAGCTGATGGTTTACTGAAGAGCAGCCTGAAGAAGTCAGTTGGTTCAGGAAAGGAGGAGGTTGGTAAAGGGAGGGTGAAATGGATGGATTTGGTTGGGAAAGAGCTTGCGGAGATCAGGGAATTTGAACCCATGTAAGTCTCTTTATCTCTTTAAATTGACCACTTATTCATCAGCACTTGCTTTATACTTGCACTCCCGCCAAATCTATATTTTTTCTACTTCAATTTAGTATAATATTTAGTTTTCTCCTATATATATTGCTTCAGTTCAGCATAACTATTAGGGGTTGATTGCTTCAGTTCAGTATAACTATTAGGGGTTGATTGCTTCAGTTCAGTATAACTATTAGGGGTTTTTTGGTAATGACTTTAGCTGCTTCAGTAAATCTTTTAAATCCGGATTTACTAAGTTTTTCCAACAACAGGATTTGTAAATCCATGTTTTAAGGAAAAATGAAGAAAAAACTAAAAAGAATCTGGATTTATGGAATCCATGATCTAAAAGTGCTGCTTTTCTGTTGTTTGGCAAACTTTAAGTTAAATTCCACTTAAAGCCATTACCAGGAAGGCCTTTAGTTTCTGAAGGATACAATAGATTTATACGCACCTCCCTCTCTCTCTCTCTCTTGTTGAGTTTGTGCGTGTATGTGTTAACAGTATTGCCTAAATTGCATCTATTTGGATGTTTATAAATCGTATATGCTTCTTTTACCATATTGCACGAGTTATATAAAATTATACAAGAACTACACCAAAACAAAACTTCAAATTCATCTTGAAAGTATTTTTAATTGAACCATCTATAGGAAGGTTATCCATTTGCCCTTCTTCAAACCTACTTTGACAAAGGCTATATGCATCAAGGTACTATAGTTACAAAAGCTTTGGTGTAAGATTACCAAGTGTTTTGGCTAGCACCCATAGGCTTTAGCTTTTGGATTGAAAGATGGGTTTGATCTCTAGCATGGTAGGTCCAACTTTGGCCCTCTATAGTTGTCCCTTGTTAAGAAATAGTTCACGAAGCTTACGGCTTTCATGATGCCCTGTTCGGCAATGGTCAAGTAAATGGTTTAAGAGCGGGAGACTCTCACAGCGGTTCCATACGACTGAATGTGCTAATTTGTGCATGGTACTTGCTAATGTTGAAAATATTCCACATAGAGGGTGAGTAATGGATAGTGTGTAGAGCTCTCATTTAAGTGATAAATTTTTAAGATAAGTGAGAGTACTTTTTCAGTCATATGACTGTTGAATTTTTTATTGGTGTAAAAATATCAAGTAATTGAACCTCATCCATAAGCTTGCATAGTTGGGTTAAAAATGAATTTGACAATTTGTGTATTAGGCGCAATTTCGAAACCAATTGGTTCTGCACTCGCTAAAGTTATTCATTGTTTAGAAATGCCTCATGCACTATTTATGCCTGTTTTATTTTCTAGGAACGTTGCTTTTTGAAATCCTGTTGTGTTTAGGTTCATCAAATTAGAATTTACATAATACCTTTTCAACTTTCCTATTTACCTATAAAATTTATCATGGCATGCTAAAGTTTTGTACATCTCTCTCTATTTATGTATTTCAATCATCACTGTTTTATTCGAAAACAACTTCTTTGCATATGGGTGTAATGTTGTATTAGTCTCTCTCTGAACCCTATCTTACTAGGGGTTTCATGAAAGGGTATGTTTTTATTTTCATCTGGAGAGCATAATTTCATGAGCAAACTATAAAAGAGTGCCTTGGGAGTGAGTTCTGAGGGAGTATGGCCCAAAGTGGTATGCCAAAGTTTGGCTTACAACTCCGATTGTGAAAGAACCCAATTTTAACCTAAATGACTAAGCCTATGAGAACCATTTGGCTTTTCTGCACTGACATCTTTTTAAACTCTGATGTTGAACTGACCCAATCCTCTCACACACTTTAGTATGAATATATATATATATATACATATATATATATATATATATATATACATATACATATATATATATATATACATATATATATATATATACATATATATATATATATTATATGCAATAATACCAATATGAGTGTGTCTGAACATATAAATAATTTTTTTTTTTTTTGGACTATATATTAAGCAGATGGAATAAAAGTAGGTTTTCCTGAAGGCCCAGAGTAAAAAATTTTTCTTATATTTACAAGTCACACTTCAATGTGTAAAATTGTAGTTGTGGTGTTCATTCTGATTTTTAGTTCAATTTGGATTAAAGTGGATAATATGTTCTTAACTAGGGGAGAGATCATTTAAAATTACTCTCCTCTCTAAGCATTAGATTAAACTAAAAGAATGATGTGTTAATTATAGTTGAACTTTGCATGGTTATTACGTTTACTTAAACAATAATAACATTTTGTATGATAATTCACCATCATCTTAAGACAATGATCAATGCCTACGCAGACATGTGCTACTTCCTAAAGCTTTAATATACCCTTCTGATATGCTCAAGGAATTGTGGATGTAGAGTTGTAGGTCAATAAGGAAAATCTCTCGAGTCTCGAACAATAGACGGAGTTTATGGATTCAGTTCTTGTCTGGGTTGAAGAAATCAATGATGGTTGGCTTCTACCTTAGTGTTAAAACATGCTTTGAAGAGCATTTGAATTCATTCAACAATTGAATGCATTGGCAAAATGAAGTTTGCAGTTACTTTTTTGGGGTGAGTAGGATAGTGAGTAAAATATGCAATTTGTGATTAAAAAATCCGTATAAAAATTAGTGGAATATGTTATGAAATTTTGCTTCCCGTGGAAATTGATATGCCAATAACCCCTATTGAAAAAAATTTTTGATGACCTAAACTCCGCTTGAAATGAGTCGACCATCATGCAATTTCTCATCCACTGGAAAATGATGATGATAACATGCTATTTTTCTACAGTGATATAGTTTGATATATCAAAGGGAATATTTTTTGTTTTTAAACTAGTTTCATAAAACAATTATTAATTTTTTTTTTTTTTTTAAGCATAAGTGACCTTGACATATCTTTGGAATGGAGAGGCAATGCCATCGGGAGTAAACTTCAAAATAAGCATAACATTTGGATTCCTATAATAAGTTTTAAACTACAAATAAAATTTAGGGCATTTGCACACTATAGGAGTTTTTGGCAAAGTTCAAACAAAATGAAGTGCTAAAACTAAGCTGATATTAGCTTAAAGTTCTCTTGATTTTTCGTAAGAGCTTTGCAAATTATATTGCATGAATTGAATAATAACCATCATGAGTTTACTTAGAAAAATAAACATTTGATTTTGATGCTGTCCATCTTCATTTTGCTTTTCATTTATTGTGGAATTTAGTTGTTGCTTACTGCTACAAATTGGGTAATCCTCTTGCAGCAATCTCACTGCAAAGGCATAACCTCAACTGTTTAAGTTTCTAAAATTGCACTTTTTAGGGTCTATGATTAATCCTCTATCAAATATCCTGTAAGATGTGGTAGTGGACAGTAATTTTTTTCTATTTTAGCACTAACAATAGCCATTTGACTATGGAGGCTTCTGATGCTCAATTCGGTCTTTAGATGTTAGTAAGAAAAAGGAAATAGAAAGAGGTGATGAAGACGATGAATAAAAGAAAATTTTATCGAGACGCACTAGTATTATTTTACATTGAAAGTAAGAACATGAGTTGAGTTTTGTTAAGCATTTGGATTGAGGGGTTCCCATCCGCTAGTGTATTTTAACTCGGTTTAGGCTCCTGGGGTTTCCTCTCCAAACATTTATTATTAGAGCCAAGCTCAGTTATGATCAAGTAGTTTATGCAGTTTTGTGGTTTCGATAGATCTTGGTGACTTCTACTCCATTTGGCTCACTCTTCCTACATGTATATTAGTACTAAATGTAAAAAAACTATATAAAAGCAGAGATACCTATTTAATATCGATTAAAGATTTAGAAATTATTTTCTTTAAATTGAGAGACATGGCTTCAATAAGTTTGGAAGTCTTCAAAATAAATCACTTTCAACTTGATTCAAGTCGAACTTAATTCCCTATATTTCTCTTTAGCCTGGCTTACATAATTTTTTTTTATTTCAAGGGCGTAATCATTCTTTTAGAATCTTGCACACTCTTTCTATAATTCTATGCAGTATAATATAATACGTTATACTAGGTCATTAGTCCCGCATTTTTTGGTACAATTGGAACTGATATCAGTCCATTTTCATATTTAAATTGACTAAGATCGTCGGGGAAACTCCTAAGACTAGAACCCTAAATCCTAGGAGGAAAACTAAACCTCGACAAAAGTGAGGTCAACAAATGGACTCCTAATAGGTGTGGTGCGCCGGACAGACACACCGCGCGTATTGGTGTTGACCGAAGAAGATCAACAAACCAACACAAAGCCGCCTAAGTAAAATACTCGTGACGTAACGCGAAATGAGAGAGTGAGTTATTTCCGCTGGGGAAATAAGAGGGGGAATTTTCAACTTAAGAGTTGCAACTTTAATTTTCAATTTTTAAATTTTAAACATAGATTTGATTTCGATTTTGAATTTAATTTCAATTTCAACTTCAATTTCAATTTTGATTTTATGCAGAGAAAAGAGTAGGGCGAAGGCCCACCCAAATGCATTTATATGCTGAGAAGGATGTAGGGCTGAGCCTACTTCAAATGTGCATGCTGAGAAAGAATAGGACGGGGCCTATGCAAAATGCAGAGTGCTTCAATTTCAATTGCAATTTCAATTTTAATTTTGTGCTGAGAAAGGAGTGGGGTGAAGGACTACCCCGAATGCTGAGAGTATGCAGAGAATGGAGTAGGGCAGAAGCCTATCCCGAGTTCTGAGAATACCGGGTTGAGATGGAAAGCGCAAGGACTCACATCCAACTCAACGACTGATTGAGGAAATTTAAGGCGTTGGGAAGGAAAGCGCAAGGACTCACATCCAACCCAAAATGACAGAAAAGGAAAGACAAAAAGGAATCGGAAGACCCTGCACCGACCCTAGGAAACATTACTACATTGGGAAGGAAAGCGCAAGGACTCACATCCAACCTAAGAGGTAGCAAGGGTGTCACATTAGGAAGAAAAGCGCAAGGACTCACATCCAACATAAGGGGTGACGAAAAAGAACGCCATAGGGGGCGGCCCCTAAAGTGACGGCAAAGAACGCAATAGGGGGCGGCCCCTAAAGCGACGACAAGAAACGCAATAGGGGCGGCCCCTAAAACGAAGGATATGTACGCGATAGGGGTGGCCCCTAAAGCGAAGGATATGTACGCGATAGGGGGCGGCCTCTAAAGCGACGGTAAAGAACGCAATAGGGGGCGGCCCCTAAAGTGACGGACAAAAACGCGATAGGGGGCGGCCTCTAAAGCGACCAACAAAGAACGCTATAGGGGGCGGCCTCTAAAGTGACGGAAGAACGCAATAGGGGGCGGCCCCTAAAGCGAAGGATATGTACGCGATAGGGGGCGGCCCCTAAAGCGACGGACAAGAACGCGATAGGAGGCGACCCCTAAAGCGACGGCAAAGAACGCAATAGGGGGCGGCCCCTAAAGCGACGGACAAGTACGCGATAGGGGCGGCCCCTAAAGCAAAGGATATGTACGCGATAGGGGGCGGCCCCTAAAGCGACCGACAAGTACTCGATAGGGGGCGACCCCTAAAGCGAAGGATATATACGCGATAGGGGGCGGCCCCTAAAGCAACGGTAAAGAACGCAATAGGGGGCGGCCCCTAAAGCGACGGGCAAGAACGCGATAGGAGGCGGCCCCTAAAGCGACCAGCAAAGAACGCGATAAGGGGCGGCCTCTAAAGCGACCAACAAAGAACGCTATAGGGGGCGGCCCCTAAAGCGACAGAAGAACGCATAGGGGGCAGCCTCTAAAGCGACGACAAAGAACGCAATAGCGGGCGTCCCCTAAAGCGACGACGAAGAATGCAATAGGGGGCGACCCCTAAAGCGACAAAGAACGCAATAGGGGGCGACCTCTAAAGCGACGAACAAGTATGCGATAGAGGGCGGCCCCTAAAGCGAATGATATGTTTTCTTTCTTTTAGTTTCTCTTCTCTCATTTTATTTGATGCAGAGTTTTTTTTTTATTGGATTTGTATTTGTTTTAAAATTTGGACCCAGTCACAGACAAGGGCGACATCAGTGCTTCGTAGAATAAGGCTGTCTTTGAAACGTTGTGACGCACGAGACTTTCGAAGTATCGTCCATCGACTCTAGCAATCGTAGAAAATAACCCACTCTTTAAGGTGCTATCGGAATTATATTCTTTCAAGCACCTATAAAGATGTGTTATTTCTAATGACGTCGTCGCTAAAGATGACGAAATTTCGTAGCTTCGTTTGTAGCAGTTGTCATTTGATTTGTCACTGATTCGGTAGAGGTCGTCCATACTGTCGTTGAGAAATTGCTCTGACGTTCTTTGAACTGACGTTAGAGTCGTATTTGCTGGGCGCTGAAGGATATGACTTCAAGGTTGAATTTTCATTAATTGCTAATATCGTTGTCGTTTCTTTAATTGCTTTTTTATGGGCCTAAGCAGATCCCAAAATTTCTGTTCATGTGATCAAAACATTTTTCACCTGCCTAAGATATTTCGAGCCGATTAATGACCGATCAAAGCGCATGAATCACTTCGACTCTCTCCAAAGCATAATATCGTATGAAACTTCTTAGGTTGTCTTTTCAAGTTTCATTAATCAGTGGAGGATTAAGACACCAATTTTCGATATATGCTCGTCTCAAGCTTCTTCTCGTGAGCCTTCTTTTTCTTTTTCTTTCTTTTTTTTCCTTTTTCTTTTTTTTTCATCGAGTTTTTCGCTCTATTTTTTTATCGAGGATTACTATATCCCAGTGGAGCACATGTTAAAGATTTTCAATGTCTCTGATCGAGACACCAATTTTTGATTTTGTGCCCACCTCAAGCTTCTCCTCGTGAACATTTTTTTTATCGCTCCTTTGTTTTCCGAGAATTACCGTATCCTGCAGACATATTTCGTTAAAGATTTTGAACGTCAAAACTCCCCTAATTAATAATTTCGAAACGTCCCTTAATATAAATCCTGGGTATTATAACTTATTCGAAAGTCCTGGACTCAACTACATACAGAAAATTAAAAGCGCTTTGATATCCCGAGTCGATCATTTCGTATTTCAACCACACTATTTCATTTCAGACTTGCTTAGACCTAATTCAAATTCCTTAAATTAAACGACTCAGTTATTAGAGCATTAATTTCATTCTTCCCTGAAGTCGAAGTCTTAGCAAAATATCCAATTTAAGCTTTCCAAATATTGAGCAATTCTGGACAAAAACAAACTCCTTTTTCTTTCATTCACTGTGATAGAAGAGATGGTACAACTTAATACTGATCATGCTAATATCTTTTTTCAGCGACAAAAGTAGTACAATAGCGATCAAGAAGTGTCTCATCCGTTGTCAGCTGCGTAGAATCAATCGAAGCAAACAAATCACCGAAATCATATTGATAGAACCTCTTCAAGTTTTTTTCAAATATTCATCGGGGATTGTTATGCTTCCATTCTTGAAGTTCTCCTCAAGACAGTCTTTAAAGCTGAAACACTCCTTTATGGTATGTCCAACGAACCTGTGGTATGGGCAAAAGTTGGAGTGGTCCTTCTTGTTCATCTCCTCCGGCTTCTTCGGCTCGAGCAACCCGAACTCGGTTTCGATCGATTCTCGAAGATCTTCGCCACGCATCATCCTCGAAGGAATAGTTTCGTGTAACCGATCCGACGTTGTTGGAACCCGTCTTCCACTCGCTTTGTACGACCTCCGCCGAGACGGCCGCTCGACTAGCCGATCGTGCCGCCGACCGTACTGTTGGACATGCTGAATATACTGCGGTGGTTGTTGAACGTATTGCTCCGGTAGCTGAAAGTACTGCTGTGGGTGTGGAACATACCACTGAGGCGGCTGACTGAACTGAGGAAGCGACTGACTGTACCGATGTGGAAACTGACCGTACTGAGGCGGCGGCTGCTGCTGACTGTGTCGAGGTGATTGCTCGGTCTGTATCTCCATCGGCTGCTTTCCTTTGTCGATCGTTGCCACTACTCCGGATCTTTTCTCAAAAGCTTTCACTGGTTTGGGCTTTTCAGTCTTTTCCTGGGACTCCGTATGCTTAATCTCTTCTTGTAAGCTACTGGCTTTACTGAGTAACTTTTCAAACGACTTGATGGTGAGTCCTTTAAGCATGAAAGCTATCGGTCCATGGATGCTCTTAAGCAAGATCTCAATCGCATGTTGTCCTGCAATCGAGGCTCGCATTTCATGCTCAAGTTTCTCCACCGTAGAATATACTCCACCAAAGTCTCTGTGGGTTTTGACGCTCAATTATAAGATCTCCAATAGTAATGTAATGGTGTACTCTGGCGAATCTCTTCACGAACAAATTTTCCAATTCTGTAAACGTCCTGATCGACCCGTTAGACAATTCTGCATACCAATCAAATGCAATTCCTGAAAGACTGCTTACGAACTAGCGGAAAAGTAGTGCCTCACTACCCCCCGCGTTGCAAAGAATCTCGCTCGAAGTGTGCAACGTGCCGACGGGGCTGCCCGTTCCATCGAAAGTCTTAAAAGTTGGTGGCACAAAACCCTTAGGATATGGTACGACATCGAACTCCTCCGGATAAGGTCTACCCTTTGAAACTGATTTGCCCCCTTTCGATTGGGCTAAGGCTTCCTTTACCTGTTGTTCGACCAGCTGTTTAATGTATTTTTATGGCACCATATTCTGAGTTGAATCTTTCTTTGGCGACTCATCTCGGCTCGCGTAGCGACTTCCTTCTTTCGTCTGGTGACGCGGACAATCTCTCGGCCGATTCATCTTCGGGACGCCACCTCGCCGCGAGTGCGACCGTCCTTGCATCGTAGCCATGCTAGCCGTCATTTCTTCGATTTTCTTCTCGAGACGGCTAATAATCTCATCTTTCTGCTGGGAGGCCCTTTGCCACTCATCCGCATTGTCCTCCTCACGAAGAGGAGTGTCACTCGCGGCTAACATGGCTCGAGTCTCGACAACGTTGATTCTGCGAATTTGCCCTCCACGTAACCTGTTAGGTTGTAATCTTCATCTTCCAAGTCTTCTTTCCGATCTTTAGACAGTCGTGCAATGTTAGCTCGAAGCTTTTCCAAAGCGGACTCAATCGACTTTCCTTCGATAGCTTTAAGATCGCTCGAAGGTTTTCGAGAAACATCACTTATTCCCTCGAGCAGCGGCGTCGTCGTGTAGAAGTCAGTTGAATCACCCAAAATCGTATTTATAGAACCTTTTTCAAATTCTTTTAAGTACTCATTCGGGATTATCACATTTCCATTTCTGAAATTCTTCTCGAGCCAATCCTTGAAGCGGCAGCTTCACGGTATGGCCGAGCATTCGGTGGTATGGGCAGTACTGGGGATGATTTTTCTTGCAGGCCTCCTCTGGCTTCTTTGGCTCCGGTAGTCTGAATTCTGGCCTCTTTATCAAGTAACGGAATATCTTCGACACTGACTCTTCTTCGAACGGCATACCTCGCTAATCGTTGATTCATTGTCGGACCCCGTTTCCCATCCGTCCGGTATTGTCTCAACCGGAACGATTCTTTTCGCACCGTTGCGGCTCGCCGTCGCAGCTGCTCGATCTTCGAATCCTCGATAGCGCTTCCATTCTTGTGCCTTTGCCATTTGTATGGACTTCGAATCAGATTCAATCTTGAACTTAGAAGACGGCAAAACACAAGCATTGACTGACTCTTCCTCACGTAGAATATATTTTCCTTTAGTTAGCGGAGGGACTGGTACAGCGGTAGTGAATCTGGCGGTAAGAGCAGAAACAGTCTCGGGAGTCATCCCAACGCTTGTAATGACAACAGAGTTCTTTTCAATCCATTCCTTCTTTGGCATGGGAAGTTCCTCAACGTACTTCGGATCGAACTCGTACTAACAGCTTAACGGACTTGCTCATTTTAGAGCTTCATCATTTCAATAGCCACATCCCCGAACTTAACTTCAACATCGTCGAACCTCGTCCAAACTTAATGACTGACAGCTCAGGCAGCTCATCCCTATTGACGGCGAACTCTACTCCGGAGGCGAAAGAAAAGATCAACTTTGGCGAAGACATCATTCCTGACATTTAAAGAATTTCTGAAAGTCAGTAACGTCCGTGTCTTGTAGTCTCAACGGAAGTACTCAAGCTACCGCACTTGTACTGCAAACTGGGCGATTCTCTTATTTTATTTGGTGTTTTCACCTCATTTTATTTTTATTTTCGGCTTTTAAATTTGTTAACGGTGTACGTTTAATTTCAAAATTTGAGTGAAAGGTATGAAAGTAGAAGTTTGGTTTAATTTGCCGACAGCAAATCAAACCCGAGAGACATGGAGTAAAAGTGAAATTCAGGACCTAGTCCTGGGCTGAATTCACAATGCACCTCGCGCACTAACACACCTATCGGGGTCCGACCCCACACAAAAAGAAAACCCTAAAGATTCTCGAACCACTCGTTTGGAGGTGATCAAACGGATGGTTCGAAATCAAGAGAGTCGACCGTGCTCGCCCAAGAAAGAAATGAGCAAAGCATGACAACGGAAGAATGACAATTTGGACCATGAAGGGCATGGACACATTGCCGATGTATGAAGATGGAAACCCTTGATCATAATGGAGAGTAGAGCTTCTTCCCCAGCGGAGTCGCAAGAAGTTGTCGGCCGCTGGAAAGTGCGTTTAAGATTTAATTTAATGTATATATATTAGTTTTGAAAGTAAGAGTTTTAAATTTAAAAATATGAGAATGAGAATGGACGAATCTCATTCGTTTAAGAATTGAATGAACGAACGTAATACCGCAAGTAACGCATCTCTTCCGAAGAATGTACACCCTACTCGACAATATCGCTCGATCAAATAAACCATGAAATTCATGACATCCCTTCGGTTCCGCGAACCTTTATGTGGACCGATAAATTCCCTATTTAATACAAAAAAATTAAATAGTGTTTATATTACCTGTGGTCTTTAAAGCTCCCTATGAGAGCGAAGCCCTCTATAATCGATTACTCCTCAAATGACCGAAGTCACTGAGAGAACTCTCGATTTAGATCGTGGTTTCGTCTTCATGAATTCAAAAGGTAGGGTTTTCAACGAAGTGTGGTAATAGTAAATCCAATAGGTGAAAGGCGCAATGTGGAACAGCATTTCCGGAGTCAAAGAAAGAGAGGTAGGGACGTCACGGATCTCAAGGAGGACCTCGTAACATCCTGGATCTATCCCATGGTTGGGCTTTAAATTTTGGAAATGAATTTATTTAGTTTCAATCTTGTCGATTAATTATAGGAATTACATCTACATAATCACCTGATTATGCAAATAACCTGAAAGATAAGAGGATTTATGTCGTATCTGACGACGACCTCGGAATCCTAAGCGAGTTAGGGCTTATATCGCACAGCAGGGCTATGCAAAAGCCTAAAAGAACAGGTGAGGATTTATGTCGCACTAGGCGGACTACCTCGAAGTCCTAGGGCTTGTTATTAGACTAAGGAATGGTTTTGCTGATGAAGATACAAGTTTTGCTGTTGAAGATGGTCGTGCTGCCCACCGTGCTCCAAGCTCCACGTCGTAGCAAGATCACAATTTAGATTTAAGTTTGAGGTTAAAGTGGACATGAAAACCGTTTCATTTCATTATTATTATTATCGTTATCATTTTTATTGCAAGAGTGAGTGTGTATATACGATGATAGAGCAATAGAAAAAAACAAGAAAACGGTGTATGCTATACTAAGCGAAAAGACATGCTACACTAGCTAGAATATGTACGAAGGAAAATAAAGCATGCTACGCTAATGTACACGTATGTTGAAAAGTAAAACATGCTATACTAACTGAAGCAAGCACCAAGGAAAGTAAAACATGTTACACAAGCAGGAGCAGGTACATATGCTATGGGAAGTAAACATGCTATACTAACAGGAGCAGGTACGCTGTAAATATAAACAAACCTGTATACCTGGGAGATCCGCTGTTGTAGCAAGCTGAAGTGCGTCATGCAAGCAAAAGCCAAACAGAAAACAAGAATATCGTCCAGAAAGCTCGAGAAAAGGCGGTGACTGACCCACAACAGAAGGCTCGAGAAAGTGAGTAACAAAAACAAAGTAAAGTCATCAAAACCTCGGGAAAATCCTAAAAAAGGACCACGAGTGCTTCATCCAAAAATCACAAGAAAAAAAAATTCGAAGAAAACCGCAAGCACTTGGCCTGGCGAGGCTCGGAACCGTGTAGAAGATCGCTCAAAGGGTCGTCGAAGGCTACTCTGGCCACCCGAGTGTATGGAGCCCGCCACTCGCCAGCAAGGCGTGTCCTACTAAACCTAACTCGTGAGAGTGTTCTCAATCCGAGACTAATGATCAACAAGTGGACAACCATATTTTATAATATAGTTTTAAAAATTTATGTTTTTAGCATGCACATGTGTTTCAGGCATACAAAAGGGAGTTTATCAATTTTTGATTGTAGTGGAAATATCTATTTTTTTGTTTCAAAATGTAGTATCATATTCTTATCGTGTTTTAAAATCGAATTGTCCACGAGTCGATCATTTCGTCGGTGTAGGATCACTAACAACCTAAGAATGTACGGTGCCCCGCTCGCCATGTAGCGGTGAATGATACCGTCATCCTACGGCTCACCGGGCCCCGGAACGAGTCCCGACGTCGTAGAATCGGATATCATTCTACTCTATCACTCGCGTGCCTTTAGCATCATCGCCGTCATTGCCCCAAAACAAAACAAAATCAAAATCAACTCGAGTGAAGCGGGAAAACATGTCGACCAACTGGAAGGGGAAAGGAAGGAGATTAACCCATCTCCAAATCCGAGAAAGACCAAAACGGGAGAAGGGTTAATCTAAAATGCCCCTAACACATGTAAAAGTAGAACACTAAAAGCGAAGCCCGAGGTCCTTGAATCAATCCTGAGGATATCATCTTCTCCCTTAGGCATAACTGGATCGACCCCCAGAACGGAGTGTCCTTTACATTTAGATAAAACTAGACAAAAAGAAAAAAAAACCGGATATCTTTTTTTTTTTTTAATCATGTAAAACAAACAGGAAAACGTATGACTCGGGGAAAACCCACTACTAAATCTCCAAACCCATAATAAAATCCAGATCTTCCAAATCTCACATTAATCTTCAAGTCCTGAAACGCAGACTCTCCCAGTAGGTCCATCTACAGGCTCGGGACCAAGGCTATAGCAATAGGAAAATCGCAAACTTCCAACACATAAGAGAGTGGATGAACAAGCTCATAAGCCAACAAACTAAGCACCAATTCCACCAAATAAAACCTCTAAGAAATACTTTAAGTATCGTGCTCGATTCATTTCCCACAAGTAAATCGAGAGACACTTCCAAATTCCTTCAATCAATTTCATAGACAAGTATAGCAAGAAGCAAGACCACCACCACATCAATCACCCCTCCAAGGCTCTCGGCCAAGGCTACAAACAGGAGAAAAGGCTCACGGCCAAGGCTACAACAAAGAGACAGCAAGGAGTAAGGCCTCCCAAAATCCAAATCACCGCAATGAGGCTCACGGCCAAGCCCCAAACAAGCCTCTCACACTAATCCCAACTCTTCACAAGTGCATGAAAATAGGTCCATCAAATAACCAAAAATTCAGCCCATACAAAGCTCAAACCAAGCTAGCACAAAGCCTAAACCCGAGCCATACAAAGGCTGCAAGGGGAGGAGCTATAGGAACAGCAAGGACCAAAACCGAGCCCCAAAGTGCCATGGGGACAGCTGCTAGGCAGCAGCAAACAGAGAACAGAAATCAATCCGTGAATCAAATGTCAAAGGGGATAGCTGCAGGAGCAGCAGAAAGCAAAACCGATAAAACCGAGCCACATAAAGCCAAAGAAAGCTTTCCTCACAAGCTCAATAAATGGAATACATATATGTTTAAACATAGCCTTGGCCTGAAACTGAGAAAGAGGCCCAAAGTTGGACTGCAATAATATTTCATGCCTTTCTATATCAATTCATAAAGTTACCACATGCTTGCCAAAAAGAAAAAGGCCTAGAGAACCTTCCAAATTCATTCAATCATGTTTTTACAAGAGTTAAAATGCAAGAAGCCCAAAAGTCCAACTTCCATGTATTCAAAATATAGAGCCATCACACACTTATCATGAGAACATACATGGGGCTTCCCCAAACTGAATTAAAACTTCCCTCTAGCATATAACTTTGATAAAGGAAAACCATAAGGAACAAGAGGTGAGCCCCCCCCACATGCATAGTGAAAAGCTAAATAAGTTCCTCCATGATTCATGCCAAACAAAAGTAAGTAAGGGGCCTTATAATGCATACCCCAACATGCTAAAACATACTTTGCCTCAAGAACATACTTCCCATGCTCAAGATAAGTAGAAAAGAGAAAGAGGAGAGTTCACAACATAGCCTATCTCATTCCCCTAAGCAAATCACCAACATTTCATATAAAAAATGCTCAAAATCTCTACTCCTACTCATGCTTCAATCAATGGAGTACTCCCAAACATCCATATAAATTCATACTAGCATGCCACTATGTAAAGGAGGTAAGAAAACATCGTTTTAAGAAATTAAACAAGTCATTTCATAACACATAAACTTCCAGCCAAAGCTATAAGCAGGTAAAGCCAAGCCAAAAGCAAAGCCACGGGTCTCCTGGGCCAAACCGAAAAGGAGAAAAGGGGAAGAAGAGAGTACCAGACAGTATGGAGCACACAAGCAAAGCAAGAAGGTCAGAGTTCAACCCCAGCAGTGCCTCCCCTCCTCTAGGTAAAATCGGCCAGCCCCAACCCTAACCTCAAGAGAGGTTTATATAGCCAGCCAAAAGAAGAAGAAGCCGCTTACCTGCTGCCCGAACAGAAAATGCCGAAGAGGAGACAGGGCGCAGAGAGGAAGTGGCGACAAATGTGCAGGGGACGGCAGCCATAGGAGGCGGCAACAGAGGGAGGACGCCTTTTCCAGGCGAGTGGAGGTCGTGGGAGGGGACCTCGGGAACGACATGGGGCTCGAGCGCGCGAAGGAGCCAACTCGCGAGAAAGGGTAGGCTCGGCTGAGAGTAATGCGAGCGAGGCGTGAGTGGGGAATTAGGGATTTAGGGTTTTAATAGGATTTAAAAAAAATAAAATAAAACTTATTTTATTAAATTACGTCGAATTTCGCGTCGTTTACTTGTTCTCGGAAACATAGCAAGTTATACGTCCCTCCCTAGCAAATTTGACGTCCCGACGCATTGGCGCGGTCCGTTTCGCGATCCGAGGTCGTTCGGACAACCTCGTCGTCGGTCGGGTCGAAAGTACGTTAAATTTGATCCCGTTTTATCTTCGCGCTTGCTATTGGTCGTCTCGACATTCTGGCCTTCGATCTTTGATCCGTCGCGGAGAATTGAAAGCGTTGAGGCCGCAAAAAGAAGAATTTGTGCACAGTGGTGCAATAAACGTGCACAAGGCTGTCCTAAGGTCCGGTGGTCCTATAAGAACTCAATTTGGACTCCTAACGTTAATTCCAACCTGCTATGAGCTAGAGGTACGGAATTTCGTCCGGGATTCCAAAAGAGTAAAGAGGTGGTTTCAAACGTTCTAAAACGAGGTGGGTCCACTGCTAGGAATCTAAGATCGTCGGGGAAGCTCCTAAGGCTAGAACCCTAAATCCTAGGAGGAAAACTAAATCTCGACAAAAGTGAGGTCAACAGAGAGTAGATCTTTTAGATTCGACTTATGGTAAGAAAGTCAGAGGTAGACCTAAGAAGACTTGGGCTTATTGTATAAAAAATGATCTTAATTTATTAGAACTAAATGAAAATATAACACTAAATAGGATGCAATGGAGAAAAATGATTTATGTAGCCGACCCCACGTAGTGGGACAAAGGCTTTGTTGTTGTTGTTGTTGTTGTAGTTATCGATCAACTCTTAGGACTAATTCATTGCCACTGGACAGTGTTTATTATTGGTGTAATTGCATAACCCGTGCAATTGCAAAATGCAATCAATTAATGAATTTTGTAATATATCCTTCTAGGGTTTAACCACATAATATTTTAACATTCATTGATCAAGCTCAACGACATATGCTTCTGTGAATAAACCATGTTGAAAATTATGGAATTTGATAAATCATCTTCTCTAAAATAGGATGAAAAGCATCTTTTTTGCAACATCTTTTTTATTTTTGCCGATGCGACTATCTTGTTCTTATCATTCTTAGCCCTAGCCTTTTAATATTCTCCCACTAAATTGATATATTATTTTTTAAATTGATGTCGACTAACTTATCGCTGCTATACATGGGTAATTCTTTACGATCAAAGACTCGCTTTATATTATATTGCTATAAACCGAAGAACCGAAGAACAGAAAATAGGATTCAAGGGAATAGAGAGAGCAATAGTGAGAAGAAAACATAAACAAAGAAGAAGAAATATTATTTCACCCCATAGCAAGGTAAGGTACATTATAGTATTTATATATTAGAGAAATGTGGTAAGATAAAACAGAGAACTACGTAGGTTACTGTGGATCCATATCCTGAGAATATAAATCATCTTCATCGTGCCCCCTCAAACTAAGCTTGTGGAACCGTGAAGTTGAAAGTGCTTTGGTGAATATATTGGCCGTTTGTTCTTCAGAAAATAAATATGTTAAAGTAATTTTGTTTGACTTTATGTAATCCCTGATAAAATGATAATCTTTCTCAACATTTTTAGTGGGGCATGAAAAACAAGATTGTGAGCAATTGCTATTGTGGAAATATTATCACAATAAATGGTTGTGGGATTGTGAAGACTTATAGAAAAATCTTGTAAAAGTGTGAAGTATTAGGAAGTAGCATTATGCTTCTCTTTTAAAGGCCAACATTCAACACCATAGAGCATTGCGGGTCTCACCACCATTTTATAAAATTTTCTTTTCAGTCTAAGTGGTACTTTTCTATCACACAATAGGCCCGAAGCATTCCTCCACTTCAACCAACCAACTTGAATTCTACTATTAACATCTCTGTCTATATCACCATCGCTTTGAACAATAGACCCAAAATATCTAAATCATTCACATCTTTTAAATCACCCAATGTTACACTTCTTTCACTAGAGCTACTACTACTAAAATTACATTCATGTCTTCAATTTTAGTTCTACTTTATTAAATAGCATGATTAAAATTATAATTATGACCAAAATTTGTTAGTTTTCCAATAAAATTATTGGTGAATTATAGAGTGTATTTGATGGGGCATAAAACCATCCATTAGCTAAGGTCAAATTAAAATACTTTTCATAGGCAAATATTCACCCCATATTTTCAACATCCCCTTAGATGATGCAATATGCTCGATCACACAAACTAGTTGGTCAAATTGGGTTCTCCGGTTTCTTTAACTAAATAAACTAGAGTTGGCATTGCAAAGATCATCTAATAATTAATAATTATTGGACAAATTTTTCATATTAATTGCAATTATAATTGTCACATTCATTATCAAGAAGCCACACAAGCATTGCAAAGCTTTTGTAACTCTTTTGCCCCCCTCGAGCTCTTTTTTGCCTTAGTTGCAGATTGTTACTTACAATTCTATGACGTGTGTTAATTTTTGCGACTCTTTACTTTGGCGAATGATTTGTTATGTTCCTCTTATATTTTTTTACTCGATTCTCCAATTATTACCTATGCTTTTGTTTTGTGTTTCTAGGTCTTGCGATTTTGTGGCTATTGTTGTGATCATGATTGTTGCAATCTTGTGGTTTCTATTTCTTCTATGGCCGGTGATGTGTGATTTTTTGACTTTTGTTGTTATTGTAGATGCATCATATGTGGGATTTATGGTTGGAGATGCATCATATGTGGGATTTATAGTAGCCATAGTAGGCAATTTTGATTGGTTTCTCTGTTAGGTTAATAGGAATAACATGGTTTTTTAAAATTATAAATGCGATATTTTTGTCATTGAAAACAAATTTTTTGGTTATTAAATAAGCTCTCATTGGATGCACTAGCTAATCCATCTCCCTTTTAGAGCCAACTTTTTAATCAAGTGAGAAACTTGATGATTTTTTAGGAAGTTTATTTCATAATGCAAGTGCAACATTTTATCCTAATGCTAGGTGGTTTCTTTTTTTCTAGTTTTATTTAGTTCTTTAATTTTTGTTATTAGATTGATTTTATGTAAGTTTAAATTAGTCAGTTTTTTAATTAATGTATTGACTTAAACTATGTATTTCATTGATTTTTAATTTATATGTATTGTTTCTTCTTGAAAGCTATTGACTTATCATTCAAACTGAATTATCATTCAAATTGAATTATTTTATATTTTTAGATTTCATCAAAAGTATTACTGTTGAGAATTGGACCTTATTTAGGGTCCTATTGAAAAAAAGGGAATATTGAAACGACAGGATCACGACTATAAGCTTAACAGTATAGTTGTGATTGGAGCTTTCAAGGAGGCCACGATGGGATCGTGACGATACAATTGCTATTAGAGCTAACTAGGAAGGCAATGATGAGATTGTGATATACAGATACGAAGGATGTGTGATCTAAAGCTTAGATCCTTGTGATTGTGGATGTCAGGAGATAGAGATAGTGCCGGAGGTAAAGGATTAGAGCTTCTGGGGAAGATAGATCTCAAATTTCTGAAGGCCTTAGTTGGGCTCATACATAGAGTTAGCGTCTCGATGGGAGCAACTACTTCAACACATGCTTTGACGCAGGTGAAACTAGATCTCCCTCCCGTGGATCTGAAACTTGATGGATCAGCCACATATTTTAGTTGGTAGCATCAGTAGAGGCTCCTATAGTAGGGAAGAGACTAGAGGGATATCTGACCTGGTTCGAACCAAATAGTGACAATACTGAGGGGATAAGTGGAAGACCACACACGCCTTAATCTACACATGGCTACTCAACTTGATTATTCAGTCAATTGCATCATTTGTAGATGTCATTTGAAATGTGAGGGACATTTGGGCAAAGCTGAAGAACATTTATGCTGGGATGAAGAACTACATGAGGATGTGTCAAATTCAACATGAGACAGAAGCAGTGATACAGGGTGATAGATCGATTCAGGAATAAACCATAGATCTTGAATGGTTGTGGGCAGATCTTGATCACTTCTCATTGTCGAGTTGTGTTGATCCATAGTGCAAGAGAGGGGAATCATTACACAAATGAGGACTATGTAATTTCTGACCCATCTAAAACGTGCCTTTGATAAGAGGAGATCGATCCTCTTAGCTCAGGCAACTATTCCTTTACTGGATGAGGCTGTTGCTACAATGATACAAGAGAAGAGTCACATTAAGCTATACTCAGAGCTGTGTGGACATAGGGATGCGTGATCAACTTTGGATGCTTTGAGCTTAGGTATAATACATGTCTAGGAGGAGACTCATAAGTGCTACAATTATGGTTTAGTCGGGCATTTGAGCAAGAGCTGCACATTTTTTAGGCTACCTACGAGTACATTTTAAGGTCTTCAGGTACATTTTTAAGAATACATTTGGGTATGACGGTAGTTTTATTATGACTATTAATGATGTTAAAATGATAAATACTTAAAGTGAACCGGGTAGGGATAAAATAAAAATGAAGGTTTAAAGTCTTAAAAAATAATGAGCTGTATTTTCCTTTGGTCATTCATCCATAGTACAAGCATCATAATTTAATACATATTAGATTGTAATTACTCACTAAGTCAAACTTATAGGGGGTTGTGCGCGTGTGAAGGAGAGGCACATGGTCAAGCGCGGTCACCAGTACGGGAGTGTGGCCGGCGAGCGGCGCTGACTAGAGGAGGAGAGGGTCGAAGCATGCAACGCGAGGAACAATTGCGTCTGTCAGGGCATCGGGCAAGAAATCCAAAGGGTCTCGTTAAAAACCTCATTTTCCTTTTTTTTTATTTTTTTATTATGATTATATATTTTTAATTTAAACACATCTCGATTTAGGTTTTATTGGCTTGTGCACAAAACTCAATCGAAATCGGTGTCCTCCATAGGCGAATTCGACATTCCGAACATGCTCGTGTTGTTTGCTTCATCATCTGAGATCTTTGGACAAATTCATTGACGATCAAGTCAGGTCAAGCCCGATTCACGCGCGAAAGTGTTTCATTAACGTTTTGAGTTACGGGGACACATGTATTGGAAAATACGGTCCTATGACACTAAAACATGTGTCAGATGTGAAAGATATTAAAAATTGATGCTAACACCACAACGTACAAATAAAAGAAGCATATGAAAATACTCTTCAAACCTTGGTACTAATGGGAGAATCATGACGAGAACGGCATAAGAGGATTTTGGATCATGAATTTTGTAATAAATATGGAAACATCTCCACTTGAAATATTCTTAGGAAAGTGTCTATTAACATGAATTTTTTATAAATTTTTTTTGATATTATGTGTTTTCGCTTTATTGAGTTAGCACTCCATAATTTTTTTCTCTCTCTTCTTTTCCATATATATTACAAACCATCTAAGGCGGCTCTCTCTAATTTTATCCATCCTATTTAGTGTCAAATGTGACCAAACCATCTAAGTTTTTATTTTTATTAATGATAGATTAATTTGTTCAACATTAAGAGTTGGTGACTTGCAATTTATGCAAGTTTGTTGCACGAGTTTATGTATTAAGTATTATATTTATATTAAAGTTCTAGACCTTATGTAAGCACCAATTTTTTCTTTCTCGGTCGCTATTGCGATTTCTTTCCTTCACAGTGAATTGCTTTGCCACATGCTCGATTTGGAATCCTACGATTCTTTCTTTTTCTTCTTTCTGCTTTTCTCTATAGCCTTCTCAATTTAATCGACTGCACTGACTCTTCGCCTATACTTAAGAGGACCGCAAGGATTCAACTTCACAACCCGCTCCTTCTGTAATCTTCGATCCTTCTCCTCCCCCTCTCTCGATTTTGCCCTAAACCATCAAATTATGGCCTATCCCTTGTGATACAGTCGTGATTAGAACCATCTAGGAAGGCAAAGACGGGATCATGGCGTGCAAAGACCACTAAAACTCCATTTTTCCCCTCCTTCGTTGCTCAAGTAAGTGTTGTAAGCTCCTTCATATGTTTCATTTTTTGTCCTTCCTTATGAATGCAATTTTAATTAGTTATAATTTCTATTCATATAGATTAATATGTATAAGTATGCATGTATATAAGAATATCTTTAATTAAATTTATATGAATACATACATTGAATTATTTTATGATTTTCTAGAAAGAAATATCAAAGATCAGCATGTATATTATTTTTTTTTTCTTTAGGTTATGCAGTTTAAAGTATAATTGCTCTTGTGTTATATTTAAATAACTCATTTTGTTGTTTTAATATTTTTTTTAGGTTTAAGCTTTTAAATAAGATAAACACTAGAGTAGCTACCGTGTACAGAATAAGAGGTCAACACCCAGAAATGTAATTGTTATTTGTTAATTAAAATGTTTCCTTTAGTGGATCTTTCAATTAATTTTTTTTATATTAAATTGTCAGTGATATAATTAGAAATATAGAAAACCTAATTGCACGTTCCGACCGTCTGATCATGTTTGGTTAATTCCAAGACCTAAGTCGGGTCATGACAAAAGTGGTATCAGAGAAAATGTTTGGATTAAACAATATGAATCATAATGAAAGAGCCTTTAGAATGATTGATTTAAATTAGAAATAAAAGAAATTAAAGTTTTAACTAGTCTAATTAAATTATTTCAAAATTATTTCAAAATTATGGTTGATCAGGAGGATGAGGTCAGTAACCAGAAAAATAAAACTTTTACTTGTTAATTAAATTACTTTCTCTAGTAACTTTTTCATGAATATATGAATGCTAAATTATTAGTGATATAATTAGAATAATATAAAACTAAATTCCATTGTCCGACCGTTTGGTCCCACCTGGTTAATTCCAAGACTCGGGTCAGGTCGTGACATTTATATAGAAGTGTATGAGCTTAAGTTACTCATATTCATGATGATGTGTATTTGATATTCCTTGGAAATTATGTTATTCATTTAGTAAATCGTCAATTTTTATTGTTCATAATGCATGCATCATTTCTTTTGTCATTTATGTTTTAAGAAATAATAATTATTTACTGAGTTTGATTTGTTAAACTCACTGGTTGAATTTTTAAATAGTAGGTTGTACTCAGTCACCCAAAGGATTGTATCCATAGAAACAGACTTTCCAGCTTTTGATTTACTTTTGGTATTTTCAATTTCGCATTAGTTATTATATTCTTCTTTTTTATTTTTTTGTTATGGTAGTTATCTATTGCTATTTTAGTTTTTTTTTTCAATTATATTACTTATATGATTTTTTATTTACGAAATGATATAAAATTATTATTTTTTGCTTATTTTTCTTATAACTTGTGTGTAATCTTTCCTTTTGAGAATACAAAACATGTTAACATTCTTTCATCATATCCTGTGTTGTCATAGTTCATCGCCCTCTGAACTCATGATGTGACAGTAACTTATATAATTAATGGCTTGACGCTTGTACAAAAAATAATTAAGGTGTTCTAAATAAAGTTATAATTGGATGTGCTATTAATGTCACTAATAGGATTTAAAATTTTAATCAAGAGAATTAATGATTTCTAGTTCTATGATAAACCAATTCATTTTGGTTTAAGCTTGAGATTTTTTGCTCAAACTATTGTCAAAATGAAAGTGCATTAAAATGTAGAACTTAAGCATAATAAGAAAAAGTGTCATTCCAATCAACTAAGTGTCATTACCATCTGACTTAAGTTAATTTATTAACTTCTTAAAATTTGTACTTATTATTGTTGAATTGAAGTAGTGGCAGTGATGCTATGCACATTGCTAATACAAGAAATTAACATTGTAAATCCTCTATTTTGAGAATATTTGTATAGTTTATGAACAAAAGCATTGATTTTAAGGTCTCCTTTTATTAGGTATGGCTCATATACCAGAGAAAGGGGCAGATGTTGGAGCGGAACAGAGCGAGTCAACGGATCGGAGCGGAAGTATATGTCCTATCGGGGGAGTTATGTTGAGTTGGGGGTGCGGGTGCGGGGGCGGTACGGTACAAGGATAATTTTGTAATTACATATTGTCCTCTAGGGTTATATATATATGCCTTTCGTAACCCTAGGAACCTTGTATTATACTCTTGATGCGTGCAATTAATGTAGCCATTTTGATCAGACGTTTCAGAGGGCTTCTCTTGAGCAGACGGCGTTTAAGGGGCATTTGATGGCCTTAATGATGTCGGAATTGAGTGATCTTGGGCTCGTTGGATTCGTCTTGTTGAGACGCTCGATTCGAGTATAGGATTACTAGTGTCGACATCTATTTGACCTTCCAAATTTGTCCAGAAATCTTTCAAGAGTGGTTTAATTACTTGATATGGGCTTGATTTGATTCGAATTAGACTAGTTTTTATATCATTAGGTTCGTCTCATCGAGCCGATCAGTTTGACTATAAGTTTGCTGAAATCGGAATTCTGGATGACTTTTTATCAAGATTTAAATGTTTATTCCTCAAAAGATTGTATCGAGATTCGTGTTGTGCCTCGATATTCGTATTGGATAATGAAAATTTTCAATTCTATTTTTCAAATTGAAAGAAAAGTCGCCGCTCTGCTCTCGAGAACGTAGACATCTTTGTCGAACCTCGTTAAATTTTTGTGTTCTTCTGGATTTGTGTGGTTTTACATTTTCTTTGCCCTAAATTTCTGAACACCTTTCATTCAACTAGTTTGAGGTTACAATTAGAAAATCTAAGTCTGAAGAGATTGTGCAGAGCCTTAATTGAATATCTAACTTTAGGAGCACAGCCATTCACAAAGCTAACACCCTCTAGTTTCCATTTTTCAAATTCCCTTCCAAATTTCAAAATTTACAAGAAAACCCTTACCCTTATTTTGAGTGTTATTTATGTCATTTCTCCTGAATGTTTTTGATGATTAATGCTCTCCTGCTTTATTAAGGCTCTAAACAAGTCAAGCTTGAGCGAGCTCGGGTTTGGCTCGTGTTCAGCTGGTTCGAAATTGCTCGAGTTTGAAATCAGCTCGTGTTCGAAATTGGCTCGTGAACAGTGTGTTCGTGTTTGGCTTGATTTAAATATTCTTGTTCGTGTTCGACTAAAATTTGACTCGTTAAAATTAATTAAAAAATATATATGTAGAGTGTTGGATTCGAACATGGACCAAATCTATACAAAAGAAAACACATAATCACATTATCACACTACATGTTATGATTTAAGCTTAAATTTAAATGTATATAATATATTATTATATAAATAATATATATAATATATTATTATATAAATAATTATATGATTTTCTTATTTCAAGCTAAAACGAGCCGAACACGAGCGAACAAATAGCTATTCGTGTTCGGCTCGTTTATAATTCGAGCTTAAAAAAATTATTTGTGTTCGGCTCATTTACTTAACGAATGAGCAGAACACGAGCTACTTAACGAGCCGAACACAAGTTGTTTTCGAAAAACAAGCTTTTTCGACATCCCTATCCTTCATACTAGTTGAGAAAAGTATAAAAAATGTATTAATTTTATATTTTTTGATTAATAATTCTCTGAAATTGGTATGATGCAGGGAGTCGAGAGAATCAGATGACATGGGAAGTGTTAGCAGCCAGACTTGTATATGTGCCATCCAATGAAGCAGTTTGTTGTTTTATTTTATTTTATTTTTGGCAGATTTACATGCATACCACTCAAATCCTACGTATTTACACATCTGCCACCTAAATTTTGAATTTTTACGTACATTCCATCTTATCCATACATGTTAAATGTGTATTTCACTTTTTGAAATTTAAAATGGTGGCATTTTTGTTGTTATATGAAAGATTTGGGTGGTATGAATGTAAAAAAAATGAAGTCTAGGTGTTAGATATGTAAATATAAGATTTGGGCAAAATGTTACATCCGGACTACTCACGTAAAGTTACGTGCGGAGGATAATCCATGCGAGACACGCAGAATCCGGCAATAACACCGGAATAACACGAAGGAATATTCCTCGTGTTACTCCGCTAAGCACATGCTTTTGAGGAATAATACGTGAATAACGCGAATAACACAGATAATATTCTGCGTTATTCCCGCGTTATTCGCGTTATCAGAAGTAGTATCAGTAACACCACCACAATAACACATCAATACTACGCTGAATAACACGGAATAACGTGAATAACACGGAATATTCCCGTGTTACAATACTACCGCAATAAAACATGAATAACGCGGAATAACACGGTGAATATTCCCCGCGTTATTCCGCCCAAAACAGCGCTAACCACGGATTAACACGAGGAATATTTCTTCGTGTTATTTCCGTGTTATTGCGCGTTATTGCGGGATTCCACATGTCTCGCATGGATTGACATCCGCACCTAACTCGACGTTTGTAGTTCGGATGTAACATTTTACCTAGGATTTGAGTGGTATGGATGTAAATACCGCTCCTGTTTATGATTAAGTTCTAAAATTGCTGAAGCACACGTGTTGAGTGATGATTGGTGCATATTTGGGGTAAATTTTGATGCTTTTCTATACGCTATGATTCATACACATTTTATGTAATATATGCAAAAGTTCTTGTAATTTATGCATTTGTTCAGGACTGTTAGGGAACATTTATTTTATTTATCATTTTTTAATTTTTTTTAATGGATATTTCTTTTTTTTTGTTTTTTTTTTTATATTTTTAATGAGTGTTTTTGAGTATTTTTAAAAATAAATAATATTGCCAATATTTGGCCAAATATATTTAACATTCAATATATATAAAAGGAAAACATATCTTATATATATTAAATATGTATTTTAGCTCAAATTAAAATATAAATAAAATAAAATAAAATAAAGTACAAGTAAAAGAAAAAGAACTAAACAGCCACTTAATTTGTAATTTTAATAATTTTTAAAATTTGGTGTCTTTGAAGATGCAAAGATAGAGTTGCTAATGAATTAACTCGAGTTGAGCTGAGTCCTGAGTCAGTGTTTGTTTGAGATAACTCGCTCATTTTTTAATAGATTGTTTGAGCTTAACCAGAGCTTGATAGAGCTTTTAAGAATGCATTTGAGTTTGTGTTATATATGTATATATATTTAAAAAAGGTGTTTGACGGGCTGACCGCTAACCACCCCTAGCTCGCAACTCGTCAGGTCTAGGTTGGACTTTTGCGTCGAACCACTTGAGTACAACTCTCATATAGCAGTCACCTGGGGAGGATTCGAATCCTTGACCAGAGGAGACTTGTAATGGACAAAGCCGATGCTCTACCAACTGATATAGGAACGGAGGTTATGTTATGAGTCTTCAGCCACCCTCGTGTGCCTAACTACTCGATCTCACATTGCAAGGTAGATGCACTCATGTTACCATAAGGAATTTACACAAGACTTCACTACCAAAAAGTCTCGGCGAGCAGGGTGTGCGCGCACCAGCACACACAATCAATCATATATTATATCATACTAATCTTAAAAAAATCATTAAATAAAAACCCCATCATAGTTAAATTTAAATCCAAGCATTTTGATCAAAAATTTCACCAAATGAATATATTTTCATTTATTTCAAGCAAAAATTTTAAGAAGTCACATTTAGAAGATTGTTCCCTAATTCTTCCACAATACTTTATACAATAGGTAAATACCAATACAAATAAGCCTATATCATTAAATTATTTATTTATCAAACTTTACAAAAATATATCTACCGAACGAAAAAATATTACGTGTGGTGACTACATGTCCGTACAACAATCCAGATGAACCACCTGCCCCATATTTTCAAGACTCAACTTTATGGAAAAATATTACATCAGGACTCTGCACATAGAACTACGTGCGAAGCCCAGTCAAATAGCGCCAAGTGGCGCGTGTAAAAAAAAATTTGCCCGGTAATGCAGGGAATATTCCTCCCGTGCTATTCCGCGTTATTCAGGTGTTATTGGGTGTTATTCAGGTGTTATTGTGTGTTATTTAAGTGTTATTTTAGTCTGAAAATATTATCGGTTTTATAATAACACAATAATACATAAATAACACATGAATAACACACAATAACATCTGAATAACGCGGAATAACACGGGGGGATATTCCATTTGTTACCGGGTAATTTTTTTTCTTTGTCATGCGCCACGTGACGCAATTTCATTGGACTCCACACGTTCTGATGTAAAATTTTCTCCAACTTTACAAACCTCAATACCTCCCTCGCCTTCTTCTTCCCTCACTTCCTCTACTCCCTTATACCTATAAAAACTAGCACAAATTAGAAAATAAATAAAATTCACAGCCCCTATGATTGCAATCAAATAATAAAAATAATCCACCCTCCCCTCATCAATATCATCCTCAAGCCAGCTCCTCTTCCCTTCCCCACCAGTCATCTTCTTCACCACAGCCATCAGCAAACTGCTCAGATAACTCGAACCCGCCAAGCTACAGAAGAACAAAGAGCCCGCCAATGTCTGCATGTGCTCTGGAAACTGCCGGTTGTAGAACTCGATCTGTCCCACCGCATTAAACGCTTCCGCCACCCCCATAACCAGCAGCTGCGGCGCCAGCCATAGAACTGAAATCGCCACGCCTTCCAACGACTCATCCCTTCTCTTCTTCTCCACCGCCGCCGCAGCCACCATCGAAAAAATCGATATCAGCAACCCCACTCCTTGCCTCTGCAGCAGCGTGATCCCGCCATCGAGCTTCGTGATCCTCCGGGCCACCGGAACGACGACCATGTCGTAGACGGGGATGAATAAAGCTAACCCTAGCATGGCGATTGTCCCCACCGAGCCGGGCGGGATCATGAAATGTGGACCGAGATGGCGGTCCATTTTCAAGGATTGGAGGACGGAGAAGGTCCACTGTTGCCCTAGGGCGACGAAGCAGATGATCCCGGAGGTCCAGATGGGTATGATGCGGATCAAACATTTGACTTCTTCAACTTGTTGGAGGGTGCAGAGTCGCCATGGGCTCGGCGGGGATCCACCGGAAGGGGGCGGGATGGCGGCTTTGGAGAGGAAGAGGAAGTTGGGGGTGAGCGGGAGAGGGGTGATCACGTGATGGTTGTGTGAGATGGGATTGTGGAATGCAGTGGCGGTGGCGGTGGAGGGGAGAGGGAGGCGGCGGTTGCGGAAGGCGGCGACGAAGACTTGAAGGATGCCGGAGAAGACGCTGCCTTCCGGGGCAACATGGACATATAGAGGGGTGCCGAGGAAGAAGAGGAGGAGGGCGAGGAGCATTAGGGTTGTGGGAATGGCGAAGCCGATGGACCAGCTGAGGGAGTCTTGGACGTAGACCATGACTGTCATGGAGATGAAGAGAGCTAACGTGGAGGTGAAATAGTACCTGTTGGAATTACATTATTACCATATATGTAAATTGCCCCCTTTTTATTTTCATATTTATGAATGAGATCAATAAATTATAAAATATTTACAAATATACCAGTTGAAGAAACGTTTGAGCCCTTCTCGGCCTTTATCGGTGGTTCGATCGAACTGATCGACGCCGAACGGAAGACTGCAGGGGCGGATGCCGCCGGCGCCGATAATGAGGAGGGCCATGGAGAGGTAGAGAGAGCCGAGGTGGCGGCCGGAGGGTGAGGAACAGGCTGCGGAGTTTGCCGCCGGCGATGGGCACGGCGGCGGCCGGAGATAGGGGATGGAAGCACCGAGTGTTAGCGTTAGCATTCCCTGCCCGGAAAGAAAAAAAAAATACTGATTTTTAATAAAAGATAAACGGGGCATTTACATAAATAGCACATAATTCTTATGTATTTACATGTGTCACACTTAACCTTTTATATTTACACACCTATTACTTAAATTTATAGTGTCAAATAAAAAATAATAGTTTACGCGAAAAAACAAATTTTCACATCAGATATATATCTCTAGATAATTTTTTAATAAAAATATTCAAATTTTGATTAAAAATCATCCAAAACTCAAATTGCAGCAAATTCATAGTCAAACAGACCAGCACGACGAGATAGATACAAGGAAATAAAAATTGGTCTAATCCGAGCCAAATTAAACCAGATCAAGCCGTTAAACTACTTTTGAAAGTTTTTGTGCATAATTGGAACGTTAAACTTGTTATGAAATTTAGGGCAGAAAACGACGCGAATCCAGAAGAAGAATACACAGAGATTTAACGAGGTTCGGCAAAGACATGCCTACGTCCTCGGGAGCAGAGCGGCAAATTCACTATTTCAGAGGAGTTACAAAGTTCAACTCAAACATATCCATAAGATTACACACTATTTATAGATAAAACTCATGGATAAATTACTAACTCGCCCTCACTCCCCCAACCCACTAAATATGAGGAGACACACATCTTCACCAAGAAACTCCAAGTTCGGGTATACGAGCCATACCTAACAAATCTCCACCTTGGCGAATATCCAGCCCCTTATAAAAAATACATCATGAAGTTCCTTAAACCAAGTGAGTTGAGCAACCAAGCTAACTAGCAACTGCTAACATTCAATAACTTCAAGCAATTCAAGAACTTGTTGAGAATACCTGGCTTGGTCAACCGTGTCATCTAGCACCCAAAGCACATTCCTGTTCACCCAAAAATTTAGCCGAACTATTACAAACACCTTGCTCGAAGCCTTTTTCTGTTTGCGTCAACGCCTCAGCCGAACTCAACATGTCGCAACTCCTCCTGCGACGAACTTGCGAACTGTACTTTGCCTCTGTCGCAATTCACCTATTGCGATTCACCTGTTGCAAAATCATGTGCAATAAACCTACGAACTTTACTGGCCGAACTCCACCTGTTCGCAAAACATGGTTCCTATTCACTTGAACCAAACTCCACCTCTCGAAAAACTCCTTCGTGAAATTATGTCGCGCGTCTGCCACTAAGGCTATCGCCTATCTGTCGACAATCCTGCCGCCTAAATTGGTAGCAACTACAGGAACCCCCGACGTTACCCAACCTGCTTTGCTCAATCTGCGAAGTCTTTCCTGTCTCTTCAGTCTCGCAAGTCCTTCGCCGAACCAACTGTTCGTAGATCCTTCCTCTGCAAAGCCGCCATCTTGTCGCTGACGATAATTGACCTCAAGTCCTCTGCAGAACCAAATGTTCGCAGTAATTGAACATCCACCTGGACTTTCATGGATCTTTCCACCTAGCACTTTTTTCGTTCTGCAACTCTTACAGGAATTAAAAAATTCCTTCTTTGAATGCTCTCCACCTCTGGCAAATTGGGAGCATCCGCCAAATAAATATGGGAATTAATACCTCCGTCAACGGCAATTAAGAATTCCTCCGTCAACAGTCCTCGCACTGTAGTTGAGAATTCCTCCGTCAACGGTAATTAAAATCCCTCCGCCAAGCAGGAATCAATTTCCTGTTAACAATTCTTTGCAGAAATTAAGACTTCCTTTACGACAATTTAAAGGGAATATTCCTTCAGTAGGAATAGAAGATTCCTTCGATTCCTTCTCCATCTCATTGTTATCGCTTCCTTGGCTTAATCTGAGTGTATGTCATCCCTTGCTTGGCTTGATCTGAGAGCAAGGGAATATTATTCTAGTGGAAATAGTAGATTCCAGATTCCTTCTCCCCAGTTCTGCCATCTTTGCCCGGGTCACGAAGTACCGTGCCAAGCCTGCCTTCCTCACGCGCTTGTTTGCTCTGCTGCCGCGAACGGCGCCTCCGTGCGAAACGACGTCGGGCCGTGAACGACGCCTCCTTCAACCGACGCTGTTGTTCGCTCAACTGCCGCGAACCTCCTCACAGAAACCACACGAACTTCCCCGGAGCCGAACTGTTCTTACCCTTGACCGGCAATTGCACCTAGCCTTCACGTGCGTCCCGCGGGAACTGCTCTGCGCTTCCTGCGGTGAACTGCTGTCGCAAACCTGCTATGCTCGTACTGCTGTCGCGCGACCTCTTGTCCGCCGCTCCCGTATGCAAGCTTGTTCTGTGTTAGAGACATCCCTCTGTATTCGCTCCTAACTGCACGCAGATACAACTCCGCGCGCATGGAAATTTATGATTGTCGCAGAAGAAACGAACACTTCCACGGGCGAACTCCAGAAGCGAACCGACGCTTCTCTTCACGACGGCGATCTGCTCTGTGGAACCCCTTCATTGCGCGACTCTGCTGTTCCGCCTGCAACTCTATTCTGCCTGTCGTGGGAATGACCTCCGCTTCGCAGCCTGTCGCCCTGCCCGGGAACAACCTCCGCAGCCGTCCTACGAAATGTCGCGCCGGTTGTTCTTCTGCGGTGGTCCACGCCAACTGCTCCGAACTGAACCCATTGCGACCTTCCTTCGCCAACTGTCGAAGCGAAACTGCTCGGTGGCCGAACTGCTCCACCTCGATCGCGACCTATGAATTCTTTTTGTGCTAAATTGTTGCGAGCCTTCCGGCGCCCAATCTGCGCCTTTATCCACTCTCTGCAATCGAAACCACGAACTGCTGCGAGTCTTCCAGCGCCCAATCTGCGCCTTCATCCACTCTCTGCAATTGGAACTCTTCTGCAGCGCACCGGAAGCAAACTTTTTCCTCTGCCGTAAATCAAATCTCAAAATCCTTCCTTCTTCGATCTTCCTGCGTCGATCACATCTTCCCTAGAACCGCAACACTGATATCAATTGTTATGAAATTTAGGGCAGAAAACGATGTAAATCTAGAAGAACACATCGAGATTTAACGAGGTTCGGCAAAGACATGCTTACGTCCTCGGGAGTAGAGCGACAAATTCACTTTTTCAGAGTAGTTACAAAATTCGGTTCAAATATACCCATTAGATTACACATCTATTTATAGATAAAACTCATGGATAAATTACTAACTCGCCCTCGCTCCCCCAACCCACTAAATATGAAGAGACACACCTCTTCACCAAGAAACTCCAACTTCCGGTATATGAGTCATACCTAACAAAATTGACCTAGAATTCGACAAACTTATAGCTAAATTAAGCATCTCAATGAGATGAATCTAAATAGCCTAATATTATTCAATTTTGAAATCATTAAGGCATGTTCGCAGAATATTATCTAGTTGGGGAGTCTCTCCTACTCATCCGATTAGAGTGGTTTGAATTACTTTCTTATTTGCAATATGGACTATATAAATAGAGTCATACCGCCTATTGATAAGAGACTAGACCTTGCTGACCCACTGAAAATAAATATGGTTTTTGCTATATGATTTTACTCATTTTTTGTGATATTACACTTTAAAAGGAAGGTATTTTGTATGTTTTTTTTTGTTTTAGGCACAAGAAATGACTTTTGGAGAAAAAGAAGCAAAAACGGTGCAATTTGGAGCAAAAACGAGCAAGAAAGCAAATTTTGGCTTGACACCTTTTGATAAGTCTTTCGATGCTTAATCTCTTTTACACTTCGTGCATATTTTTTAATTAGATAACACTTTAAAGAAATGTTATTTTTATGTTTATTTTGTAGGGCTATCTGTTACGAATGCAACGCAACTGAAATGGGGCGAAACAGAGCTAAAACGGAGCCAAACAGAGCAAAACGGTGGAGCTGCGCAGCAGTCTGCTCGCCGACGGCGCCCTCGAGCCCGCCGACGGCGGGATTTTCCCGAGAAGGCCGAAATATGACCAAAAAGCTCGCCGACAGCGCCCTCGAACCCGCCGACAGCGCCCCGGACGACTATGATCCGACTTTTGGCGGTTTTGGGTCGAAATTCAACGTATTTGGACGCTTTTTTAAAGGGTTCTTGTGGCAACTCTTCAAACTTCGTCCCTACACTTTAAAAGAACGATTTTATGTTAGAAAAGAGGAGAGAAAAGGAGAGAAAAAAAGAGGAATGTTAGGAAAAACTTGGAGAATGTTTAGGGATCTTAAATTAGGAGTAGAAATGTAGATTTCTACTTTTTTAGAGATCAGAGAGGAGATTTTGAGAGAATTTGTAAGGAGATCTTCTAACATTGCATGGATCGGTTGGAGATTTTGTGGGAGAGATATTCGTCTTTCTTTCAAAGGGAAAAAACTAAGTATTGTTCTTCATTATCTTATGATTTTGTAAACACTTACCTAGTAGATTTGCTTTGGTTAAATGAAGTTTCAGTTGTGTTTCCTTCGTGCTTTGTGACGTATCTCTCTTACTTTTTCTTCTTCTTTGGAAATAGTGGCATGGGAAGATTATGTCATTCTTTTATTTTTACTTTTCTTTTGTAATGAGTAGAATTCATGTGTAGGATGTTAAGATACATGCTAGAAGAAGTTTTATATATAAATGTGATGATACTATACCTAAACTTACTTTACTATACGAATTGATCATTTGTATTGTTAAAATCTGTGGAGAATTCTTAAGATCTGACATTGGGCTAAGAATTCTTAACTAGTATGTATTACATTTCTTTTTGAAAGGTAGACGGGTAAATGCTTAAAAGGAGAAGTGCAAATAAATAGATAAATAATATTAACCAGACGTATAATTAGAGATTTTAGAGTGATAGACTAAAATCCTCAATTTGGTCCTATCGTTTGGGTGCTAAAGTGTAGATTGTTAGCCCTCAGACGAGGTGAACGTGGGAGCTCTCGTATCCTCCCAGCCTAGCCGCAGATTCAGTAACTAAGTATAGGATTAGTCAATGTTCTTTATGCCTGGACCAAATGGGTAAAGAATATGATTGCTCCTATTTGGCACATACAATATTTAATGCATCTCATTTCTATAAATTATCCATTTAATTACATAAGAATTGTAGTTTTTAGTATCTCAAAATTCTCCAAACCAATTCATCCAAAAAGGGTTATCTTTCAAATTAATATTTACATTTAGTTATAGTTACTATCTTTACATTTAACACTTGCATTTAGTGAGTAGATTGCTAGATAAAACACAATTTTAATCGACATTTCAAACTAAGGACTATTAGTAGTAGTATTGAATTCGACTAAAGACCTCTTACTTCACTTCCTCGCGGATCGATATCGAGCGTTTTTAAAGAAAACTCTATATTACTCAAGCGATACGTATACTTGCGTCGATATAAGTCGACTTTGTTACCAATTAATTGCGCACATTTTCATCACCTCAAAAAGTCGCATCAAGTTTTTGGCGATATTCGCGGGATTTAGATCTTCTAAGAAGTGGTGTCAAATTCTTATATTTTTAAGTATATAAAAAGTCGCGGTGCGCAGTTGAGAACCATAGCTTACAGAAGTGGGAGCTGAAGTCTGGTATTTTGCACCGACGATTCGAAAAACAGTTCCAACTCTAGTAACAGCAGAGCACCATCAACCGCTGCCGACCACTATCTGCCTCCGCCTACCGTGAAACACCGTGCAAAACGGCAGTTGTCACTTTAGAATCATATAACAACTTACGAAGCAGTGCATCATCTCGAACGCTGGCCCTATCCTAAATATGATATACCGAAGTTTGAGCAATTTCTCTCCACCACAACCTCTCCGTACTTTGGGGCAACGAGTTCTTCTGCGCACAAATGTTATCTCGAGAAACTGCGTAACATTTTCCTGCCTGCAGGATAAAGAACCGTACTTGTAATCACGAACTCATATTTGAACATTTCAATTGACTTTGAGTGTCATTATTTTCTTTTGTTCGAGTCTGTGTTAAATTTATGTATAACACTAAGATGATAATTCATTACTCTATTGTCGCCTTTCTTCTATGTATCAGTTATATATATATATATATATATATATATATATATATATATATATAAACTCAAATCCTATGTATCAATTAAACTCTATAAAATATTTTTTAGATGAATTTTCTTAAACTATAGCTCAATATTTTTTATTTTAGGTATTTGTATGTATCAATTATTTAAAATATTAAATATAATATTTTAATCACCGGAAAGTTTTTTTTTTTATTTTTTATAATCATACTGTTAATTGAAAATTTTGAATGATTCAAAGATAAATTTTTAAATTTAAATAAATAAAAAAATATATTTAATATTTTGAGTGATAGATATATTAGTATTAATATATTTATTTAATTCATGTATTAGGAGTTTGTTTATATTTAACGGCAATGGCCGACAACGACTGCACTTTTCTTATTTTACTTCGTAGGTTTTGACCGCTATTTTGTTCAGTTGTATTTTTTTTATGCTTATCCAGTCGAGAAATTTACGTACATACCACACAATTTTTTTTATTTACATATTTAACACCCAAAATTTGATATTTACACTCATAACATGTTATAAATTTATGTATGAAAAGAAGCACGAAGCTATCAACTTAAGACTCATTCTATTAGGGAAAAGAAAAGATGTGTAAATGAGGGGAAAATATTACATACGACAGACTGCACGTTCAAACGACGGTCCGGATAAGACCACGCTGTCGTATATCACAGAATAGCCCATCCAGACCGTTGTTCGTACGTGTGGTCACCGCACATAATATTTTCTCGTGAACGAGAGATTGAATGATAAGTCTCACTCTACTTTCCAAAATGATAAAATCAGTAATTTAGAGTTGAAGATAAATTCTTTATTTTTTCTCAAATTCTTTCTAGTTTGACCAATGACCATAGCACGCGTAAATACACCGGTTTTGTAGCTCAAAAAAAAAATCACTTAGATAGTTACTTTGCAAATATCAATAAGTATTAATTTGTAAATATACACAAAAAAAAATCACTTGTTTGCTTCATGTGATGCTAACATATTGTTATGACAGTTCTATTACAAACATCTTTACTGCACATAGGCAGAATTGTCATTTATCTGAAAATAATTGCAAATCAATTGTTTTCTAAACACACAAACTAAGGGTCTGTTTGGGGCAGCTTATTTGGTGGTAGTGTTTTAAAAACGCATCTGGTCTATTTGGGTAAGCTGCCAACCGCACCTACCTAGGTGCGGTCGGAGTTTTCTATCTGCAATCTGGCTTTTCCAAAAAAAAAAAAATTTGTAATAGCTACCACACGTAACTTATCAATATATTATTTTTAATCAGCTTATCAGCAAATTATTCAATAAACTGTAGCTGTCTCAAACAGATCCTAAATAGTTAGCCAGCTTATTCAGATCAGCTGCCGATCAGTAGCTTACTGGATCAACAGTTTATCTGAATAAGCTCGATAACCTGCAGCTGCCCCAAACAAATCCTTAGAGATAAGAGAAATTCTTTAATTTTTATCGAATTCGTCCTAATTTGATCGTAGCACGCATCAATACATCAGTAACGTAGTTCAAAAAAATTACTTAGACGATTAATTTGTAAATATCAATAAGCCTCAATTGAATTTATTTCTTCACCTTTACATAATTGACCTTAGTTTCATTAGGCCTTTCTAGTTAGCTGTCATTTTACCAATTATAGACAACTTAATTGCTAATTTACATAAACGAAGTCGTGAAGGAAATCTATCACTTAATTTGCTAAAAAGACAGCCATTTAACGTGCTGTTTGTCCTTTTTTGTAAATTTTAGCTTTGTAGGGGGGCCTACATAGCCATTAATTTATTACAAAACAAGACTAGAAATTAATAATCAAACCCAATTGGATGTACTCTGTAATTTTGTTTTTGCAACTTTTGCTGGCCTTTATTAAAGCTAAGATGACTTTTAGGTACGCTCCACAATTATTAGCCATTAATTAATTACAAAACTAGTTAATCACATGATTAATACGTCCATAAATCATTAATTAAAAAAATTTTACAATAGCAAATTTTCGAAATGATAAGAGGTTAATGTTGCTTTTGGGGCAGTTTATGCTTATTCGGATAAGTCGCTTTCGGTTTGACCAGTGTTCCGCGTTTAGTGTAAAAAACCAACTGAGTTTCGATTAAGCTGCTCAAACGCAGTTTTTAAATGGTGAGACGGCCTTTTCAAAATATCACCACTGTCTGCTGTAAACGGAGCCTAACTTTAATTTTAAAATACAAATTATGTATATAAGTCCTAAATTTTAATTTTTACATTTATACCACAAGAATCTTTCATATCACATGAAAATACTATTATTTTGAAATTTAGAAAGTGAAATATATATTTACATGTACTTACAAAGTAAGGTTGTGAACCATTTGATTTCGAGCCAATTTTGGGTCAGCTCAAAATTGACTCGAAAAAAAATTGACCTAAAATTTTTACTCGTAGCTCGGCTCATTTATTTCGATCTGATCTCAATCCAAGTAAAAATCCGAATCAATTTTAGAGCAATTAATACTTTTTGAACAAAATTCGCTAAATTCACACCCCAAACATCACTAAGGTTAAAGATCCGATTTTGAGTCGAGTTGGGGTTGACTCGAAATCGGCTAAAAAATTTTGGCTCATAGCTCGGCCCATTTATTTCGATCCTATCTAGATCCACGTCAAAATTCGAATCAATTATCGAGCATCTAAAGTGACATATATGTAAAAATTGAAATTTATGTGTAAGAAATGTAAATACATAAAATCAACTTGAGTGGGTATATATGTAAACATTGTATAAATAAATAAATATTTATTTACAATCTTACCAAGAAAGAGATGATGGAAGAGAAAGCCAGGGTCTTGAATCTGCCCACATAAGCGTCTGATAGAAAGGCACCCACCAGAGGGGCAAAATTGGTAGTCCCAAAGAATATATTAACGACATTTGCAGCCTTCACCTCTTTCATGTGAAACTCCCTCACCAAATACACTGTGAAGTTCGCAAGCAGACCTGCTCCAGCCAGCTTTTCAAACGTCTCATTTCCTGCAAAATTATTTTTACATATATACCCCTCAGTTCTTACTTATTTACATATCTGACACTTAAACTTTACTTTTTACATGCCCACCATCTTATGCGTGAAAGTAGGGGTGTAAACGAACCAAGCACAAACGAGCAAAACTTGTGTTCTTGTCCGTTCGTTTGAAATTTAGTTTGTTTGAAATAAGCTCGTGTTCGAAATTGTTCGTGTTCGTTTCTTAACGAATGAGTCGAACACGAGCCGAACACGAACTGTTCGCGAACGACTAGCCAGTTTGACATCCCTTTCTTTTGTCATAACAGTAGAAGGCCAAATCATTAAATGTGTAATTTTTTAAAAATATTTTGCAAAAAATTTATATGTTGGGGGAAAACTGATTAAATTACTTAAATAAGATAAAAAGAATTATTTAATTTAACTATTTATATAGAAAGATTTACATACATACCACTATAATTTTGTATTTACATATCTAACAGCTACACTTCAATTTTTTTGCGTCTATGCCTGATATAAAAGATTTGGGGGGTATAAATGTAATGGATATTAAAGTTTAGGCATTGGAAATGTAAATATGTAAGAATAAGGTGGTATTTATGTAAATGCCCCATATTAGATTATTGGTGGATGTGTTACCTAAATAATTGACTTATATTAAAGCTGATGGTCTAGTATTTATTATTTTAATGGGTCTTATGAGCCTTTACTAATATTTTTATTTTTTTAATTATTGAGCAATAATTGAATGTGGTAGAGAAATTGCTATAGAATTAGGCATGAAATAATTGAATAACATAATAATATAAAAATATAGGATGATGAGACTTAATTCACGAGCTGTTTTAGTCTCAAAGTTTATAGAAGTATCAAAATAGTCGTCAGACTCTTTAAATTATGACTAAAATAATCATCGTAGAAGACTATCAGAACTCAGTATTTTCGATATTGTCAGAAACTATTTTACCATTTTAATGAACTCTGAGATTAAAACAATCCCATCTAAATCATAACGATTGTTTTGGGGCTTTACTGATTTTGAAAACACGAAAAATAAATTTCAGTAATATTATATATGAATAATTTTGTAACTTTTTTTGTATAATTCCTAAGAATAATGATTTATCCCTCTTAATAAATTTTAAAATGAAATTATAAAATTTTAATGCATAGAACTCTTCATTAGAGACAGAACGACTGCAGCTTATTAAGAAACAGTAGTGAAGTTTAATCTGATGTTCAAAAAGTTACAGTGGTTATTCTAATTTTTTTTATTTTTTGAAAAAATCAGACTATAGCTAGAAAACTGCCACCACACCTAATCATGATCGGTGGAAAAACACAGATTTTTGTAACAACTTTTTGAAAAATTATCAAAAATATAACTTATCAAAACAGACAAAACTGTGTTACGATATCCCGCTCTCAAACGGACCCTTGGGGTTCCCTCTCTCCTCCAATTAGTTGGCCGGAGAGGCATGTTCAACATCTAATATTTTCTCCATAAATACCAAAGAAAATCATCAATATCTCAATAAAAAAAAGGATTTTTTCCCTACCTATAATGAAAGGCATGCATTTCCAACCACTGTGAATTCTCTTTGGCTTCTCCTCCATCTCCTCCGGCTGCATCGCCGCCGGCGAAAGCTTGCCATCCTGCGGCGATGGACGGCGAAAGTAACTCAGCAAATGAGCAGACGATCTCTTCATCTCTATGCTCCTCTCTTGAATCCATCTGTTCCCTCTGAGCACTTTATAGACTGATGAAGAGAAGAAGAGGACAAATCAGCTTGATCTGTCAACGTGTACGCAGCGGCGCTCATGTATTACACAACAATAAATGGGGGCATTTATATATTTACCATCTAATTCCTATCTATTTACATATCTAGTTCTAAATTTTACTTTATATATTTATTTCATACGAATCTTTCATATATATATATATATATATATATATATATATATATATATATATATATATATATATATATATATATATATATATATATATATATAAGTGGTGATGCATGTTTTAAGTGGTCTAATAATAAATTTTAGAGTAGGCTCACGGGATCACGTTTCAATTTTTTTTATTATGCATATAAATCAACATTGTTAGTTTTAAATGGCGATGCGACGATGTCTAATACAAGTGATATGTCGTTAACAAATTTTATCATCTGATATGAATCATAGAGTATTTATTGAGCAAGAAATATTAAACGTAAGTTAAAAATTATCATGAACTTTAGTTTCAGTAAACTTACAGTCAAACTAATAAGCTCGACGAGACATGCACAGTGACACTAAAATTGGTCTACTTCGAGTCAAATCAAGTTCAAATCAAACTGTTAAACCACTTTGAAAGTATTGGATGACTAATATTGGAATGTGTGATGGATTTCAAATCTGACAAGCTTATATTCAAATAAAGTGTCTTGATGAGAGGAATCCAATAAAAGCAATCTCACTCAACTCTGAGTAACACACTAAGATGTCTGCAAAATGTCATTGAATCAAGGGAATCTCTTTAGATCATTCGATAGAGTGGATCGAAGTCCTTCCTTATTTGTAGGGGAGATGTTCATAGACTTTATAAATAGAGGCCAACCCCTTTAATGAAAGGGGGCCCAGACCTTAGACTGGAGGAATAATTGGATCTTGAGCTGGTTCAAGAAGTACAATTCTAGTTCTGCTCCACACCCAAGAACAAAGTAATGCTACCTGCTCACGTAGTCGCCGACCATTGTTAACCAGCATGGATTGCCTCATGTTCATTGCTACCAAGCCCTTGGCGGAGTCATGATGTATGTCGTGGAGTTACGAAACGCCGTGCGGAGTAAATACCATCATTGTGGAGTAATGAAGCACATGCAAAGTAAAGACCAACATCGTGAAGTTACAAGGCACCCTACGGAGCTGTACAACTTCTTAAACATCATTCCATTATGCACCTTGAATACGATGCATCGAAGTTCCTGCAATTGCTCCCGATCGACGTACTTTGAGGAATTATGTAACCCTTTCCCCTTGTGGCCCAATGGCTTGCCCGTGTACTATTCAACTTTTAGTAGATCATTTTGACTAGGGTATACCTCGTAGTTTTTTTTTTCCTTTTTGGGTTATTCATATAAAAAATTATGGTGTCACTACCTGTTACTTCATTTACTTGTGTGTATGTGCTAGATTTTTTTTAATGCTAAGATGATAAACAATCACCCTACTACCGTGAATCTTCTAACATGCATCAATAAGGGTGACTATCACGATTTAAAACGGAGACAATAACTTTAATTTTGGTATTTTACTAAGAATAACCAACTTTAATACTTTTTAAAATATATTTGTAAAATAAATTTTAAAAATATAATTACTAATTTGGTGTTTCGATATATTAATAAGGGCAAAATATTTAAAATATTTTAAAATAAACTCATTAATTTATATTAAATTCATATAATTAAGTGCCTTTTGCGCAATTATATATATATTTTTATAAAATAGTCACAATAAATAAAAAAATGAGAAGACAAAAAAATCTAAAAAAAAAGAAGTTAAATGCATATCAAATGTTAATGACAAAAACAATAAAAAAAATAGATCATTAACTCTTAAATAGTGTACATAAGGTATGTCCTACCATCGCTTCGCTTACAATGTCCTCTATGTGATATGACTATGTTAGTTGGAGTGTATTAATCTAAACTTTAGTGTATCATGTTAGCAATTTTATTGTTTTCCTAAATGCTCAAAAATATCTTCCTCTTAGGGCATGAACTTCTCCTTTTAGGGTGTTGTGATATTGGGCTCCCAAAACTATTGCTTTCGAACGGTGATGTGGCAATTTAAACCAGTCATTCATTTATTTGCAATGATCTAGAATTGTCCATGGCGATGAATCCATAAGAAGGCGCTCTGATACTATATAAACCGAAAAACAAAGAAGACAATTCAAGGGAATAGTGACAGCAATAGTGGGAATAAAATAGAAACAGAGAAGAAGAAGAAATATTATGTCACCGCACAACGATGTAAGGAACATTACAATATTTATATATTTAGAGAAATGCAATAAGCACAGGGAAGTATTTAGGTTACATTGGACCCATATCTTGAGAATGTAAATCGTCTTTATCATGCCCTCTTAAACTAACAATGTCTACAACGAATATTCTTAGTTTGTATCTAAGCTTGTGGAACGGTAAATTTGAAAGTGTTTTCATATGATAGATATGATAAAGTAATTTTGTTCGAATTTATGTGATCTCAAATAAAATGATAGTCTAGCTCATTGTATTTAGTAAAGGCGTGAAAATAGGGTTGTGTGCAATTTTCATAGCCGACTTATTGTCATAATAAATGGTTGTGCATCATGTAAAGTTATAGAAAAATCTTATAAACTGTTGACCTCATTTTTGATGAGGTCTTCTCTTCTTCTCTTTAGTACTTAGGATCTAGCCTTAGGCTTTTCCTTTGACTATCTTAGAGGATTAGAATTAGGACCCACCTTCTAGAAATTCAAACCACTTCTAAACTCCCTACAAACTCCACAAACTTGACTGTAGACCCCTAATCACCTAGAGGGTTGAAATCAAATGTAGAAGTTTAAAGGATGAGTTCCCTATGGACTCTTCGCCTTAGGATCGCCTCAGGTGGCACTGTGCCGTCGAAGCGGCTAACTTACACACACACTACACTTCCATACACCTCCTAAAAAAAAAAAAAACACACCCTTACCCAACTTAACCTCCTGACTCATGTAGGTGATTCACATGGATGGTCCTTAACCCCTAAGCCCTCGTGCAAGAGGGTTAGGAACAACATAGTGGGTGCCTCAAATGAGTCCCTTCATGGCTCATGTGGGCTTGATATGGCTTCATGGCTCAACCAAAATGGTTGTATTCCACTTACATCCACCCAATCTTCAATTTTCCAAATTTTCAATTTTTGACCCCAGGACCCTACACCCCGCCTAACCTACCAAATGCTTTCAAACTACCCGAATTTCTCAAAAATTTCCAAATTACCCAAAACTCTCCAAAATCAATCCCAAACATTTCCACACCACTTAAATTGATCATCCATACCCAAAAATGCCAAAAATTCCAAAATACCCCCCAATACCTTCCAAATACCCAAAATACCCTTTCGACCCAAAAATCCAAAAATTCAGAAAATTCCCAGAAAATTCCAGAAAATCCCAAATATTCCCAATTTCATTTTGTTCAACTACACCATGGGCCAATTTTGTCAATTTACCCCACTTTTATCAAAACCCCCAATTCGACCCATTTTAACCCAAGGTAAACCTAAACTCAAACCTAACCCACCCAATTGACCCAAATTCTGATCCAATTCAATTCTAAACTTCAATTCAACATCCCCAACACCAATCTAGACCCAATCCAAGCCCAATTTGATTGAAATTTGGATCCAATTTCACTTTTGACCTTAAAGCCCAATTTGGACCTATGACCCAAACCTAACCCAAACTCACCCAATTCAACTCCAATTAACCCCAAGTCTTTTCCAAACCTTCCTTAACATCCCCATAAACAAAACACTAACATGATTTGCCCAAGATTTTGATCCAAACCCCACTCAAATTCAACCCAAAATCAAAAAGCCCAATTTCGACCTAAACTTAAACCTAGCCCAAATGAGCCCAAATCCCAAAATCAAAACCTAACCAAAGCCAAAACCTCTTTGAAACACTCCCATAAACATTTCCCAACATTAATTTTTACATCAATTTCAACTCTAGCCCAACTTTGGCCCATGGTAGCCCATTTTGGCCCACCTTAGCCTCTTTACCAAAAAGGCCCATATTCAACCCAATTCAAACCCAAATCACCTCAAATTTGTTTCAAACCACTCATGACACATCTCTAAACCAAACTCAACAATTATTTGGCCCAAGCCTTTACCAAAATTTCATCCCAAAACCCATTTTAAAATTCAAAAGCCCACTTTCCTAAACCATTTTAAAAGCCCATCCTTTACCACATCCAAAGGCCCAAAATTGGTCCCAAAGCCCATATGACATTTCCCCTCATCATACTTTCAATTAAACTCAATACCTAAGTCCTAAATTCATCATCAAATCATTCCAAATCAAGTTCCATACAAATTTCCATCAAATTACCAAAAAATTCCTATAATCCATTTTCATGAAATCGACCAAGCTTTCCCCAAGCCAAAGGTGAGCCATGAAGCCATGCATGAGCCACATGGAAGCCATGAGAGCCTCTTTACATGTCACCATACCATATTGGGTAGGAAGGAGGGCCCCTTTCCTTAATCCCTAAAGCTCATTAGCCTTAATCATGATTCACCTAAAACTAAATTTAATCCAAATATATTTGGATGGAGACTTCTCCATGCCAAACCAACTGATCCCTTTGATCCCCACAAGCACCCAAAGCCACCTCGAGGGGTGCACCAAGCCCAAATGGGTGAGTTGACCCATTTAGATCCAAAATGGTCTTCCCCCATTCCATTTCAATCCAAGCTCTTTACACTTGGCATTTGCCAATTGCTTGCACAAACACCTGACCCCGACCCACTCGACCCCGAGGGTGACCCTCGCTCGCCGGCCACCACCCCGACCGCCGGAAAACTCCATGGCCGAGAGGTCCAAGTCAATCCAAGCTTGGAATTCTCACCTGTCGAGCCGCCCCATGCCCAAGTGGCCATTGCAGATGTTCTTCACTTCACATGAGCAGTGACCGAGCCCACCTTAACTCTCCTCGGGAAGCCCTCCACCCTCTCCTATTTAAACACCACCCCCTCACGGCCATGAAAAAGGAGTTGCACAAACCTTGCCAAAACTCGCCAAAATTGTTCCGTACTCCTCCCCATACACAGAGCACTTGATCCCCAGGTGAGATCCCCCGCCATTTCTTCTCTCGCGAGCTCAATTTCGTAGTTGAAATTCCACCCAAAACCAGGACACTTCTCCACAGTGGACCAATCCCCAAATTGATTGGTCCTACACCCGCACCGCACCAAGGGAAGGTGTCCACCAACAAAAGCCCCATCTCCGAGTCACCTAGCTTGTTCCGGACTCCAAAGGTTGTGATCGACCTTGGTGGAAATCACACCTGAGCAATTCACTACATCCCCAAACTTCATCCCTAGCCTCCTGCAGCTCCAACGAACGTGCCGAGCATCTCCGATTGAGGCTTCACCTCTCGCAGCTAAGGTATGAACTAATTCTTCATCCCGAGCTTCGAAGATTCTCCATTTCAAATGCTTTAATTTCAATGCATGATAACCGTATAGATGTGTTCGTCTCTTCAAGACGAATCCATGAAGCATAAGAACATGAAAATCCATCGAGTATCGAGTGAGATATTAAGGATTTAGTGTGGACGGCTCTCGGGTGAGGACACTTGGGGACGATGAACGGATGCCGTCCATTTAATACACGCGCGGACGGACGGCCAGGATCGCGTCGGATCAGAGGACGGAGCAATATAGCGGGTCCCGGAGCGCCGACGCGGATGGCGGCGTCGAATGGGAGCGCGCCGCGTGTGCATTCGGAGCTGCCGAGGGTTGACGCGGCGCCGCGTCACTTAAATAGAAAATTAGGGATTTTCTTAATTTATTTAATTCCCCGAACTTTGAAAATTCATATCTTTGTGTAGAAAAGTCCTAAAAATAAAATAAAAATACCCTCTTGCTCAGTGAACGAGGAGAATAATGTGGAAAAGAAATTAATTAATTTTGTCCAAGTATTTTATTTTTAATTAATTATTTACTCCCCGCATTATTTTAATTCTCCATGCATTCACACAATTCACCATGGCATGAGACTATAGGGCTTTTGAAGCCTCCGAACTTAGGGACATTCCCTGAATTTTCCAGGGTCGAGGCCATCTCTGTGAAAAGTTATTGATTTTTCAAATGCATGTTATTGTTTTAAGTATTTTAATTTCAAAAATTAGCATATTGTGAAATAAATTTTAGGAAAATTTGGTGATGTTCCTTATGACCAGAGAACCCTAGGAAAAATAGGATTTGAGTTAATTCACTTAGATTAACCCTAATTGGCTTAAACACTCAAAATAGGTCTCTAATTAATTAGAGTTAACCATAAATCAAATTGACTTGAAATCAATTCTCCACTGACCTTTAGGATCAGAGGAACCCATCATAAAAATTTGAGGTCAATTGGACTTGGTTAGCCCCACTAATTGGGTTGATTAAGCCACTTAGTCATTTTAAACTTTAAAAAATTCATAACTTTCAAAATATCTTTCAAAAATTCACCAAATTGGTTTTGGAGTCTCTCTGATATCAGGGGAGTTTAAGAAAATTAAAATTTCAATTTTCTAAAAAAGTTGATTTTTAATATTATTTTAATATTTTTAATAATTAAAAAATAATAAAAATCACAAAAATAATAAAATTCACCAAAATGTCATATTTTGAATTTTAATCACTTAGGAACAAGTCCCATATTTTTCCTAGGTCTATTTAGTGAGATATTAATTTTTAAAGCTCTAGGGTAATTTTAAAATTAAAAAATATATTTTCTAGCATTTTCACCAAAATAATTATAATAAATCTTATAATAAATCAAAGAAAAATCAAAAAATTGTAAAGTTTGGTTCTCTGGAATCCTTGATATCAGAGAGAATTTTAAAAATTATAAAATTTATTTTTCAACATTTATTTTATTTTTAAATTAATTAATACTCCAGAACTTAAAATAATTCTAATAAATAAAATATAATTCAAAAAATTACAAAATTTGGTCCAAGTGGTCCTCTGGTCATTAGGAATGTCCCCTAATTTTCTTAAGGACAGAAACTTTCCCTTGGTCATGTTATTGAATTTTCCTTGGAAATTTCTATTTTCTACTAAAAAATAATTATATAAATAAATTAAATACAGAAAAATCACATTTTCTCCTCTCATGTCTTTATTGAGACATAAGTGAAGTCACATAAAAATTTCAAGTTCATTTGAGTTCAATTTAGTGAGTTATGAAATTATTAGGCTTAAAGGGCAAAATGGTAATTAAAATTTTAACCCTTAATTAAAACTTTAGGTTTAATAAAATTTTTAACAAGTAAAATATCTGATCCTAATCTGATTTGGATGATTGAAATTTAAATAACTAAAGGGTAGAAACCTACTAAACAATTTAAAAATAATTAAAATAAACCTTAATAAAATAATTAATTGAATTTGGAAGAATAATAAAATTGGAATTATTAAAATAGGGATATTATTAGGAAGAGATTTATTCTTTAATTTAAAAATCCCTAAATTAATCATCTCATTAATATTCAACTCTTAATTAAAATGATAACTCAAATTTAAAATATTAAAAGACTTAATCATTAAACTAAAATTAAATCATTAAACTCTTTCAAAAAGTTCAATTAAATTAAATTAAATTAAATTAAGATTAAAAGTTAAATTAAATTAAATTAAATTAAATTAAATTAAATAAACAAGTTAAATTAAATTAAATGAATTAAAAATTAAATTAAATAAATTAAATTAAATTAAATTAAATTAAATTAAATAAATAAATTAAATTAAATAAATAAATTAAATAAAAATTAAATAAATAAATTAAATTAAATTAAATAAATTAAATTAAATTAAATTAAATTAAATTAAATTAAATTAAATTAAATAAAATTAAATAAAATTAAATAAATAAACTAAATTAAATTAAACAAATTAAATTAAATTAAATTAAATTAAATTAAATTAAGTCGAATTAAATAACATCACTTAAGACATAAATCTAAAATAACTTGAACACTATTCCAAACTTAAATTATTAATTTGAACTTAAATTTGGATCATAAATCATTAAATATCATTTTGCACTAGGAACTTTAGTTATCATAACTCCTAAACGAGGATATAAAATGAAATGCTACTTCACTTATAGGATATTCAAATGTCCTAAGTTCACCGAGCAAGTTAACAAAAATTGAAAACCTCGGACGATCGATTCATTTATATAACTAAATTCTCTTGGACTTAAAACAATCCTAGAAATATTGAAAAGATGTTTAAGATTCTTCTTAAGCACTTCCTCGATATGTTAGGATATTTATAAGAACAATTGAATTTAGTTATTCTTCGATGAAGAAAATCGTCCTCAAACTAAAAACATGAGAACCTAGACGTCATAGGAAATGACTAGCATATAGGATTAGGAAGCTTGGTAGAAAACCATAAACCTTTCCCTTAGCTTTACTGAGAACTTGCTTAAATATTCTAATTGTGTTTTAAGTGCAGCTTGGAATGACGGGAAGACCCTCCGTGTACGCTTTTATTTTATTGCAGTTTATTTTATTGCAAATGCACTTTATTTTTCTGCATGATAAACAACGATTGCATGAAAACCGACACCTTTAGGACAAAACCAAAGCCGAAACCCATAACTAAATTAAAAGACACTACAAGATAAAATTCACCTCCACAACATTTCAAAATATAAGACAACTCAAAATTTAATCACAAACGAACACAAAATTACAATTACAACTAAATTAAAACGTCCTGATTGGATAATCGGGAATACCTCGGATGATGTAACCTACGCTGTTGCTAACGGGATTTCCACGGTCTAAATGAAAGTGTGGAACTCATTCGAGTTGAGTTTAGCAAATTCATCCGGACTAAGTGAATCCGATAAAAATAATGATGCGGAAGGATGGAACCGTGGGATCTTAACCGGTGTCGTTATAATCAACTTTAAGATTTGTTTTAATTAAAACACAAAAAACACTTGGAAATTAAGACTTCTCTAAACCGAACACTTCTCTCATCTCTTGATTTATGATTTCTAAAACTAAACCTCTGCAACAACAAGGAGCTCGGAGCATGGTGGGCAGCACGGCGCATCGTCGTCAGCAAAACTCGAACCTACATCAACAAAAGTTTCCTAGAATTAAACAACAAAGCCATAGGACTTCGAGGTAGTTTGCCTAGTGCAACATAAATCCTCAACTCTTCGTTAGGCATTTGCATTGCAAATTAAGCCCTAACCGGTCTTAGGATTCCGAGGTAGTCGTCCGATACGACATAAACCCTCATATCTTATAGAGCGATTTGTATGATTCTATCATATAAATATAAGCCCTAATTAACTAAAATTGGCGAGATTAAAACATTAAATAAACATTAGGACTTTCCTAAATCCAAGCCAAACAATAGGATAGTCGGGAGATTATCGAAGTTCACTTCGAATCCGTAATTTCTCCTACTTCTCTTCCTTTGAATTCCCAAAATAAAAGGTTCCAAACTCGATCCATTCCCTATCGAGATTCAAAATTCAATTCTTTGAAAACTTAAACTTTGAAATTCTTGAGAGCGGAATTATTGATTATTATCGAGAGTTTTCTTAGGTGATTCCCGTCACTTAAGATGTAATTAACTATAGGGGCTTGCCCTTATATGGAACTTTAAGAACCCGAGTAATATAAACCCTGTTTAATAGTTTCATATTAAGCGAGGAATTTGTCGGCTTATAAAATTGGTTCACGGACCAAACGGATGTCACAAATCTTCTAGTTTATTTAACCGAGCCCCCACCATCAAGCGATGTGTCTATCCTTAGGGATAGATACACGGTTTGTGGTGCGGTGCTCGTTTATATAAACTATTTGGGATGTGAGATCGGTTCGATTTCATATCTTAAAATTCTTTAAAATTATTTTCAAAATCAAATATTACTTTCTAAATTATATCTATATTTAAATTTAAAATTCGCCGACAACTTCTGCTAGGCGACCCCCCTTTTCAAAATAAAACACATAACCTAAAAATATGCCGACATAAACATCGTCTCAGCCAGACAAATTCAATCTCCACAGATAATATAGCTCTACATTTAGCTTCGGTTGATAATCTTGCAATAGTTGGTTGCTTCTTGACATGCCACGATAGTAACTTTAGTTCAAGGAATGTACAATAACTTGTAATTGATTTCCTGTCATTTGGATCAATAACCCAACTAGCATCACCATAAGTGGAGTATTAGGGAGCTGGTTTGAAGAGGTATACCAAGTTGTAATGTTCCTCTAATGCATCGAAGAAGACATATGAGATTTTGATAATGGAGTTGAAGAGGTTTTTGAAGATGTTAAGAAAGAGTATTTACAACAAATACAATATCCAGTCGGGTTAAAGTTAGATATTGTAGTGATCCAAATAAATGCTTGTATAGACGTGGATGAGTGCAAGCTTCTTGAGAATCAATGTTTATCTTCATGAAGATGGTTTGAGGTTTGGGAAGAGATTTGTAATCACTCATTTCTGCACGATGAAGAGTTTCCTTGGCATAATTGGCTTGGTTAAGATGATAATCATATGGAGTATTATTGATATTAATACCGAGAATGTGGTAAAATTATCCACAAATTTCATGGAGAAAGTATCTTGTAAGCCTTCCTTAATTTGTTGAATTAGTCTTGATTTGTTTCCTGCAAAAAGGATATCATCCACATAAAGTAATATATAGAGAATATATGTGTTGTGATAGTAGATATAAAGATATGGATATGTACTAAAATCGAATTTGATGATGTGATTGTTGAATGTGTGAAGCCATTATCTTGGTGCCTGATTAAAACCATATAATAATTTCTGTAAATACAAACATGAGAAAGGTATTGAGGGTCTATGTGACCTTGAGGTTGATGCATGTAAATTATTTCGTGAAGAGTGCCTTGAAGAAATGCATTACATACATCCATTTGTAAAACTTCTCACTGATGATAGAGAGTAATAATGAGTAATTATATCGCAGGACTCTTGACAACTAGACTGAACGTGTCTATGTTTTTTAAACCATACTCTTGTTGATATTCAAAGGCAACTAAAAGAGCTTTCTATCTATCTATAACCCCATCAACTTTTCTTTTGATTTGATAGGTCCATTTATTTCCAGGAAGGGTTGGTTTGTGGGATATGGAACAAGTTTCCATGTTTTCTGTTTTTGTAATGCCTGGAACTCGTCAGCCATAGCTTGTTTACACTAAAAATTGACCAGCTTGCTGGTATGTGATATGCCCGGTTTGGGGAATAGGATATGTAAGAGATCAAATAATTTCTTGGGTTGTAGAGACCCAGTTTTGGATCGAGTTAGCATAGGGTGTTACACTGGTTGCGGGTTAATAGGAAATGTTTGAGTAGTGGGTAGGTTCTCAGTTGGGTTGTTGAGTGGTGAATGAGACTGAGTTGGTATGTGTTTGGTTAGGGATTGGGTGATAAATGATACTTGGTTGGCTGGGTAAAGAGAGTGACAATGTTGTATGTAGAGTCTGGAATGATAGAAATTGGTATGAGAGTGAGTGGGAGGATAAAGGAGATGCAGATTTAGTGGAGTTGCCAAGTGTGGTATTTATTTTTTGTAGGGAAAACAATTTCATTGAAAATTTCATGTCTAGAGATCAACATTTTTCCAGTGGAATGATCATAGCATTTATACCATTTGGTGTTGTATGGTTATCCTAGAAATACAAATGATAAAGATCGTTGTTGAAGTTTTTTTTTTTCTGTGTGTAGGTGGCAACTAAGGAAAACATTCCCATCCAAATGATTTTAGTTGCTTGTATTCAGATATAACACCATATGGGAGTTGATAAAGAGATTTATTGAAAGTAAGTTTATATGGAAGCTAATTAATCGTACATATGGCAGTTTGCACAATCTCAAGCCAAAGTGAATGAGGAACATTTGAGTCTGCTAGGGGGAGCTCGGGTTGTCTCCATAATATGATGATTCTTTTGTTTAGTGATGTCATTTTGCCGAGGAGTGTACGGACAACTTGTTTGATGGATGATGCCAAAGGTATGAAGAAAATTTTTGAATTGATGACTGGTATATTCGCATGCCCTCTCAGTCTTAAAACCTTTATATGATGATTAAACTAAAGTTCAACTCAATGTTTGAATTTTATACAATATATAATAAATTCATATTATTGCATCATAGGATAGGTCCATGTGTATCTAGTAAAGTCATCAATGAATAGTACTTAATATCTGTAACCTTGAATAGAAGTTATGGTGGATGGACTCCTAACATTTGAATGAATTAAAGCTAATGGAATTCATTGAGTAGTAATAGAGTTTGTAAATGACATATGATGACTTTTTGTAATGATACATGTAGTGCAGAAAGATGACTTATTGGAAATATGTAATTGCAGTTGTTGTTTGGCTTAAGTTAATTTGAGTAAAAACTGACACAAGAGCTTATTGATTGTTGATAATTGAATATAGATGATTATTGCAGGGACCCTAAAGAAGTAGTTGGTGTGTGAACTATTCTTTTATTTGATATATGTTAGCATCAAAGATAACTATGCAATTATTATTGTTAGCTATCTGAATGATTGTTATCAGATTACGAGAGATTTGAGGTGTATTTAGTAGCTTAGAAATAGTTGGTTTACGAGTGGGGGGTAGAAAGAATACCATTTCTTGAGTATTGAATAGGAACTATGTTACCATTGCCAACAACACTCCTTTTTTACCTTGATAAAATTTTGGATGTTGAAGCTGATCATAGTCGGCAGTGAGGTGGGAGGTTGTGCTAGAATCTAAGTACCAAACTGTTTGTTGGAGGGTTTGGTCGACGTGACGGAGGCAATGTGATTATTGGAAGTAGATGGATTTGTAGAGATATTTGGTATAATTGATATTCAACCTATGTCAGTAATTTGGTGCAATTTGTCCCAGTTTATTACATATTTGACAAGAGATCAATCCAGATGTTTTGGTTTGCGTAATAGGAAAATTTTGGGTTCTTTGCTTCCTCTTCCTTTGAAGTATTTATTCTTACCTTTATATGTATATAATGCTAGTTGGGAGTTGGGATCAGTGATCTCAACTTTCAAATCAGAGGCAAGTTTAATTTCTTCACTGATTAAAAGTGGGTACAGGTCTTCAAGATTAATGGGAGCTTGCTGAGTTCACATGACAAATTTAAAAGTCTGGTAGGAAGTTGGTAACCGTTTGAGGATATAAAGTATAATATCTTCAGTATGAATTTTGGATCCGACTGCTGAGATATTATCAACAATGGTTTTGATTTTCATTAAGTATTATGTCATGTTCATATTTTGCATAGTAAAATTGTGCAATACATTCATTAGTTGAAGAACCCTAGACTAAGTTGTAGCTTGTAAAAGCCTCTCCAAGGTGAGTCAAATTTCACTGCAGGTCTCCAAATGTGACACATAAGGCAAAATAGATGCAAAAATTATTAAGCACAGTGCAGCTACAAGATTCTGATCTATCATAGTCCATGTAGTATACGCCAAATTAACATTTGAAGTGCTGGAATTGCTTATCAGCGTTAAGGTAGGTGACTGACTGAATTGATCCATCAAGAAACCCTAAGAATCTGTTGGCTTTGGTACGCTTGATCATTTGAGATCTCCATAATTGATTGTTGTAGGTAGATAGGGAGTTCGTGACCACATATTCCATGTTGGGCATCACAAAATTTCAGAGTGGGTGGGATGCAAAGACTTTCAGTCCTTCGTATATTTGCGATGATCTAGAATCATCCATGGCGTGAAGCCTAAAGAAGGCGCTCTGATACCATATAAACCGAAGAACAGAGAAGATGATTCAAAGGAATAGTGAGAGCAACAGTAAAATGAAAATATAAACAAAGAAGAAGAAATATTATTTCATCACCCAGTAAAGTAAGGTACATTACATTATTTATATATGTAGATAAATGCGATAAGTATATACAACGAACTATTTAGGTTACTGTGGACCCATATCCAAAGAATGCAAATCATCTTTATCATTACTGTGATATTAAATACATGAGTGGTAAGTGTAGAACCTCCGTTGCGTTGTAGCGAATTGCCGTCACTTGCGAAATTTTTGTTTGGTGAAGAAGCGTTTGTCGAGTGTCTCGTGAGGTTTATGTTCAATTCGTTAAGTTAACGAGTTGAACACGAACAATATTTTTGCGCTCATTATATAAATGAGCCGAACACGAACAAAATAATTTTATATACATATAATTGATGAGTCGTATTTTAAAAAAAATTTAGTTGACTACAAGCCTACAAAAATTTATAATCAATTAAAATAATTAATTAAAAAAATATAATTAAAATATATTAAATTATATTTAAATAATATTTCAATATAAATAATATGATTTAAATCTCACTCCAACCCTTAACATGCTACGACTGCATGACTAGGATTGTTAATACAATTATGTGTTCGCGAACAACTCGATTCGGCTTGCTAAGCAAATGAGCCGAATCTGAACACATTTTTTTGTTCGAAATATAAATGAATCTAACACGAATAGTGATATTTTTTAATGAGCTGAACACAAGCTGAACCAGAATTCGCTCATATTCGACTCATTTACACCCCTATTCACAAAGAAGAAAGACATTTCACCGTTCAAGACCGCAAGTGCACCTTTTACATAAATTTATGACAGGTAAGCACTATAAATATAAATATTAAAATTCTTGGTGTCCTATATGTAAATACATAGAAATTATGTGGTATCCATGTAAACCTCTTTATGACCATAAATGCTGGTCCTCGCATTAGGTTATTGGGAAGCTAACAATAATTGTTTATGTATCATATTAAATAAAATATTAAATTATAAGAACATTGACACGTGAATTTTATTTAAATGTTTTTTATTTTAAATAATATATTAACATTTCATGAAGCGGAAGCTTCTCTTCCATCTGATAGTGCAATTATTCGTATTATAGTGATTAAAAATGTAATTTTTAATCTTGAGGACATAAATTTGAATTACACATTTACCCTTTTTAAACTCATGTTCTTAAAAAAAAAAGTTTCATTAGATGTTTAAACTGATTTCCTTAAAGTTATTCGGGCTAATTCGCTTAAGCATAAAAAATTAACGATAATATTTGCTGACAGACTATCCACCAAATTTTTCTCCGATTATTTTTATACAACGAATTTGATGGACCAAACTGTCCTTTTTTTCTCCCATTCGGTCGATAACTCTTCAAACAACCCTTTGGGTTGCAACCCTAGCCCAAGATCATGGACTGGCTCGCTCTGCTCCCCTCATGGCTGAATTAGTTTAGCCCTTAGGGAGCTCCGTGCCAGTCTCCCAAGGTTCGGAGGGTTTCGATCTCATCTGTCAGAGCTTCTGTCCTGTCGTTGCTAAGATGGAGTTATTACAACCTCCCGTGGCGAAACGCTCTTTGACTGTAGTTTGAGAAGTATCTGGATCCCACTAAAGACTGCACCATCCCCCCTACGCACCTGAGGATCTTTTCTCACTTGCGAGCAAACATCCATATCAGTTCAATCTTTTAGGAGCTCACTATTGATCTGGTTTGAGCCAGCATGTCTCACATAAATTGATGGATTCTCCCAAAGTAAACCAAGGTTGGCTCAGCCTAATCTGAAGCGAAGGTAACCTGAACCACCCCGAATGGTGGTTCTTTTAAACTATAGCATTTTTATATGAGTGGAGATCCTATTGACCACCTGCTCTTATAAATTTTCTTAAGGAGAACTTTGCCCACTACTAACTTTTTATGGAAGCTTTATTTTAGGCATACCTTTTAAAATTTAAAGTAGAGATCCTATCATTCCCTTATGAGATCTTTCACGGGAAGGTAAAATGTAATGATATTTATAAAAAAATACTTGAAAATAACGGATCTTCAAATATTATTAAGAGATAGTGACAGATATATGTTTTATTTCTCTGAGATAAAGATCTTAATTTATTCATGTTACTTCAATAATACGATCATAAGATTGGATCTATTGGTCATGTGTGATACTATTTATATGCTATCTTTGATTGAGAGGTTGATTGTCAACCATTGAAAAGATCATTGTAAAATGTTAGGAATATTTGTCAAAAATAGCACCAAATATTATATGCTAGAAGATTCAAGCTTGTGGAGTGAGAGGTTAACATCTTAACTTTGTATAAGAAAATTAACTTATACTTGAGATACAACATATTCTTTGAGAACAATTATAGAAGAAATAATAGAGGGCAATAATGACAATCAAATAATGACAACAGATGAAGATGAAAGGGAAATTGTAGTTAGGTGATGATGGTCGAATAAATATGATCATGAGATAATGATTGAATGATAATTATTAATTGAATGTGATGTGGCATTAATGATTAGGAGAAAACAGTCAAGCAATGATGGTTTAGTAACAATGATAAAAAAATAATAAACAAACAAGTTTATTGATCAACTGTGGTCAAGAGATTGCAGTTAGACGATCATCATCATCATTGATCTTTAGTTAGAGTTTAAATGTTCTTCAAATCTTCAAATACCATATTTTTAAGTCTAGCTTCTTATAATGATATTGTAAAACTTTTCATTTAACTCTCCATATTAACTCTTTTGATCATAATGCGTTAATTCAATATTTAACTGCATTCATGAACTCAAAATTGAGTGATTCTTAGCTTATTAGATTTTCTTATATCAAGTTGATTAATTTGACTGTAAGCTTGTAAGATTTGGAGATTATTTGAACCTTTAATTGATATCTTAATTACCACACTTAGAGCGCTTGATTTTGGATCATTTTGGCTCAAATTAAATCACTTTTAATGTTGTTAGATATGTATTACCTAGTTCATTTTAATGAAGTGAAAAAGTCTACAATGAAGGAGAAAATGTATAGTGTACAATGAAGGTCCAAGAGAACGGGTGGACTCCTTTACATGAGTTCAGTCATAATAGTTGAGAGTATAAAATTCCTAACATAGATTTTCTTTAATCATCCTCTAATTATTTTTTCAATTTTACAATCTATATACTTTTGCTTCCAGTATGTCTAATGATTCATGCCATGGATCTTTTAAATGATATGCAATTCCACAGCTAAGAAAAAAATAATCTATATATATATATATATATATATATATATATATATATATATATATATATATATATATATATATATATATATATATATATATATGATTTTTTTAGATGATAGCTTCAACGTAAGTCTCTTCTGCCCCGTGCTCGAATCCCAGCTGAGACGAATTAGCACATATGAGGGATCGATATTTAGGAAACATGATAATCCTTCCTTAATGTCGATTTATTTTAAAGAAAAAAATTATATATATATATATATATATATATATATATATATATATATATATATATATATAGTGCTCGAGCCTTGGCTCATTGGTTGAGGCCTTTGGCGTAAGTCTCTTGGGTCATGCGTTCGAATCCCATCCATTACGGGAGGATTTGAATACCACACATGACTGGAATGGGGGTCCGCTCGTCAGTCAGTTCAACCTATAGGGGTTGATCAGTAGTCTCCGATTGTGTTGATAAATTTAGGGCAATGAAACGTAAGAATCGACACAAATCCAAAAGAACTCAGAGATTTAACGAGGTTCGACAAATATGCCTACGTCCTCAAGAGCATAGCGGCGACTTTCCTTTTACTATTCAAAAAATAGTACAAAATACATGATGCTTTCCTAGGGTTACAACTAGCCCTATTTATAACCCCAAAAAGAACAAAAAAGAAACATTTGAGTACAATATGTAATTACAAAAATTACCCCAGTACTGAACCGTGGGGCGTTCCCCCCGCACCCCCAACCCACATAATAAACTCTCTCGATTCGCTCGCTCCGCTCCAACTTTTATTTCTTATTAGATATATGAGCCATACCTAACAGATTGTCGGTCAATCTTCTTAAAAACTATATATATATATATATATATATATATATATATATATATATATATATATATATATATATAGAGAGAGAGAGAGAGAGAGAGAGAGAGAGAGAGAGAGAGAGAGAGAGAGAGAGAGAAGGCAAGGGTCGAGCCTTCTCGTTGATACACATCTTAGCTTGTCTGAAGAAAGCAAGAAGAAAAACTTGCTGTGAGTTGGTGGGAATGGAATTGGTAGGCTTCAAACAAGTTGATGTCCCTAAAGTGGGGAAGAAAAGGAGAAGATGGCATGTAAAAATGATGGCTTAACAGATTTGACTTTGTAACATATATCTACACTGTAATAAAGGAGATAAGTCTACATTAAAGAGATAAGTTATACAGCACAATGAAGAGCCACATTACCCCTTTTGAAAGGCCTTGCTGAATACAGACAAACTAGTGGAATATTAAGAGGAAATGATGTCTCTTTCCTTTGAGCCTCAGCCATATGGTCAGAAATGTCTTGCATTTTCTGAGGACATTATGCTTCTAAGTATTTCTGTAAGGAACCCCTGTTGAGAGCGATGCCCAATCCCTTTCCTTCTTTTATTATCATGCAATTATATGTGGATGACAATTGTTCCTTCCTTGTTGACATTAAGAGCACTATGCTTTGATTATATCATTAATATGGTGTGTGCTAACATAAGCCTTAGAAGACTTTCATGCACTAATTAGCCCAAAATTGAATAGAGAGTTGATTAGTATTGAAATGGTCAGATCAACATTGAACATTGGCTGCCTAGAATTGATTAATAGGGACCCATCAATGAGATCCATGTATGGAGAACACTACAGACGCATGAATATCTCTTTTTTTTTTTAACGAGTATTCGCTGTGGACGTACATATGTTCAAATGTACGAATAGGGGGTGTAAACGAGTTGAACACGAGTGAGCCCGGGCTAAGCTTGTGTTCGGTTCGTCTATATTTTGAACTCAAAAAATGTGTTTGTGTTCGGCTCATTTGCTTAGCGAGTCAAACAAAAGTTGTTTACGAACAAAGAGTTGTTTTGACAACTCTAATCACGTAAGGGTTGCGGTAAGATTTAGAAGTTATTGTTTATATTAAAACGTCATTTGAATCTAATTTAATAAATTTTTATTATATTTTTTTAATTAATACTTTTAATTTATTATAATTTTTTGTGGGGACGTAGATAGGGGTGTGAACGAACCGTACGCAAACGAACAGAGGACGTGTTCGTGTTCGGTTTGTTTAAAATTAAGTGTGTTTAAAATAGGCTCATGTTTGAAATTGTTTGTGAAGCTATTATTCATGTTCGGTTTGATTTATTTGAAATTAGTTTGAATTGTTTAAAGTGTACGAATTATTTGAATGGTTTGAAAATTTTCAAATTTGTTTGTATTATTTGAATTGTTAAAATGATAATAAATATTTAGATAAACTTTATAGGATTCAAAATTTTAAAATATGATAAATTTTTAGAGTATATAATTATTTTTAAAATATGATAAATTTTTTATATAGTATTGTTTTAAATTACTTTATATTTCGAACAATAACGATTCAAACACGATCAAACAAATGACTGTTCGTGTTTGACTCGTTTATAAACCAAATGAAAAAAAATTTTTCTTGTTCGTCTCATTTGCTTATCGAACGAATCAAACACAAACTCTCTAGCGAATTGAACACGAATAACAAATTAATAATCCCATTAAATTTATTTTAAATTAAAGTTAATAATCATAAGACCATTAATCCTAATATTTGGTTACTATTTCACAGGATAAGCAACGGAATGTGGGCCCTTTTGTCTGCTTCACTGCGGGTCCCATCGGCGCATAACCTGTGGCCAATACGCCCTCCGTCGGATAACGAGCTGGCAGCACTCCACGGACGAACTGTGCTTCTCCGCTGAGACAAACAAGCCCTCCGTCAGTATTTAAATCATGCTTGGTTCAGGCGAAAACACAAACACCTTGCGGGCCATTCATGGAGCTGTGCATGAACGGCCGAGCCGCCCTCTTGACGGCGGTCCGACAGCCGCAAGGCGGCGCAGGGGGATTCACCAATGGAGAAGCAATGGGGTTGCGGCTCGACTTTTGGAGTTTTCGCCGTACGAATGAGCTGATTCAGCGGCGGCGGCGGCGGCGGAAGCCGCCGGTGCGGATGTCATTGACCGCCGCCGATGTTGTAGCAGAGAGCAAGGTTTCTTAATAACCAGCCTTATTGTTGCTTAAGAATCAGTATTAGGTTTTGTTTGGAGGGGCTGGGTGAGAAGAACGAAGAAGGAATGGATTTTGTGTTTGCGTATTTACATACAGACCACCCATTTCCTGTGTATTTACATATCTAACTGCTAAACTTGTCTTTTTTTACATTTATACCCCACAAATCTTTTATATCACATAAAAAATACTACTTTTTTTACTTCAAAATAGTGAAATATGAGCATTCATGCATGGGTGAGGTGACATGTATGTTAAAAGTCAAGTTTAGGTGTTAGATATGTAAATACATAATGATTGAGTGGCATTTATGTAAATCTTCCTGTTTATAGTTCTAAACCTGATAAATGAATAGGGTTATTTGATTTGCTGACAGATGATTACTGATGGATATTGCTTATCTGATTAATTGATATCCTTCAATATTAATTTCTTAAATAATTTTTTAATCATATTTTAGTGATGCTTAGATGATATAGATTTGAGGGAATCAAATGAGCTTAAGAAATGACAAAAAAGGATGTCATAGCCTATGTTACCTTACATTATTTAAGCAATTTAGTATTGAACAACATTATTTAACAACATTATTGTCTTGAAAAGATTACAACAACAACAACAACAATAACAAACCTTAATCCCACTAAGTGGAGTTGGCTACATGAATCCTTTTTCTCCATTGCATTCTATTTAGTGTCGGATTTTCATTTAATTCTAATAGATTAAGATCATTTTTTTTACAATAAGCCCCAATTCTTCCTTGGTCTACCTCTGCCTTTCTTAACATAAGTCGAATCTAAAACATCTACCTCTCCTAATTGTCTCGAAAAGATTAAATCAAATTTATTTTCACGATAAAAAAACTTTTACAAATTTTAGTCAAGATAAAACTTATCAAACTAATATTGGTTTGAATTGATATTTCATTACCCTTTTAACTCAATATTTTCATGCTTGCCATTCCCATCATTTTCTAAATTTAGATGTTATTTAGAATAACTGAATAACTAAAAATTGCATGATCAATAATTATTATTACCGAAACTGATAGTGTCAATATTAATCTAATCAAATGGTCAATAAAATGTATATAGTGGATTTCTTGTTTTAGTCAACATTTAAAATAAATAAGAAAATATTGATTTTAAAAAGTTTGATTAGGATGAATTTCAATTTTAAAATTTACTAATTAAATGTTTAAGTGTTGTTTTTTCTGTATCGGTGAATCTTCAAAACATCATCATTTTTAAATGATTGTTATCCATCTCGAAGATCCAATGAATAATTAAACATTACTAATTTTGCAATGTGTTATTTAAACATATTATTTATCTCTTGTAGTTGTGTATCTAAGTGACTATGAAAATATCAACCTCACATTGATACTATATTATAATAGTATTTTTTTTTTGACAAGATATCCTCAACCTCTGGAATAATTTAAATAATTTTTTCATATGTATAATATAAATATATCTTTTTTCACAAAATAATTTCACCCTCTAAAATAAAGAAAACTATAATTTCTCTTTTAAAATTTAAAGAAAATACTTTTTTATCTAAACTAATTGCATCGCATTAAATACATCTTATGACTTTTTTTATAATTCAAGAAGTGCAAACCAAATTAATTCTAAGTAACAAATATGTGACAATTTGACAAACTAGAATAACATTTATTTTTTGATGTGCTAAATAAATAATATAATATGTATAAAGATAATTTTTTTATGAACAAAACTTGCAAGTTATTTTAGTCACCCCATATATTGGCCCGTAATGTTATGAATATCAAAATTGTGATAACAAAATATCATTTTTTTTTCCAAACTTTATGCACTTATGTGTTTAACATGTTTATATCAAAGAATTATTCCTTAAAAAAATCATTTTTACACAAATCTTAATACAATTATCATTTATTTTGTTTTGATTCATCTCAAGTTTCATTCATTATAATACAATATTTTACATTTTAAATTTCAGCTTGTATATATTTTTTAATTTTGTTTGAAAATAGAGATTTATTTTAGTATATATATGAAAATAGAGATTTATTTTAATGATAAATTACAATCTCCATAATAAATTTTTTAAAATAATTATTAAATTAAAATTTTTAAATTATTATTAAGCTTATATATATATATATATATATATATATATATATATATATATATATATATATATATATATATATATTTTGGTGGGGGTGGGACGGTCGGGAGGTGAGATTTTTGTGTATTAGTCTCCTTTTAGTTCTAGCCTACTTATTCTCATGTTTCAAAGGTTTGGTTTGCCTGTCCTTGATTTGTTCTTCTAAAATGTAGTTCTAAAATGTAGTAAATAAGCTTACTTTGTTCCCTGATGATTTTTATTTCTTATAATTAAATAATAAAAGGATAAACAAGTCAATGCTCAATTCACCAAAATCTCTTCCTCATTGAAAGCTTTGAATGGTAATCAAACCCTACATAAACTAATTTTAGGCATTGCCTGAATCTTAGAACATGGAAAGCCCTAACAAGCATATCAAAATTATTGTTCACAAAACTCTTGAATTGAAAACTCTAGCATTGTTTGCAAATCTTGTGAATTGAATACTCAATATCTTTAATAATCATTTTGATGAAGTGCATTTACCATCGATATATTTGATTCTCTAATTATTTATCTATTCTTTTCATCTTTTACTATTTGAATAGATATGTTTTGCTGGCATAAAACCACTAAACTGTCTTATGTAAGCCCAAATCTTAAATCTATGCTCTCAGCAAATAACCTCCTTATAGTTTCAATGTGTTATATATATCAACTAGATATGCCATTATATCTTTGTTAATCATGTATAATTGTAAATATTTGTTTGAATAAAACTATAAATTTCTGTTAGGCTAGATATGCTTGTCGAATTTACTCATACCTTGTTTTCTATATAATAAGGAGAACCATCTAGGTGAAGCCAAGCAGTTTCTATTATTATGGAATCAGAGACATGATCATAGGCTTCTTGTCCTCCTCGTCATGCATTGCTAGCTCTAGTCCTCCAACCAATGCTATTTTCTTATTCATCATGTTTTTGGCATTATCTAAGGCTTCTTTTATTCCCAACCAACTCATTTAACAATTAGGACCATTCTCTATTGGACTCTATGGAGATTAGGTGTCAAGTGGAAGACATAATAGAGCAGGGAGTGATCCAAACAAATAGTATCCATGTGTATCATAAATGGTACATGTGTTGAGGAAGGATGAGAAACGGAACATGCGGATCGGATACAAAACACTGGCCAAAATCACCACCAATAATCACCATCTTTTATCATTAATCCAAGAATTGATTAGCTAACTGCAATTGATCAAGTATTTCTTTTCAAGTTAGATTTGATGTTTGGCTGTCATTAGATATAGTTGAGGAATATTTGAAATGCTACCTTCAAAATGAGTTTGGGGTTGTATAAATGGCTGGTGATGTCATTTGGACTTTATAATGCATTAGCCACCTTCATCATACCGCTGAATGGGGTATTATGCCATTTTTTAGATATATTTATGATTATTTATCTATATGATATTCTGTTATACATAAGCAACTAGGAGAACCATTTGTTGCGCATTGAGTAGATTTATAGGCTTCAAAATGAAGCCAAATTTCCACTTAATCTCAAGAACTGCAAGGGTCCCACTTGACTTCACTGTATGCTGAGGAATGTTATAAATAGATTAATCTAAGGTAGAAATGAATAATTGCCTCAACTCCCACGCCATTTTTAAATCAAGGAGCTTTATAGGTACTTGTTAGTAAGTGAGGAAGTTAGATCCCAAGTTCTTAGTGGTAGTTGACTATACATGCCATTATAGGTGTTAGTCACCCCTTTAGTAAGGTGAAGAGAAGGAGAACACCTTTTTGCAGTTAAAGACGATCATTTTGTTGTCAATCTTTCAACCTACAATGACCATCTGAGCTGGAGATGAATGCCTCCAATTAGCATCGTCTCCATAATCATCAAAGATGGAAGATCCATGGCTTACCATCTAGAGATATTGCAGACCGCCCACATAAACTACTCCATTTATAGCAAGGATTCTATACTTAACATTAGGCGCTGAAGCATTGGGGGCACTATTTTTGAGAAAGCAAATCATTCTGCCTATAGATCACTAGCCACTAAGTTCTTGCATAGTAGAAATATAAGCATTCTTATCATTGAAAACTTCAAATTTTAAATTCCAAGTCTCCCTCTTACCAGTTCCTTACCAAAACTCTCTTGCCAGCAGCTCCAAGGCCGAATTACAAGAAGACACTCCTTTCCATAGTCTCTCATTAAGGATACAACGACATAGGTGAATCTCATCAAGTTACGTAAATTTTATGTGTGCCTATGTTTATGTATTTATTGTTTTTGATTTCTTCTCTTCTCGTGCTTTGCTCATTAGTATTAACCTAGCAAAGATCACCTTATCCAGACAACCCTAAACTTGGGAAAATGATCTTTCACCTGTTCTCAGAAATTAGAGATTTACTCTTTGTTTTCGTTGCATTCCGGCCAGGAGGAAGTTTGAATTGATATCCTGCATAATCTATTTTGGAACTAACAAGATTCCTCTTTTAATTATGGCCGGCAAACTTAATGTTTTCAATTTTCTACGTTTTAAGTTAAAATTGAGTAATATCCTGAACCATGTATAACTGATCTTCCAATTATCCACAGTAACTTCATATCTTTCATGCTTTATGCTTGATATTACGGAAATCATTTTAAACCATTGTTGAGAATATGATAATTGAATCTATACTTAGATTAAGTGGAAACGAGCATGCTTCACTTGCCAACTGGAGGTGTGAAACAAAAAAATTTTAGTACATTGTGCTTAAATCCTCAACTACCATAAGTTCTTTTTATTTATTTATTATTTTTTTTCTGGGCAAAGGTAGACGCAAGCAAACTTCTTATTCCATTATAAGAATGAAGGATCATGAAGCTTTACCAAAATTAAGATACAAATAGACACCCATTTGTCTATCATAAATTGCTGCCATTTTTTTAAGTTCAGTTACAGGATTCGGATTTGGAGAGAAGAGATCCTCGGTCGGTTGTCGCAGTCATTTTGGGAGGTGGAGCAGGAACTCGTCTTTTTCCTCTCACAAAGCAAAGGGCCAAACCAGCAGTATGTGCTTTTATTTTCATCAAACTTTTTTAGCTTCTTTTTTGCAAAAATCTCTACTTCAATTCAATGCTATATAACATGCATTACTCTGATATGCCATGCCTAGAAAACGTCTATTTTTATGCGAATTTCTTTTTGCAAACAATATCTTTAACTTAAGTTCTTTGAGGTAACATAGTTTCCTGGCCAAAATAGATTCTTCTTTTAAATTAGTTGCTTTGATTATTGATCTTCATTCCACCTTGTTGCATGTGTTATATATTCCTGAAATTAAATAAATTGAATCATGAATTAGTGTTTAGTTGGAATTTGTTCATTTTGATATGTGAAAAATTATTGGATAGTGTTTCATTTAAGTGATAAATTTAATAGTAAAGTGTCAAAATAGTTCTCTGACCATTTACATGAGGTCATTTTAGTCTCAGAGTTTATAAGAGTTTCAAATTAGTTCACATACTCTTTATGGTCTGAAACGCTCCCATGGATGGATATTTTAGCCCATTACAAAGTATAGTGGTTAATTTGACACTTTTATAGAATCTGGGATTAAAATAGACCTATAAAACAAGTTAGGGGATCATTTTGACACTTAGGGTTCGTTTGGGGCGGCGGTGCGGCACTGCACTGCAGTTTTGATTGTTTGGTTAAACTACATGTGGTTAGTTTTTAAAAATAGTTGTCACTGAAACCTGCATTTTTCCACCAGTCCTATCTAAATGCGGTGGCAGCTTTCTAACTGTGATCTGAGTTTTTTTTTTTAAAATTATAATAACCACCGCAACTTTTTAAACATCATATTATTTTTCAGCAGTTTCACAGTAGCTTATTATTAAGTTGAGTTGCCCTAAAGAGACTCTTAATGTTATATACATGTATTTTTGAAGCTAATGCGTCTTCGTTCCTCTTTCGTAGGTGCCCATAGGGGGGGCATACAGATTGATCGATATTCCATTGAGCAATTGTATTAATAGTGGAATCAATAAGGTGTATATTCTCACCCAGTTCAACTCTGCGTCACTTAATAGACATCTTTCGAAGGCATACAATTTCAGCAATGGCATAAGTTTTGGTGATGGTTTTGTTGAGGTACACATTTTTTTATTCAATGTTGACAGTTGATGTCTTCGAATTAGCATTTTGACATGTTCATAAAATCATTCTGTCGTAATTTACATTATGCTATTTTTATTTTTAGGCTCTTTTTGGAATTGTTTTCTTACTTTATGCTGTAGATTAAAGCAGGTAACTGTTTACAATAATTATATTAATGTTGTTATTTTAAAATTTGTAGTTGTTTGATGAAAATATGTTATGATGTTGATAGAATGACTAAAATGAATATTATAATGAAGCTCATATATGCATTTGTGATATAATATCCTAATTTTAATTAACATATATATCATTAAAATAATTTTTTAATTAGTTAATGCGATAAGAAAGCTAAAATCCAGGAGAAATCCTTTTCCTTGAAAGCTATATAAATAATCATTCTACAGGTATTGGCGGCCACTCAAACTCCAGGTGAGACAGGGAAGAGATGGTTTCAAGGTACTGCTGATGCTGTTCGTCAATTTCATTGGCTATTTGAGGTAGTTTTGATTTTTATACTTCCACATTGATCCCATTTTTAGAATAACTGTGAAACTATTTTCTCTTTTGTTATGGCAGAACTTGTAATTTGTACAAGTTGTTTTACATGAGAAATTTTTGTCTAACTTAGAGAATAATTAATCTTCTTAAACATTATTCTCCAACTAGGCTGGCTTTCACTTCCTACATTCCTTCTGATTAAAAGCTATATGAGATATTTTTGTGCAAGTCTTCATGCATAAGCTTTAGACATGCTACCTTATATCTATCAATTATTTTTCTTTATAGCCCTATTATATTATTCTATCTATCAGTTAATTCGGTATATCTTCCGCTCTTCATTGAATATGCCTAAACTACTTCAAATTTTTTCTACAACTCGTTTGCATTATAGGCTAATTCCACCACTTCTCTAATAGAATTATCACTCTCTTGATCTTCTTTCCTAATGAATTTTCTCAAACTTTTATTTTAAACAAATGATTTTGTTTTGTGTTGGAAATATGCTTTGAAAATTCCCGACTTGCATTTGCATTCCCTCAACAGCTTAATGAATATAGGGAATACATTTATCATATAACTTGCCCATAATATGAGAGTATAATGATTTTATTTCCTATAGCACAACAACATTATAATCCCATAACAACTCTGTGAAAAGAAAATATTATTTTTACACATATGTGACTTAACATTTTCGTTTATGTTGCAATCAACTTGTCTTTGGATGACTTCTTTAGCTAAATCTTAGATCCACGTGACATAGTGTAATTGCAATATTATAGTTAATGTCTTTATTTCAATGATATTCTCTTATCACATAGTACTCTTTAAGTGACTTATTCATTTTAACTATCAAATTTTAAATCTATAATTTAATGCGTGTGCATATAAACCCATTTTTTCATATTTTAGATTCAAAGGTACTTAAAACTTTCGTTAAAATAAACCCTTTTTTTCATATTAGATTCAAAGGTACTTAAAACTTTCGTGAACATAAACCCTTTTTTTCATATTAGATTCAAAGGTACTTAAATTATCACATCTGCGTCATTTAATCTTGAAACAATATTGATTGGTAATCATTAATGCTCATATATTAAAGTTATGTATGGTGCACTCAAAATTGTATTATATTAGTCTTAAGTCCCTTTATCTTATGAAAAGTTTCTCTATTATTTTAAATTTTACTTGAGATGTGCCGGAAGAGACAATTCTTGTATATTACTAATTAAATGTAGATGTCTTTATCTAGTAATGTTATAAAAATCAGACAATATATTGCACTAAAAGAGAAAATGGATTAAATATTTAATTATGATTTGAGATTTGACTTGTAATGTTATAATAAATATTAAAATTATATAATTTTTTAATGAAATGATGTAATTATAATTTAAGTATGTAAAACCCAAAATAATTACTTTATAAAATATAGAGCATACACATTAAATATTTTATACAATTTTAAGTTTAATTACATTTTATACAAGTGCATGCATCGTATGGAAAATCACTGCTTAGGAGAGAGACACATTGTTTGCACCATTGAGTAAGACAGTTCAACTAGAGATTCAAGGGAGAGAGATCTAAGGGTTGTCATATTGAAAGGAAGGGGGAAACTACAAACTGACAAAAGCAAGAAAAATCAAGAATTTGAAGGCCAAGCTTTCTAAAATTTTAATTAATAAATCTAGGTTTTAAATTAATTATATTAAGATTATTCTTTAGCCGTCTGATAAAAAAAATAAATAGTAATAATTTGACCAAGAAATGAATTGGAAGGTTCAACTAAATCAATACTGGTTTGAGAATTGATCTCCATTTAATCTAAGTTCTTTTCAGTTCTTGGCAGAAACAATTTTAGTATTCAACCGAATTGATCAAAGAGCTGGTTCATGATTGTTTTGATCACACTAGCAGGTTCAATATGGCTTTCTAACTGTTTGATATATAAGCATATAACATGAGGATAAAATGAATTATATAAAGAATTGAATATCCTGAATTAAGAGAATATAAAACTATATTAGAAATGAATTAACTAAACTACTACTTCCCAAAGAAATCACTTTTTTATCCAACTATTTTCCTCAATAACATTTATCAAGCTGGGATATGTATATCAATAAGTTTCAACTTGTTACATATAACAAAAAATGAAGAGGTCATAGTTTTGGTAAAGATAATAACTAAGTGTTTCATTAGAGATGTGAGGAGCGCTAATATTCTTTGATAATAATACATTTCTGATGAAGTAATAATCTACTTCAATATGATTGGCTCTTTCATAAAAAGTAAAATAGTTGACGATGTAGATAGCAGCTGATTATCATAATTAAGAATGATGGGTTATGCAATAGAGGAGACAAATTCTTTTACAATAGTTTTAATCCATATCGTTTTGCAAGCTGAATGAACCATGACCCTATAGCTTCAGTAGTAGATCTATCGACAATCCACTTCTTAATTTTCTATGAAACATTATTTTAGACCATAAAGACATTTTTAATTTTAACTAAACATAACTTAGTCTGCATTGGAAAAGGCTTCTATCCTCATATTTCTTATATTAACTTTTTCTTGAGATTTCTTCATAAAATTCTTAGGACATCTTTCAAATGTAAATTTTTTATGTTCTTCAATTGGTTGATTGATCCCACTAAATCAGTTCTAGTAATAGATTCTTAAGTTTATTGATAAGACATTAATAGTGAGAAGGAAATTTATAAATTTCATCATCCTAGCATGCATGTAGAGTCTTTTTTAAAAGAATTACCAAGCATAAATCCAAGAAAGCTAGTTTCTTCAAGGTCTCTGGCATAATTTTTTTTAGGGAAGAAATATTTCTTCCTTGCTATGTAAACTTGATGACAAGCAAGTATTTTGGACATCTCAAATCTGTAGTATGGTCTATTTAGCATTAGGTGAGCCTTTTATTTATCACAACTTTTGCAAATATTTCAAACCATGCATGGCGTTGTTTTGTGCGTGAAGTGCCCGTAAGAAGCTGTCGGTCGCCGGAATCGGAATCCCGTCGCCCGCTTCGGAAGGATCCTTCAACGAAAAGAAAGGAAGTCAACCGACTCATATTTTTCATAGTTTGAATGAAAGAGATACGTACACCTCAGTTCATGCACTTATCCCGAAAGACAAACACAAGACTTAGGCGTGGGCTCGATCAAATAAACTAAGAAATATATGACGTCCGTTTGGCTCGCGAAACCAATTTATTTGCTGACAAATTCCCTATTTAATATGAAGAATTGAATAGCGTTTATTTTAAATGTTCGGAAAATGCTTCCTATAAGCGGCAGTCTCATAGTTAATTACATCTTAAATGACCGAAATCATCTAAGAATACTCTTGATAAAAATCGTGAAATATTATCTTCAAGGAGGCCAAAAGGATAGGACTTTTCAACGAAATAAGAAGTGGAGGTGTCAAAGAGTTAGCTCAAATTTGAATGCGGAATCCGAAGCGGAGGAACCAGTGGATGTCGGAGGTCCGAAAGCGAGCCTCAATAACTTCCCGAGCTATCTTATGGTTTTGCCGACGACGACAATGCTCCATCGTTGAAGACGACCGTGTTGCCCACCATACTAGCTCCGAGCTCCTTGCTGCGAAGAGGCTGAGTTTTCTGAGCGTGGCAGGTCAAAATGTTCAATCAGTGTGCTCTTATGGTCGAAGCTTCTTCTAAACATCCTATGCAAATATGTTTAAGTGTTAGACGCTTTATAACGTGATACGTATATAAGACAGAGAGTAACAAAGAAGCATGTAACAAGATATAACGTAACGTCGCTAAACGAGATAACTACGCACTAAATAGTATGAAAAGTGACGGCTAAACAAGATAAAGCATGCAGAAGAAGTGCAAGATAGAAGCGTAACACGCCGCAAACGTAAACAAACCCGTATACTCCTGGAGGCTCGTTATTTTCTTTGTCTACCAACGATAAGTGCTACATGAAAGCCAAGCAAGCAAAAGAAAAGGTCGTCGAAAAGCTCGAGAAAACAAAGTGATCGACTCACAACGGAAAAGCTCGAGAAAAAAAGTCGCTAAAAACTCCGAGGAAATCCTAAAAACGACCACGAGTGCTCTATCAAAAATCAAACGAAAACCCGAAGAAAACCGCAAGCACTCTGGCCGTGGCTAGGCTCGAACCGTGCAAGATCTGCTCGAAGGGTCGTCGAAGCGCTACTCGGTCACACGAGTGTATGAAGCCCGCCACTCAGCAAGCAGGTGTCCAACTAAACCCGACTCGGAGAGTGTTCCCTACCCAAGATCGATAATCAACGAGTGTGACAATATAGTTTTGAAATTTATATTTTAAGCATGCACATGGATTTCGGTATACGCAAAAGAAAGTTTTATCAATTTTTAATCGTGGTGGAAATATATTTTTTTATTATGGAATGTAGTATCATATTTTTATCGATTTTTGAAAAGTATAATCGTCCACCAGTCGATCATTTCGTAGCAGTAAAAGATCGCTAACAATCCTAAGAAGGTGACGGTGCCCCGCTCGCTCGTAACGGCGAATGATACCGTTATCCTACGGTTCATCGGGGTCTTGGAGCGAGTCCCGATGTCGTAGGACGGGATATCATTCTACTCTATCACCGGCGCGCCTTTGCATTATCGCCGTCATCGCCCCAAAACAAAACAAAACCAAAACCAACTCCGAGTGAAGCGGGAAAACGTGTCAAGCAACGAAAAGGGGGAAAGGAAAATTAACCCACCCCCGAACTTGGAGGGGTAGAACGACGAGTGAGTTAATTTAAAATTCCCTAACACACGTAATGACAAGGCGTTTAAAAACGAAATCCGAGTTCCCAAAATCGACCTCGAGGGTGTCATTTTCTCGCTCAAGCACAATTATATCAAAAGGAAACTTAAAAGCAAAATTGTGGAGAGAAAACGATCAAAGCCTTTTAAAATCAAGTAAAAAGAGAAAAAAGGCTCGAGACAAACACCGGTTGCGAACATTTCCAAACCCATAAGAAAGTGAATGGACAAGCTTCCCAAGAACATCAATTTAACTCCAATTCATCAAATGAGGCACCTAAGAAGTGGCTCAAGCACAATGCTCAATATCTCCCTCTCAAACAAGCAAAGAGCAACTATAGGTTCATCTTTATCAATTCCCAATTCAGCCATAGCGATAAACAAGGCCGCCAACACATTAATTACTAGCATAAGGCTCTCGATCGTGGCCAAAACAAAAGGGTAGATAAAGCCTCCAACTCCAAAATTCACAACTCAAGAACAAAAGGCCACCACCATAAGTAATCCCCCGCATAAGGCTCTCGGCCAAGCCCCCTAAATCAAACCCGAGCCAACAACAAGCCAAAGAATGCAGCTCAATCTCAAACCGTAACAACTCTCAAAGAAAGTCAAACCGGAGGCCAAGACAAGGCCAAGAGAACCAACTCAACCTCAAGCCACAACAACGAAGTCCTAAATTAACTCAAGACGGCCAATCAACAGAGCCAACCCGAGCCAACACAACAGTCCCAAAGAAACAAAACCGAAAAGACAGACTCAACATATAATAAAAAAAAAAATTCCATCACAAAGCTAAAGTGAAATCGCTATATTAAGCATTCAACCAAACCAACAACATCACCCAAAATTCGTGATACTACACACCCCGCTCAAAGCTGAAACCGAAAGAGGGCTAAAAGAGCCAACCCGAGCCCATATAAGGCCGAACCCGAGCCAACCTCAATTCGAAAACAAGGATACAATAATGCTAACCGAAACCGAGCCACATAAGTGCCAAAATCCGGCTAAAATCAAGCTTAAAACAAAGAGTATAGCAAAACCTCAACCAAGCCCAATATAAGAGTAAATCCAGAATACCAAAGTAGGCTCTCAAATCGAAATAAATCAAGCCAACCAAGCTCCCAAACAGGCCAAAACAAGCCTCTTAAAACATCGAAATAAGAGTAGCAAGTATCCGTATGTTAGAATAGCCTTTCAAGTAAGAGTTAAGCTAAGCCAACCGAGCTTCAAGATGAGCTATAATAAAGTTAAAACCACACCTATCATGAAGCTAAAACGAACGTTTCCATATACTTACTGCATTAAAATGCGAGCCTCAATACATTTATCATGAAAGTGAACATAGGGCTCCTTCAAGTTGAATCAAAACTTCACTTTAACATGCTTATTTTTGTAAAGGAAAGCTACAAGGAGCAAGAAATGAACTCCGCATGTATATAGAATTAAATAAATACTTCCATGCCTCATGTCAAGCTAAAGTACACAGGGAGCCCTATAACATTCATCTCGAGCATGCAATTAACACATTCCAGTGGATATAAGCCTTCACTCGAAACCATAAACAGGAAAGAACCGCGCCAATCAACGAGGCTACGGCAGTCTCAGGGCCAAATCGAAGAGGAGAAAGGGGAGTCGTGAAGAGTTACCGCAGTGCGTAAAACACACAGGAGCAAACCGCAACGCAGCACAACAGCACCTCCCCTCCTCTTCACAGAAATTTCGGGCCAAACACAATCCCACCCCAAATGGGGTTTAAATAGGCAGAGAAGGGGAGGTGGAGGTCGTAACTCACCTCAGAGGATCGGGCGCAAGTTGAACTGGCGGCAAATTGCCGCAGAATAGGAGCAGAGAGAGGCGCAGAGACTGGCGACAAATTGCCGCAAGGGGGAGCAGGTTGCTCGCACAGGGATAAGGATAGGATCGCGAGCGGCTCGAGGAGCAAACGGCCGCCAAGGGAGCACGCTCGAGCGCGGGAGGGACGAAGCTTCCATGGAGCTCGCGCGGAGAGACGAAGCCAACCGGTCGAGCGTGAGGAGAGTTAGGGCGCATTTAGTTTAATTAGGTTTTTTTTTTTTATTTATTCTTTTAAAAGAAGTTTTAAAATATATATTTTTTTATTTTAAAAAAAACTTAAATTACGAGTTTTGCCCTCGACGAGCTATCGTCGTGAGCTTAACGTCGATTTTAAGTGAAATCGACGTTCCAGACGCATCGGCGCGGTCCGTTTCGTCGTCCGAGGCCGTCTGGGCAACCTCGTCGACGAGCGCGTCAAAATTGCGTCGAAATTTGGTATCGTCGCAAAATTTTGACGCGAGCGCGATCGAAAGCGAGGTCAACAGTTACATAAAGATTTCTTAAGCTTGCATACTTTGTTTTGTTGTTTTGAGTTATAAGACTCGGAAGAATATTCATTTATACTTATTTCAAGTCATGATCAAAGAATGCATTTTTGATATAAAGTTAATGGAGTAGCCAATCAAGATTTGCAGATAAATATAATAAGACCCAAATAGACTTTGTGGAAATTTGAGAATATTCGGTTCTTTCCCTCTTTCCCTCTCTCATGTAGGCCGGCCGGCCACCTCCAAATCTTGGAGGATTTGATTAGGACAACTTTGGAAACATTTGATTAGCTTATTCCCATCTTATTTTAAGTTATTCTATTTTTTATTTAAGGATTATTTGGTAAGTTTATAAATTGGTTTCCTTGTATATATTTGTACCCTATCAAAGCCTAAGACCTTACCTTAGCCTCTAAACGTCCTCTGCAGCTTGAAAATCCTCTGCGAAAGCTAAAAAAATCATTCCTGTAGGCAGCCGGATTTTGAAATCTTCCGGACCTTCTTCTTACTGACAGGAACTCCACTGCTAGAGCAGAAAATTCTTCCTTGCAAGCCCTTTCATATTTTTTCAAGGAGGTAATTTTTCTCTGCAGGTTCTTCAGCAGCACTCCACTACAACCCGATCTGGATTGTCTATCCTTGCTTTTGCTCAACGCTTCTTTCTATGGTTTGATTGGATTTTTTTTCCTCTCTAGTGCAAATCCTAAGCAACCCTGGATCTTTTCCTGTTTGGATTTTCTTTCTGTAATGGAAATCCTATCTCGACCTTATCCTTTTCTCGGTTAGCCAACCATGCTGTTATACTTTACCGGTGGAACTCTCCTTACAAACAGAATCCTCCTATTGCAGGCCATCCTTCATCGAAATCTCTTCAACGATCTCCGGAGAACCTCCTCCTACCACCAAAATTCTCCGTGCAGGATCCCCTAGTTTGGTTATTGCTGTCTGATTCTCTCTGCAACCTATCCTTGTTGCAGACCCTCCTCATTCGGTTGAATCCTTCTACAGTAGTAGCAGAATCAACTTTCTCCTTGCAGGCTTTCTGCTGGAGCTTCTCCTTGCTGTCTCATGCCAGTCTGTCGGCTCCCTGCAGGCATCCAACTACAGGCTATCGTTTCCCTGCAGGTTTCACCGCAGGCTTCCTTGTAGCCTTCTAAGCCTCTGTTGTCTATTCCCTGCAGGCTTTACTACAGGCTATCATTTCCCTATAAGCTTCACCGCAGACTTCCCTACAACCTTCAAGTTTTCGCTGTCTTCCACCAGGGACGTTGCAGGTAGCAGGAAACTAGCCATCCTTCTTGCCTTCTATTTGACTACCCAACTGCTCTTTCCTGATCTTCATAGGAGTTTCTCCATTTCCACAGCTTGTAGCACCCAAGAATTCTTTTAACCCTAAGCATGCATGGGATTTATGAAGACCTCTAATTCTACTCTAGAGCCTACTAGCTTGATGATATACCAAAGGTATCATATCCTCTTATTTTGCTGACAATGGAGGATTTCGACCGTGGGTGATAGATTCGGGCGCTTCTAATCACATGATTCGGGACATTCATGCTCTTATCAACTACCAAGAGATCACCAACCCCAAATTTATTAGACTTGCCGATAAATGCCACTTTAGGATTGTTGTAGAAGATGTGAAAGCTTCCAAAAATATTCAATTTTCATCAATGCTATATGTTCTCCAACTAGATTGCAACTTATTTCCAAATAGCAAGCTTACTCATTACTTAAATCGCGTTACTAAACTTCATTGTAACCCTTATGAATTTCATGTTGTTGATTTGGGGAAGGTGTTTGGCAGTGTTGAATTATATCAATATCTATACCTGCTCAAGAAGAAGTATTCTTTTAACACACAAGTGTCATCCCCACTATTCTCTTCTCATAATCCTGAGTTTGTTAAAAGCCAAGTTTTCTTAGGCATTATCGTTTGTGTTATCCCAATTTTCATATTATGTGAAGTTATACCTCAATCTCTTTATTACCCAAAAAAAATAGAGTTCTGTTAGGGTGAAACCAGCCAATTTGCTAAACATACTCGTGATATATATCCTATATCCTAGGACAAACTCTCACACCTTTTCTATATCATCCATGGTGGTTTTTGAGGATCATCAAAATTGAAAATCATCAATAGACAGATGGTTTTTATCCTTCATTGATGATCACACTATAACCAACTTAATATTCCCTATGAAGGAGAAATCCTAAATTGCATGAATCTTTCAGTTCTTCCATGACATGATTTACAATCAGTTCCAATGAAAACTTTAGATTCTCAAAATTGATAATGTAAAGGAATACTTCAACACTATCGTTGGACCCTTTTAAAGAATGGTATCATCCATATGAGTTCATATGTTGAAACTCCACAGTAAATAGGATAGCTGAGAGGAAAAATATACATCTTCTTTAGATATCTAGATCTATAATGCTTTCTCACAATATCCTAAAATTTTTTTGGGGAGATGTGCTTACAGCTACCTACCTCATTTAATAAAATGTCAAATAGAGTTCTTAGATTTATAGCCCATATTTGATAGAAAAATACCATCATGTCATAGCATTCTCATCCAATCTTCCTATAAAAATATTTGGTTCTCTTTATCCACATTCACCAACTAAATCGCAGGAAGTTTGAACAAAAATCCATCAAGTGTATTTTCCTTGGGCATGCCTCCAACAAATATGGGTATAAATGTTAGTCTCTTATTACCCAAAAATACTACAACTCTATAGATGTTACATTTTTTAAAAACCAATCTTACTATCCCAAATCCGATGTTATGGGGAGGGTGTAAATGATAATTTTGGGATGCATTTGGTACACCTGCACGACAACCACACCTGCTTCTCTTCTTACTCTTCGACTTGAACCCCTACACTTGTTAAGGATATCCAACCAGCTCAACTTGAAGTCAACAACAAAGAACTACATGTGTACATTAAGACGAAGAAAAACCTTAAACAACTGGAAGACAACAAGGACAAAACTGCTCCAACCAAAACCTGAGTTCACATTTACCTGGAATTTCGAGTGAGTCTATTACTTATGAGTTATCCTCTTTCTCTTCTGATACTTGTGACAAGGAAAGTTGCATTGGATATCCCATTCAGGAGTATGTAGGTTATGGAAAGCTATCCTCATCCTATAAACTTTTATTTCTAACTTTGATAATATGCAAATTCCTAAATCCATTCATGAAGCTCTTAAAAATACTGAACTAAGAAAAACAGATGAAGAGGAGATTCGAGAACTAAAGCATATGGTACATGAATTCTTACTAACTCCCTAAGGATAAGAAGTTTGTGAGATGTAAATGGATGTTCAACATCAAATATAGTTGGTGGGGTATTGAGAGATTCAAAGATAGACTTGTTGCAAAATGTTTCACTCAAGCCTATCAGATCGATTATCAGGAGAGCTTCGCACCAGTTGTCAAACTTAACATTACTAGAGTTCTCATTTTAGTAGAAGTTAATAATGAATGGGTTCTGCATCAATTGGACATAAAAAAATACATTCTTCGATGGGGATCTGAAAGAAGAGGTATATATGGAGATACCACCAAAACATGAGAATGATTCCAATAAACACCTAGTATGCAAACTCAAGAAGTCTCTCTACGAGCTTAAGCAATCAACAAAAGTGTGGTTTAAAATGTTTGCTAAAATCTAATGGGTATTCTCAAAGTCAAGTTGCACGTACTTTGTTTATAAAGCACATGCAGAGAGGTGAGATTGTTGCACTGACAGTATATGTGGGTGATATGATTCTTACCGATAATGTTGAAAGATAGATTATGAAGATCAAAGAAGTGTTTGCCACAAAATTTGAAATTAAGGATATAGGAATTATGAGGATCTTCTAGGTAAGGAGGTAGCAATATCCAAATAAGGCATCTTTATATCACAGAGTAAATACATCCTAGATTTACTAAAGGAGATAGAGATGATTGGATGTAACTTTGCTAATACTCCAATAGATCCCAATCTGAACTCAAAGAGGGAAGAAGAAAGGAGAAGAAAGTGTCTCTCTAGATAAGGGAAGATATTAAAGATTGGTAGGAAAACTCATCTGTCACATACGAGGCCGCATGAATAATTTAAATGAAGAGTATTTGAGATGGTGTACAATACCATGAGGTTTCTCAAGAAGCCTTCTGGTTTTGAATTAATTTTTAAGAAAACTAGGAACAAAGGTGTGGAAGTCTACATTGATGCTAGTTGGATTGGGGAACCCGCTGACAGATGGTCCATTGCAAGTTATTGCTCTTATGTATGGGAAAATATGGTGACATGGAGAAGTAAGAAACCAACAGTTGTTTCTAAAAGCAGCGTAGAATCAAAGTATAAAAGCACCTGCCTTGGGAATTTGTGAAGGTATCTGGATTTAGAAAATGTTAATGGAACTGGGATATACCTTCAATTAGCTTATACAGATGTTTTGACAATCAAGCAACTATTAGTATTACCAAGCATCCTATGCATCATGATAGGACCAAATATATTGAAATTGATATACTTCATCTCTGAAAAGATTAATGGAGGAGTTATACAACTAAGCTACATCCCGACACACCAATAAGTTTTTGATGTCTTCACCAAAGCTCTTCCTTTAAGAATTATGTAGAATTCAATACCAAGATTGATCTCTACAACATCTATAACCCAGCTTGAGGGGGGAGGGTGGAAATCTTTGAAGATTTCTTTCTTTCCCTCTATCCCTCTCTCTTGTGGACCAAGCAATCACCTCCAAATCTTGAAGGATTTGATTGGGATCTGCTTAATAAGAAATGACTCGAGTTATGTTTATAAATTTTGAGGAAGAAACTTTTGTAAGTGGGAAAGGTTGTAATGTCCCATTTTTTTCTACTCGTGGAAGAGGAGTCTTAAGAGCCAAAGGGATGGAGAGGAAACGAAGAGCCAGAAGAGGAAGTGAAGAGTTGAACATGGAGGAGTTGAAGTGAGGAGTTTGAAAGGGAACAAATAGGAGATGAGGTGAGGAGTGTCGGGAAGCTTAGGAGGTGAAATTTCACCTTATAAATTGTCGAGCAACTTACCTGGTTGGCAAGAGACTTCTTTGTGGTGAAGGAAAAGAAGAAGAAAGAGCTTTCATGCAACATTGTCGAGGGCTTCTGTTGTTGTGTCGAGCCACGACCCAAGAAGGAAATTTGTGGAACGCATTTTACTATGTGCGGGAATTGGATCATGCGAAGGAAGAAGATGAGCCGATGCAAAGAGCTCGTGCGGGAGAGGATCCTTTTGCACATTGCGATCTCTTGATCTCAAGCAACCAAGCCAAAGGAGAAGAAAGGAATGAGTGTGACTGAACCGTGAGGTAATAAGACTCATTTATGAATTTATTATATTATAAATTATTAATTATTAATTGTAAAATTTAATTAAAACCATGTTTAAGTTAAAATTATTTTGTTGTAGGAACAATTAGGGTTATTTAATAATAAATTGTTACATAATATAAATATACGTATATTTAAAAGTCTTACGAAAAGATACAAATTATATAAAGTAATTAGAAAGTTCAATTAGGAGTACCAACTTTCCTGTAAATATCTTCTTAAACTTAAATTGTTTAAAAAAAATAATTAAATAAATATAACAATTACGATGATAATAATAAAATAATTAATAGTGTATGATACATCAAAGTGTCGAATAAAAGGCAAATTGTTTCTAATAATAAGATTAATATATAATAAATTAATAATAATTCTTTATGCATTTGGCTTTAGGTTTTTATTGAAGATAATTGAGGAGAACGTTTAGAATCATCTGTAATCGAGATGAGTACTCATATTCTTATACTATGATAATATTTTGCTCTTCTATACCAAATGTATTTACTAGTACTATCATTAGTTAGATCGAAATTACTGAAAGCTTAGAATTTTGACTTCTAGTTATGTTTTGTTTATATTATGGGAATAATTTGTGTGCAAAATATTATTTAAATTATCATAAATATTGAATGAATTATAAGTGTATTGTCTCATATGCAAAACAAGAATGTAATATACTTTTTTAGTAAATCATGATTTTCATAGAATGTTTTTATGACATAACTGACTACAATGAAGTTATTTCTTTATAGTACTGCATGGGAACGTGAATGGAAACAGATATTGATATTTAAGCACCTTAAATGGTACAATTTTAGATGGTGTTCCTGTGACAGTTGTACATATATAAAATGATATTGATATATTATTGATATAGTAAGATTCATTGAATAATATTTCAAATGTTTCTATTAATTTATTAAAAACTTTAACTGACATACATATTACTTTCTTTTTTCATAATATCATTGTAGTTTAGGAGTATGAGTATTCACTGGTTTGTTTAACTCACTGTTTAAACTAACTTTTCAGGTTAATATAATTGAAAAGATGAGCGATAAAATGAAAAATATTTATACAAGACACGCACAACCAGTAATGAGATAAATCTAAATATACTGTTTTAATTTGATCTGATTAGTGGTTCTTTCATTTGTTAATAATTAGTTATAGAAAATAAATGTGAGAATTTAATTCACGCTGTTCAACGGTCTGTTTCCGCCTTGGTTAATTCCAAACCTCATATCAGGTTGTGACGGATCTCTTATTGGTTTTTTGTCTAAAGTATTTGAAAATATTGTTAGTTGGAAGGCTAGTTTGCAATGAATTGTTGAATATGTTGTTGCATCCAAAATCATAAAAGTTGTATAGTCGGAAGAGTGAATTTTTGAATTATTTCAACAAGTGCCCACTCTAGTGCGTGTTTTTTGTGATGATTAAAGTGCAGTATCTTTCTCCAAAGACCAAAACATATAAATGTGAAATTAAGGAGGCAATTGCTAATAGAAATGTGTAGATTGTAAACATTCCAACAGATGACAATGAATCAGATATGTTGACAAAAGTTTTAGCATTCTCATAATTTTAGCATTGCCTGGAGTGATTGAGGGATATAAGAGAGAAATCTTAATGATGGATTCTTAGAATTTGATGAATTAAAAAACCAAGGTGGAGATTATTATATTGGTAATTTAATTTCTTAGATTTATTTATATAAGCTATTATTAGTTTTCTAGTTTTTGGGGTCATTGTGTAATTTTTAATTGACACAATTATCTTGAGATGTGCCCATAAATATACTCTTACCCCTTGTTGTAAATATAATCCATTTTATTTCTTTCCGACTGAATTTTTCACCTCACATTTTCCATTTTTCCCTCTTGGACTGGCCATGAAGATTCTCGCCAGGGTTTTGTATACAATCATGGTGTGAAATCATGGTATGGAGTTTGCTCTATCGCTCTTGCATAAAACAAAGGAGGCCGAGAGTTCAAGGCACTTAATTAGATTTGACAGATTGCTCTAACTCTTGTTGATGATATTGAAGGACTGCAGGTGATGTGAAGTTGTTGAGGAAGAATTGCATTTCAAGTTGAGATCCTGTGAAGACAAGGAATATGGACAAAATTAGGAAGAACAGTGAAGGGACAGAGCAGTCAAGGTGAATTTTTTGATAACTTTCTAATAGCCTTGCTGGAAGATCTACAAATACAGTTTCTCGACATTCTTTAGGAGTTAAATGGATTTCATGAAGGAAATGGGAAGAGGAAAACTAAGTTAGGGTTTGCCTTGCTTGGTATCAAGGAGGACAGAGAAAGAATCATACCAGATTAGGGTATACCTTTGTTTGTATCAAGGACAAAGAAGAAGTGGATGAAGATGAGGAGCTTTAAGATTTCCTATTTAAATCGACCTTAAACCTCACCACTCTAAAGCTCTAGTTCAATATTGCCTTTCCTCCAACTTGTGAATTCCAGCAGAAAAATCCTTGGATTGCCAAGATGGGCCTTAGTTTTCTTTATTGTGAAATATCTCTTTATTTTCTCAACAGAAAGTTTATATACTGAAAATTATCTAAAGAACAATGGATTGAAGTCTCATTTCATTAGCATATGACCTTAAGAATTATGATACGGGGGGATTTTTAAGATAGTAAAGCCCCTCTATTCATTTCATATAATCAGTATCTAAAATGTTGAACATTTTTATAGCAGACAGATTAGTTAGTGATTTATATTAAACATGTTTGTATTATTGGAATACAATTATCTCATACTCTTAACCTACCTCTGTAGGATACCAAAGGAAGAGAAATTGAGGATGTGCTCATCCTCTCTGGAGATCATCTTTACCGTATGGACTATATGGACTTTGTTCAGGTGATAATGGGCACAAATCTTTCTCTAGTTGTTACTAAGGGGCCGTTTGGAATCACTTTTTATTTTTTATTTTGTTTATTTATATTTTTATTTGAAATAAAACATATTTGGTATGTTATTAAATATTTAATTGTTTTTAAAAAATACTCAAAAGAGTTAAAAATTGTTTTTAGTGTTTTTTAAAATAACTTCTTCTAATAATAAATAAAAATACGCAAAAAATGTACTAAACAAACATATTTTTAAAATAAAAGCAAAAACCAATAACAAAAGTGATCTCAAACAAACCCTAATATTCAACACTTGCATTTTCTTCTTGGACAGAACCATAGACAAAGTGGCGCAGATATTACAATTTCCTGTGTTCCTATGGATGACAGGTAAATTTTATGCTTCTTTTTTATTAAGTTCAATAAAATACATTCCGGTAACTCTGCTCAGGTTCATTCTGTATTCTTAATGTGATTGAATGTTCTTATGTATAAATTTAATCAGCAAATATCATATTAGTTTTTACTAGTTATAATGCTCAGTCTTTGGCTTACTTCAGTCTTAAAAGTTCGGTAATTATTGAAGAAGGAATATTGTTAAACCAGCCAGTATTTGCCTTGTATTTTCCTGGTCAGCATTGAAATGGTGGAGCAAAATTCACATTTGTATGCTTTAGTTGATCAGGCTTTTACCCTTTTTTTTGTTTTTAATGATAATTTTATTTTTTAATCACATACTACATAATAAACTACATAAATTTTGTTATTCTTATTTTTTTAAATTTATGAAAGACGGCTTTATCAAATGGAATGCTTGAATTAACTATAAGTTTATATCATAAAAACAGATGTGTTAGTGTTCTTCAGTGAAAATGTCAAAATTTGTGAAATGTAACAACAGTTCTTGATATGGTCTGTTTTTTGTTTTATAGACAGGATTGGTTTGCAAATATCTTGGCTATAATTTCCATTCCTACTCGATACCTTCTCAAACGTTTTCGCCATAGAACTGCTAATTCTGTGTAGGATGCATTTTAAGTTATTCTTATTGATTTTAAAGTATGACTGTAACATTACTGCTTTGTTTTACTTGTCAGCCGTGCGTCAGATTTTGGTTTAATGAAGATAGACAGCAAAGGAAGGGTCATTGCATTCAGTGAAAAACCGAAAGGAGAAGACTTGAAGGCAATGGTAAGAATAATCCATCTTTCATCATAAGCTTAAGGCCTGTTTGGCATCACTTTTGTTTCTTAGTTTTGTTTTCTATTTTTTCTTTTGTTTTTGATAACATTTTTGAGTGATATAATTTTTATTATTTTCTTTTTTTTTTAATAAATCAACTTATTTTTAAAAATATTCAGAAGACTTAAAAGATGCTAATAGTATTTTTAAGAATGATTGATATGTTTTAATTTAAATCAAAACATAAAAAATAAAAATAAAAAATGAAAAACAGAAGGATACCAAAAAGCCCTTTAACTAATTGATCATGATTTAACATTCTTTGTTGTAGGAAGTTGATACTTCTGTACTTGGTTTATCAGGAGAAGAGGCAAAGAAGAATCCATACATTGCTTCAATGGGGATTTATGTGTTCAAGAAAGAGATACTATTAAATCTTCTAAGGTAAGGCATTGATGTGAAACAGATAACTATTAATAATTGTTTTGCTGACTGATTAGAAAACAAAAGTTTAATGGTACCAGGAGCATTCCTAGACAATCGTAAGTCTCATAACATGCAGAAATAATGATGGACAAATGTGTTGAAGCTTTGGATAAATATGAAATCAGATTTAAAATAAATTTAAGTAAAAAAAAAAGGTTTTATAATTTAAAGTTCTTAATTATCTGATTCATATTCAAACGTCGAGTTTAATTAATGTAAACATATAAAAATAAGGGAGATGTGCACACATACCACACAATTCTTATGTATTCGCATATCTTACACCTAAACTTTTACATTTACCTTCATAACAATTTGGTGTATTAAACCTATACATATAGATGTGTATATCACTTTTAAGAAGTATTCATAGTGATATTTTTGATGTGATATTAAAGATTTGATTTGATGTAAATATGAAAGTTTAGGTGTTAGATATGTAAATACATAAGAATGATGTGGTATGTGTGTAAACCAACCTAAAAAAATAAAATAAGACTTTATAATGAAACAAGATGAGCGGCCAGTTGCGAAGGGCTTTGACCAAGAAGAGTAGCAGGCTGGTGCAGCATACAAAGAGCTGCGAGATAGCGCATCGTGAAGCAATCGGGGATTCAGGTATAGACATGATGTGAGGGAGGTGAAGGTGGGTTGGGGCTTAGGGATTTGATTTTTCTGAAGGCATATATGAGAGGAATCAAAGTCATAAAACTTAATTCTTGAAAGATTAAAAGACAAATAATCTTATATTCATATTTTTTATTAGTTAAAAGATTGAAAGCACAAGCACTCACTCAAGCTTGAGCTAATTTCACTTGCATGACTAAAAAAAAATATTTTTAGGAAGATTTACATACGTACTACTCAATCTTATGTATCTACATATATAACACCTAAACTTCTTTTTTTTACATATATGCCATGTTAGCTATACATCAAAAGGTGCATTTCAATTTTTTTAAGTTAAAATATTGGTATTTTTATATGATATGAAAGATATGGATGGTATAAATGTAGAAAGTAAATTTTAGATGTTAGATATGCAAATACATATGAATTGGGCGGTATGTATATAAATGCCCCTTTTTTATCTGTTTACTTAGGTCTTAACTGTAAAATAAAATTTATCAAGCAGTCTTTAACAGGAACATTAAGTGTTATGCATGATTGTTGGGTCAGATGGCGTTTTCCCACAGCAAATGACTTTGGCTCTGACATAATTCCAGCATCAGCAAAAGAACTATTTATCAAGGTATGCCCCACATCAATATATTATCCATTGTTTGAATATTGGGCATCATTTTTCTTTAGTTTATCTTGGCACATATTAACCCAAGGCCGCACATACCATTGCTATTTATGTATATAATTAGGATCGAGTAATATGAAGTAAAGCCCAATTGTCTTTCTACATATTTTGGTGTACTGTAGAATCCAATTGCACTATGAACATTATACTTTCATTGTCATTCAAATTGATTTGATTTTCTTATATGTGTGTTTTAGAAGACTACTTGTTTGTTTCATAATTTTTTTTTTTTATATTCTAGAGTTATTATTATATATTCATATTGTTAGGCTCCCAGGAATATCTAAAATCAATCATGAGAATTGTAAAAAAAAGAAAAAAAAAAAAACTGATCTGTGAATTCTCTATAAGCCAACTGGATGCAGAGCTTCCCCGCATGGACGCAGGAGCGGGATTTCCCGCTCTGACCCCGACCAGTCTGTTGAAGACCTGTCCAAGGGAATCCCGAGCCAAGCGGCCCGGGTGAGATCCCTGAAGGGACGAGGGACCTCCGGCGCCTCTCTCTCTGCCTTTTCTGCGTCCTGCTTGATCGAGCGGCATTTTAGGAAGGACAGCAATGCCCAAACCCTCCTCCACTTTTTTCTGTTCATTCTTGTTTGGAGTCTATTTATATGCTTGTTTCTGAGTTTAGAGTTAGTTTTGGAATGGTCTTCTTTCAGATTTCATGTGTGGAGTCTTCTTCTCTGAGTTGTATTCAACGGTTAGGGTTGTGCTCCAGCTGTATCCCTCTCCCTGGCAATGATTGTATCTTGTTCTTGTTTCCATCTGTCTACCTTACTGTCCAACACCTTTCTGCCACTTCAAACCGCCTGCATCTTTGCTACATCGCTGCCAACCCACCCATCCTTGCTATCGCCTCCCCGGGACAGCTAATGTTTACTGTTCCTTCCGTTTATGCCCCAATTTATTGTTGTAGCTGCACAGGACAGCCAGTCCTCTAGTTGTTCTTGCAGGTTTCTCACCTCGCCTTCGCTGCTACCGCCAACCTCACTATTCAGCTCGACCCACCTAGTAAGCTCCACAGCCCTTGGGATGCACTCTCGAGGTGATCATTGTGTCGTTTTATGTGTTGATGATGTTATATTTAGTTTGTGTGTTGTAACCTTATTTCCTTATTAATAAAAATTGTTCTTATGGATTGGGTCATTTTCTCCTGTATCAAAACTATTTCGAAATGAGTAATAATAGCACCCTTATGGTTCATGTATATATAAAAAATGTTAAACTGGCTACCTTGTCCATTAAAGATTTGTTTTATAGATATGGAGAAATGACTTAAGCCAATCAACATGCATGCAAGCTTTGTGAGTTAGCATATTACATTCATTCCGTTCTCATACAACGGAGTACTAAATTAAAAAAATTTGGATAGTCTTCTTCTTTTTATACTCCACATGGTCGAGCTGCCTTTGCTTTAATGGCAAGGTTATATATCTCTCTTCTTAATAATAACATCAACCCTATTTTATACTTGCATAGAGACGTTGACATCATGGATTTCAAAATATTTAGGCAGGTCTAACTGGTTATCCCTTCTAGACATGATTATAAGATCACTACTGGGCTTTTTGAACCTCTTTAAGATTAAAGTTGCAAGTCCCATTGTGTTATTTTGCATTTTATTTAAAAGTAGTACTACCTTTATGGGGCATTAAATATCTACCTTTCGATTTAGGTTTGAGGCCAGCATCTTGCGTGGGGCTGAATAGGCCAGCCGACTGGCAGATGGAACAGCAGAACCGGCCCAGTAATTGCGGGTCCAGTTCCAGTTGGATCGAGCGGCAATAAGAAGGGGCGGCACTGCCGCCAACTTCTTCCCCCTTTCCTTTCTTGTTTCCCACCTATTTGAAGTTCTTTTATTTTCTGTTTGAGAGAATGAGGGTTATGTTTGGTGTGAGTTATTTCAGATTTCTGCAGAAGTCTCTATTTTCTCTTGCGAGGGCTGTATCCGAAGACAAGTGAAGCTCCGACTGTATCCTGCTCCAAGGTGGCGACGTATCCTATCCTATTTCCCTTCCTATAACTTCTCATTCACCTCCCTTAGCTGTCAGGCATCCCATCTCCTCCCAGATGTCCCGCTGCCCCCTTTTACTGCCGTAGCTTTGCTGTCCAACCCTCCAGTCTACCTCACAGCACCCTGTCATCCCTTCCCCTGAAGCAGCCATTGCTGTCCAGCCCTCCAGGCCACCTACCAGCACCCCATGATCCCTTCCCTTGCAGCAACCATGGATGTCCAGCCCTCCACGCCACCTACCAGCTCCCAATCATCCTCTCCCTTGCTGCAACCATTGATGTCCATCCCTCTAGGCCTCCAACCGGCACCCTACCAACCTTTCCCTGCAGTCCTACCTGCCGTCCATCCTCTCCCAAGCCCCACCGTCAGCCTCCTATCTCTTTTCCCTCATACGTAGTCGCCGAGTCACCTTCCCTACCCCTACTACTCAACCACCTCACCGACGAAGGGTCTCGTCCCTTCCGACCCTAGCTGGGAACTATTATTATTGCGTCTTATTTCAGTTTTGAGTTGTGTTCGATAACCCTAATTCAAATGATTAGTGAAATTGTTTCCATTTTCGCTGGTTTTGAATTAGTTCCGGTATGACATCTCTTAATCAAAATATTGTAATCATCTCTTTGGTTGTTGCTTTGTTATTATTTTCACTATTATTTAGTGAAACATAAGTCCCATTGTTCTAATAAATTGATTCAACTTCTTTTTAAGTCTGGTTCTCATGAAAATAATAACGTCTCCTATTTAGGATTAAAGTTTGGTGTGCATCTTAACTTTTCAGGGTTTAATGCTCTCATATTATCTTCCTTGGGTTTTTTGATTTGATCCATTGCTTTAATAGGTTTGTTACACTTATAGACTTTTAGGTCAACACCTCATTAGTTTTCTTCTTAGGATTTGTGTCCACAATGCTTTGATTATTTTTCTTGGAGTTCTTTGGTCATTCTTGCTCTGCTGAGATCTCATGATATAAGCAACTCTGAGTTTTGCTATCTCTCGCGATAAATTCGACCTGTCATCCACATCTACCTGACATCAATAATGTTTTTCTTAATAGCTTGAAGAGAAACCAAGAAGAGGCATTTTATTTAAATAGTCGTCCAATTTGGAATTGTCATTTCCATTATGTTGATTTGGCTGGAGAAGCTTCAAATCAAATATCCTTCTATGGTTATTGTACTTGGCGTAGATAGATTTGGTTACATGGAGACAAAACAACAATTTATGGACTTAAGAAGCAATATTGAAGCTGATTGGACAATAACACTTGGTATTTATGAAATTGTAATTAAAAAGATTAGTAGAACTAAATTATTGGCAAAAAGTCTCTAAAAATGTATTGTGACAAACAAGTTTTCATAAGTATTGGAAATAGTTTTGTTCGCCTTACCAGACCAAACACATTAAAATAGATAGACATCTTATTTTATAAAAAAGATAAGAAAGACTATCACAATTAAATTTTGTTCCAAAAGACATTCAAACTATAACTATTCTCGCAAGACTTTACACATAATGAGTTTTGATAAACTAGGCAACAAATTGGGCATAATCGACATATGCAACCTAGTTTAAGATGGAGTGTTCAAATTATCTTAAGTTTGTGGTCAATATCTTTCCATCTACGACAATTCATCAATCCATGGACAATAACGTACCATCTGCTCTAATCCAATAACTCATAGACAAAAGTTTTTGCATGTACATCAACCAATAATTTCTTGGCATCAAATTTCCATCTACGGTAATGTACAGTCCGTAGACATCAACATTCCATTTCTATTGTATAGCTAATTTTAGATTTTAGAGTTAAGATTAATTTTTGGATTTATTTTTCGTGCAGCTATTTCTTTATCTATTTATGTTCAACTTTTCATGTTGGGTTTTATACATAAATCAAGTAAATAAATTTTCTTTTTCTACTCTGATCTCTTCCCATTTTAATTTCCAACGATACTTCATTAAGCCGTACTAAAATAAGTTGGCTAATGATGACCATGAATGCATCTTGTGCATATGTTTCATTGGTCTTCCTGGGTCTGTTACCTGCAATTCCATTTAGTTTGAACACTCACATCGATACATGATTATATGAATCAACTTTTTCCCTTATGGATACATTAACTTAAAACTTTTTATCATAAATTCTATGGCAGTTCTTTGAATCAATTTCGTCTATTTCTTTCCTCCACATATGGAGTTCAAGTAAAAAAAAAGTAAGAGTGAACATTGATGAACGTTAATCGTAGGAGTTGTTCGCTTCTATTTTATTTGGATGTCATTGTTGTTTCCCCAATTTTGTTTCTGCTATTTAATCTGTGAAATGTTCTTGTGCTTGATTTGGAATTTAGATAGACTTGCATATGCATAGCACTCAAATGGACCAATGTCACTAAAAGGAAAATTGGAGAAAAGTGTCAAAATGGTTCCCTGAACCTTTTTAGATGTCCATTTTAATCCCTGGGTATATAAAAGTATCATTATACTTCACAGACTCTTTTAATGGGGGCTAAAGTAGTCTCTCTGGAGACAATTTCAGCTCATATTAAAATTAATCTAAGGATTAATTTGACTTTTATGGACTCCGGGACTAAAATGACTCCATGTAAATAGACAAAAGGATATTTTGATGCTTTACCTGATAGAATTTAAAGTCATCCACATATTTATGTTTGAAGTTGTCAGCAAATCCCATATGTGATATCTGCTAGTAAAAATATTACCTAGCAAATTGTCTCTAAATCAAATAACCCCTTAATGTCCTATCTGCAGGATTTTTATCTTTTCTATGAAAAAATTTCTGAACTATTATATATTACAAATAACGTTCTTGTGTTATTGTATTGCAGGCATATCTCTTTAATGATTATTGGGAGGATATTGGGACGCTAAAATCTTTTTTTGAGGCAAATCTTTCTCTTACCCGACATGTGAGTATTCTAAGGGCTTTTTAGGAATCAATTTTGTTTTCGTTTATATTTTGGCTAATCTTTTGTTTTTTAAAGCATATTTCTTTAGTTTATTTTTTTATATATTTTGATTTTTTATTTCTAAAAACAAATTAATATGCTTTGAAAATGATAAATTTTTTTTATCATTTTTAAAAATAACTATACCTTAGTCAAATAAGCAAATAAATTTTATTTCAAATTAAAACATAAACAAAATAAAATAAAAACAAAAATTAGGAAACAAAAGTGATTCTGTGATGCAGATTTACGTTAAATAGGATTTATCAAATCCGCGAAATCCTTCAAGCTCGCGACTCAAATGGAGCATGCGAGTAACGGCAGAGTAAATCCGTTTAATCCCCCTCACAGACGATTTGATAAATCTGGATTGTCGTTACACGACAGGTTGAAGAAGAGAAAATTGGATTTAAAGGAGAGTTAGATTTTGTTTCCCCTTGTTTTGTGTTTCGTTGGATTTAGGTTAAATCCATGACTAAATCCTCTTAAAAGTGTGCTACCAAACATCCCCTAAAATAGATTATTAGATTGTTGACTCTGAAATAAAAAAATAAAAGGGGAAGAAAAAAAAATAATAAATTAAATTAATTAATTAATTATTTACCTCCTTCCCGCCTGTTGTAGCCCGCTCGATGGATTAACCTTTCCCGTCCTCTCTTAAGTTAACAAACAAACGAAAGAATGTCCCGCAGTTATGATTCACACTGTTTCCTATCATTTCCTTTCGTTCGGTTCTCATCTGTCTCCACATCCAAATTGTGGAAGACTCGCCGCTTTTTGGAAATCAATTTAATTTTTTTTTTAATTCAAACTCCTTGGGGCAAAGAATAATTCAAATGTGGAGCTTTCTTAAAATTTGAAATTAATTGTATCCGTTACCGAATTCGCAACATGTTTACAAGCGAAGAGAAGGCGGTTTTTTATAAAACTTCAAGTGAGCATTTACAAGCATCAATATATTCATTCAAATTAGACAAATTTTTATAAATTAAAGTCTTGCACATAATTCAATTCATGCTTTAAAATTATACAAATTGTCTTAAGATATGTAAAGTCGTCTAAATAATCAAATATATCAAATTTAAATGTCTACATGTGCTCAGAATGCTCAACTACTGGGTTTGAAAATGCTGGGCTGGCTGATCGGGTCTCCTATCTATAGGATATGGTTGTAAGTCCCACTTAACTAATCTGATTCTCTTCCTCACAATAGTTGTAGTTGACGAGTTTAATAATTTTGAAATAAACGTTTAAATTCTAATGATATGAATTTACAAATTCAAATCACATAGTTTGATCCTCCTTGTAAGGAACGGAGTCGACATGACTTGTACATTAAAAAGATGAAATTAACAACCCCTTTCAAATATAAAAGTTTAAAATGCTTAACACTGATAATGACTGTGTTGATTGAAAATTTCAACCGTAGGAATCAATCTTTTAAATTACGATTTCAAAATAATCAACTAAAATTCAATCATTTAAAAGCTACAAGCAAAAAAAAAATATTTGCCCTCCACAACTGTTTATCGAGGGTGAAAAATTTCTGCTTGACTTCAGTTCACAAAGAGTGAATGTCATATCAACTATATCTCTGTATTTATATTCAAAGCAATCACATGCCAGTAAGGACGTGGCCCGAGTTCTCCGTTCACATAGTTTCACTGTCAAATGACACCACAAAATAGTGGTTACAACTAGAGCTCTCTAACCGGGTGGTTAACACCAAATGACACAATTATATTACAGTCATGACCACGGCTCGTATGTTCCCCAATGATTTTCTATCATTTTAGTTGTGAAACATAAGGATACAATTGATTAAGACAAAGTCTTTTGTCAGCTATGGTCGACTTAAATCTGTCTTCTTAAATAAAGATCCACCTCAGATCTACAAGGATAACTTAGATGACACAACCTATGATTTTTTATAAGGATTCTTTAGTCAGGTTAGGTTGATTACCTCCTCTGACTTAGTAGATCAGGGACCACGACGACCCGGGAAGACGAAACTGTGCGATCTTGACCAAGCTTTGTCTTTATTTCCCCACAATTTGCTTTAAAATTCAATTGATATATTTTACAATTTAAAATAATATATTTTGTTTCCATTTTATGTTGAATATTCAATTATTAATAACTAGCTTTAATCGAAAGTGCTCTCCTGTTATCTGGAGAAGTAATAAACTGTAGGAGCTTGTGCCCATGGGAAACCTCAAACTTTAAATCAAATAGTTCTCACTAAATAAGGGTGAAATTTCTCAGTAGTGTCTTATCTATAATCAAATCGGCCTTTTGAAACTTTGAACTTCCAAAGCTCATTTCAACAAACATATATATATATATATATGCAGAAAGAGTCCTGGGAGTGATTGGAATTTTTGTAGCCCACATAGAAAGATAAGATAGGTTCCAAGAGGAAATGGTTTATGATGGCTAATATTAAGTCTATTTGATATAGTTTGTTTCCTACATTGGGTTTCAGACCGCCATCATAGCCCTATTTGAGGAACTAATTTTTTGTTGTCTTTTGGTAATTTTTGTGGTGAGAAGTTATTTTTTACAACGATTAGTTAAACTTGCGACAAAAAATAAATAATTATAACTCACACCACAATTTTCTAAAAAAATTTCCCGCCTCAACTTTACAACCACATTTATAAAAGATATAGTCATCTCAAACGGACTTTATGTATAGGGCAACTTTCTACATTTGGCTACTCTTTTATTTATTATTTTTAAAAATTTTTGTAGTGGGAGGCTGATTTTGAAAACCAGTTCTTTTAGAGTATGTGATTAATGTAAGAAAATTGTTGCCTGATTTAAAAAAAAGAACAAATAGTATAATTTCTATAGCAGCTTTAAAAAAAAGAAGTTTTCCCTGCAACAATTTTACAATTACTTAAATGTTTTCCCTACAACAAGTTTACAATTACTTTAATAAATAGCTAAAGCTACTTTAAATGAACCATGAGTTGGTAGCATAATCTCTAGAGGTTTATTTTCTCTTTTGAGATCTTTTCTTATTTTCGATCCTCAGACGTTCACCCATTTATAGACAATTATGGGGCGACTCTACCTTGATCTAACACTATGGGAGATGCTAAGTTATAAACCTTACGAGTTTTAAAATAATTAACCTTGGAACTCTTACAATAATCATATACCCTAACCAAATATTCTTAAACTACAATTTATACAGTTCTAATCAGATTTTTTCAAGTGTGCTTGAAACATTAATGAACACTAACTGTTATTCCTAGCCATTGTAACTATTGCAAGGTTGATTAAACGTGTACATTTTCATCACTCATAAACAGCATAGTATACCTCTTTTTTGACTTTCTTTAAATTGCAGCCGCCTAATTTCTGCTTTTATGATGCAACAAAACCAATATATACATCGCGAAGAAATTTACCTCCAACAACAGTTGACAATAGCAAGGTAAGTATTTTATTTATGTTGAGTGATTAAAATATGCATATTTTGTGCTACTCTTTATGTCAGTGTCATTTTTCCAAATTAAGCATATGAGTTCAAATCAAGTTTTTTTTATTGGATATTTTTAAGGTAACCTTTTACTTGAAATTTTTTAATTCTATATTTTCTATGTCAACATGTGACAATTTTTTCCAGCTACATGTTTTCACTCTCTTCAATTTTTTTTTCCAGCTACATTATTTCACTCTCTCATTTGCTTTGCCAGCTCCATCTAGTGGCCTTGTCATCCCTCATGGTGGTAGGGAAGGATGGACCACCCCTTAGGATAGCCCTAGGACTCCCATAGGGAATCATTTGAAACTTTTTGGGGAGACATTAATGCCCTACTTAGGAGGTTTGAGAGATCCTTTTTTCATCATGTAAATCATCATCATTGACTCGGTGCCTTAGTAGTGAGTTGGCAGCGTAAACTTGACGCTGGATTTAGTTGTTAGGCGCTTAGCTAGAAAATTGTCAAGTTTAGGATACATCTCCATGCCCTATATCAAGATGACTCATTTTCCATTCGATGCCTTTAGCTTGTCACATGGCAGCTCAGCATACCCACCGTCTTCGCCGATGTAACAACTTGGCAGTTCTAGCTTGTGCACTCATGTTCACATCAACCAACTCTAGTTCATACGCCTGCCAACTCATCGACCAAACAATTCCACAAATGTTGCTCTTGTCGATAACCTTTGGATCCATGCTGGGCATCAAAATATGCATTTAGGATATGTATCTTTCTATCGTTGAATTTACATATATAGCATTATATCAAATATATATGTCATCATTTGAAGTTGATGAGAAATTGAACCCCAAAAAGTTAATTCTTCTTGTACATTTATCATTACATGTATATTATGATTCTATTGCACCATTTGCACAACATACGCATGTTTTTCATGATGACATTAGAAAAATGGTTTAAACGCATTATTAGAAATATTGTGCTTCTGTAACTATAGGAAAAGTGATCAGAAGTATAAATATGATGATTTTATTACAAACTATCTATAAAAAACTTTATGTAAGGGCATATGGTCCTTTCAAAACACTTACAAAATCCGTCTAACATATGCTTTAGATGTAGCAAAATGAGTAAATGGAATTCATGTGGGTCCTAAGAGGAAAACTAGTGAACGAATAGGCACCGAGGCTAGAGCTTTTACAAGTAGCTGTGCAAATTAGAACTAAAATCATATGTAACACTCATTAGGAATAATTGAAGAAAAATGATCATAAAATCAATCCCAAATATACGGAATAATGGTATACACAAGTCATTTTTAAAAGTTTATTATTGTATTTCTTGAATATTCTTCCAAAATTCTATAAGGTAAATTTGTGCTATTCAATCTAAAGATTATCTTATAGGTTTTGAATATCGATGGAATTTTGTTATTTTGGGTGATCAAATCATCAAAAGGAGTGAATGTTTTAGATATCTCGAGTCGATTGTCCAAAGTGATGGTGATATAGAGGGGATGTTATTAGTAGAATTCAAGTTGGATGGTTGAAGTGATGGAATGCATTGGGCCTACTCTTAGATAAAAAAGTATTGCTTAGACTTGAAGAAAAAACTTTATAAGATGTTGGTGAGACCTGCAATGCTTTATGACGCAAAATTTTGGCCTATAAAAGAGAAGGATGAAACTTGAGTGTTGTTGAGATGAGAATGCTAGGTGGATGAGTGGCTTTACACGGAGAAAATGTGAAACGAATATATCCATGAAAGGGTTGGTGTAATTGCCGTGGCAGACAAGATTAGAGAGAGTCGTCTTAGATGGTTTGGTTACTATAAACGTCGACCATCTGATGCTCTGACTAAGAGAGTAGATGTTCTAGATTTGACTTATGCTAAGATAAGTAGAGGTAGACCTAAAAAAACCCGGGCATGTTTTATAAAAATGATCTTAATTTATTAGAATTAAATGAAATACGACACTAAATAGGACACAATGGATAAAATAAATTCATGTAATCGACCCCATTTAGTGAGATAAAGGCTTGTTGTTGTTGTGTGATTTCAAAAGATATGTTTTTCTATCGCATAGTCTTTTCTCCATGATAGTTAATATAATGTTTAATAATATTCTCCCCTTAACCTGATGAACAAAATACATGTTTTTCAGATTGTTGATTCTATTGTATCCCATGGAAGTTTCTTGAGCAATTGCTTGATAGAACACAGTGTGGTCGGTATCCGATCCCGGATAAACAGTAATGTTCACTTGAAGGTAAGAATTAAATGGAGAACAATTGGATTATGATAATTATTTTTCGATCAGGAAAAAGTCTCAAAGTTTTACTTCGAGATGAATCTTGCAATATAATTTTTAATGTTTGTTTATGTTGTTACTCATTTCAAAGCAAATCTAACGGCTTTGAGATTTATAATGATCAAATTTTGATGAGTATATATTGATCCATAAAGTTTTCATTCTAATGATAACAATATATTCAAGGAAGACATACATACACGCCACTTAATTCCTATGTATTTACATATCTAACACCTAAACTTCATTTTTTACATATGTTACCTAACCTACGCATGAAAAAGTGTATTTCAATTCTAAGTGTTAAAATAGTGGTATTTTTGATGTAATATGAAAGATTGGGTGGTATTAATGTAAAAAAGGTAAAATTTTTGGTGCTAGATATGTAAGGAATTGGTGTTATGAACGTAAATGTCTCTATTTTCATGTCCTACTTATATTTCTATCTTGTGTACCTTACATATATGTCACTTTATCTATGCATGAACAATGAGTATTTTAATTTTTAAAAGTTAAAACGGTCGCTCTTTTGATGTAATATGAAAAATTTGGGTGGTATAAGTATAAAAAAGTAAAAGTTTAGGTGCTAGATATGGAAGGAATTGCACGGTATGTATGCAAGTGCCCCTATATTCGAAGGATCGAGTCTCTACTTGTATCTTCTATTTTGTGTACTTCGAAACCATCGGGGCATTATTTATGCAGAATACCGTTATGCTCGGCGCCGACTTCTATGAAACTGAGGCAGAAATAGCAGCATTGCTTGTTGAAGGAAGAGTTCCTATTGGAATAGGAGAGAACACTAAGATCAGGTGGGAACTATTAAATTTCCTTAACATACTCTTAAGCACAACATCAAAGGCTTGTTTTGCTTGTGTTGATAATTTGCAGGGATTGCATCATAGATAAAAATGCAAGAATTGGAAAGAATGTGATGATTTCGAACTCCGAGGTATGACTTCTCTTTGCCGGTAAAATTGTGTCGGAACGACTTATGGAAGATTTACATACATATCACTCAAGTTATATGTATTTGCATATCTAACATCTAAACTTCAATTCTTACATCCGTCACCTTACCTATGCATGAAAAGGTGTATTTCACTTTTTAAAAGTTAAAATGTTGGTTTTGACGTGACATGAAATATTTAGGTGATATAAATGTAAAAAGGTAAAGTTTAAGAGTTAGATTTGTAAATATTTATAAATTGTTGGTATGTATGTAAATGCCCCGCCCCAATTTTTTATTAGAATGGGCTTTAAACTCATTTGATTAGTTGTGTTTAGTGCAATTTAAGGGTGTAACTGAGCCAAGCTGATTCATGGGCCGACTCAGGCTCGGCTCCTTAGTTGAGCTCGATGAGCTAACAAGTCAAAGTCAAGCCAACCTTCACTCGACTCGTTAGCTTATGAGCTAGCTCGACTTGTTTTAAAAAATAGATTAATATAAAACATTTACAAAATGTATTAAATTTCAAGACTTCATTTTTAAATTATTAAATGGTATTTTATATTTTATATCAAGTACTTTCTTATCATTTCTCTCTATTTGTCATGTTATAACACTAGTTGACTACCTTGAATTAATTTTAGTTTTTCTCTTTCATAACAAACAAGCCAGCTCGAACTCATAGGATTAAAAGCTTGAGCTCGAGCTTGAATTCGATTAATAAATCCTGCTCAAGCTTGAGCTGAGGATGATTCCAGCTCGACTTGGCTCATTTAAACCAGCCGGCTCGAATTCGCAGAATTAAGCTTGAGCTCGAGCTGGAACTCCACTAATTAACCCAGCTCAAGCTCAAGCTAAAAATGACTCGAGCTCGACTTGACTCTTTTACACCCAAGTCCAAAGTAAATTTACTGATAATGGCATACTTCCTTGGTTGCAGGGCGTGCAAGAAGCAGACAGGACTGCTGATGGGTTCTATATTCGCTCTGGAATTACAGTCATACTTAAGAATTCAACAATACCCGATGGGTTTGTAATATGAGACTGCATAAATTTATATTGTTGTTAATGTAATTTTGTGTTTTATTCAGTATATACATTGTTGTTCTTCACCAGAATGCTTTAGAAATTCTTACTAGTTACCAATGGGGTATTTACATAAATACCACCCAAATTTCTATGTATTTACATATCTAACGCCTAAATTTTATTTTTTAGATTTATACCACTCATATCTTTAATGTTGCATAAATAATTTTCATCATTTTTGGTTTTAAACACTGAAATACACCTTTGCATTTATAGATAAGATGGTATAGATGTAAATATTGAAGTATAGGTGTTAGATGTGTAAATAAATAGGAATTGAGTGGTATGTCTGTAAATCTTTCTATTTTGAAAGGGCATTTACATGCATTCCACCAAAATTCTTATGTATTTACACATCAAACACCTAAACTCAATTTTTACATTTATGCCACCTAAATCTTTAATAGCATATCAAAAATATCACTATTTTAACTTTTAAATGTTGGCTGCATATATGTAAAAAATTGTAACTTTAGGGGTTAGATATGTCAATACATGGGAATTAAAGAATATGTATATAAATCTTCCTTTGTGCTGCCAGTCTCTTTGAAGGTCGTAAGTCCCCTCAGGTCACAGGTTTGAATCTCACTCTGGCTAGTTTGTCGGTGATGAGGAGAGTTCTCGAATAGTTTGACACTTGAGGAGGATGACTGTGGTCTCGTATAATAGTCTCCATTCGTAGTTTTAATCACACTAATCATAAATATCTTGAAAAAGACTAGTTGCTCGCCATCTTAAGCATCGCACCATCGAAATTATGATAGAAATATGATTTAATAATTGAGCAAACTAATTGATGTGAATTTCATGCTTCGCAAAATGCTCCCTATCATTCATTCGATAATAGAAGTTTTTAGAACCCTAGAGTTTACCTTCGAAGGCACGAATGCCTCCATAGAGTCTGAAGAGGCAGCTTAGATCTTCCGATTGCTTGCATTAATGGTACCTGAGAAGGAGCTCGGAACTGTTAGGTTAAAATTAATGGCGACAAGCGGCGATTAGGGGAAGGTTGAAGGGGAAAAAATTTGCGTCCGCGAGCGTACGCAGCAGCTAGCATATGTGAAGCTCAGTGTTATGATCGAGATCATAACAGTATATAAGCAAGCGTATTTTTAGTGTTTTACCTCATGTAACATCCTTGTAACCTTCCTGTAACTTCCGTGTAACCTCCGTGCCAGATTACAATGAATGTAAGGATTTACACGGAAGTTACATAAAGGTTATAAGAATGTTACATGAGGTAAAACACTGAAAATACCTACTTATAATCTGTTGTAACATGCTTGTAACTGGACTAGCTGGACGCAACGTTGCGTATGCTTGTCGAACAAATTTTTTTCAAGACGAAGGCGAATGATAAACGAGGTTTGGATATTTAGGCGGATATTTTGGTATCCTGATTTGAGAAAAAGATTATATGCCATTGAGATGCAATGATCCTGACGTTATGATTCAGCTCGTTTAATTTTCGAAGGTTTGGACGGAATTTGGGTCGGGTCACACAGTAAGAAAAAAACATATTTTTCGGTTTTTAATCGGTGGGACCTGTGTTTAAACGTGCCAAATTTTTATTGGAGTCTAGACGTAAATTTGAGTCTGGTCTCTTGACTGAATAATTTTTATGATTTGAAGGTGTTTGACTGCAACTTGAATTTCCGTATTTCTGTTAAGTGAGATTTATCAAATCTAGGACAGAAAAAAATTCTTAAATCTATCTCACAATTAGATTTATTAAATCCAGATTTACATCCTAAAAGAGGTGGAACACAAGAAGAGAAGAGAAAACGTGAATAAAATCAATTTAACGAAGCAATAAATTTTATTTTTAATTTTATTTTATGTTTGGCTACATTTATATTAAATTCATGACTAAATCCTATTTAATTTATACTACCAAACACTACCTTAAGCAAGATTCGATTAATATTTATTTAAAATAAATCAAACCAAATAAAATTTTAAAAAAATAAATAAATTCGAACTTTGCTAAATTAAAAAAATTATTCCTTTTCCTTTTTTAACGTAAATAAAATATTATTAATTATATTTTATTCAAGTATATATTTCATACTAATATATTTAATTCAATAATAATATTCATTTTAATTTAATGTAACTCCTTATTCTCTTATATTACTGAATTACTTTGTAATACATATTTATATTGTTTACTTACAAGAAAATTTATTATTTATATTTTATTTTATTTCATTAGTATAAAATATTTAAAAATTAATTTAAATCTTATTTAATTAATTATTTATTTAACATTATAAAAATATTTATTAATATTCTTATATAAAAAATTTAATGTTCTTTCTAATTTTTAAAGTTTGAAATTTAATGTTCTTTAATATGTATATATGTATATATATATATATATATATATATATATATATATATATATATATATATATATATATATAAAGTATGGTAAGAGAAATGATAACATTGTGGAACTGCTTGCCTGAACTCGGGGATTTTGAAAATTATCCGTAGCAGAGGCTAGAGCTGGAAACACTTGCTGGTGATAATAGATTTGAAGACCAAGACCCAAATAAGTGCACAACTGTCCAATCGCATTTATAGCTGCCCAGCGTACACGGGGATGAGGATCTATAAAAGAGTTTAGAACCATAGAGACGACCTGATCCAAGTTTTTAACCATGACCTGAAACAAACAAACCAGAATGAAAATGAGCTTCGAAAATTATGAAAAGGTTGATTGTATCAATAAAACATAATCTCGTTATACTGAATAAAGATGACAGAATATTAATAGTAACATAAGAACAAGCAAATTCGAATAACCTGCCAAGATTAACTAAATGGCTTCGATTTTGATATACCTTTGAACACCCTTCTCCAATCTGTGCAGAAGTAATTAATGCTGCATGACGTTTCTGCCATTCTGGGGCTGCTAAGTATTGCGGAAGCAACTCAAAGGCAACCAGAACAATGGTGTTCCCTCCAAGGGCAATAAATAGCCGATCAAGGTACTCTTTTCCCGCACTGTAATTACTCTCCTTTCCCGCATCCTCTCCTCGGTTTCAGCACCATGCCAAGCGGGGTCATCCTCAATGTCAAGCAACATCTTCATAAGCATAGTAAAGAGGCTCCCCGGTGCTCTCTCACGTGCTTCAACAAGAGTAAACACGAACTCAACTGCAAGATGTCTAGTCCCTTCTTCCAAGCAATCAGCTTCAGAATTTTGAAGCATAGAAACAACCGCATCAGCTAGCTGGCCCATGAAAAACCGTTGCTCTCTGCCGACGAGCTCAATAAGGAGCTCAAGAGCCTCCTAGGTAGTGGCCTCGTTTCTATTAATATTCGCAATATATATATATATATATATATATATATATATATATATATATATATATATATATATATATATATATAATTTGTCCCAATTCATGATAGATTCATCACCATCCAAATCAAATGCAGCGATTATTAGTCACCTAACAAGTCATACGTAATTATTTTGTCTCATGCGTTTGTGGAAGTCATCGAGAATCAGGGGCAGGTCTCAATTTTAGAGGAAAATAATGAAAGTTAAGTTCAAATGCATCTGAACTTCATGCAACAAGGTTGAACTCATTGTACATATTATTGTACAACATGCACAACATTGTTGTAGATGAAGTCCAAATGTATTAGGACTCCATATGTACTATTCTCTCCAATTTTAGTCAGAATCTTCTACTCACTTTGCCATCCAACAATCTCTTTATGCTTCTCTAGGAAATGATGAAAATATTCACATACATGCCCCTGAAGTCCAATGTTTTTACATGTGTAACTAGTAAATTTCAAATTTTGGATGTATACCACCTTTACCTAAACAGAAAAATGTGTATTTTAAATTTTAAAATAAAAAAAAGTGATATTTTTGAAGTGATATCTGTTGACAACATTATTGACCGCCCTTGACTGACCAGCATGGGTGTCATATGATAGTTTCACATCAATCATGAATGTCATTGGCTTGGTTGTGTTTGATCGAGTCTGATTGAGGTATTCATTGCATGTTCATTAACAACGGTGGGACAGGTCGACTTGTTGAATTTAGCCTGTTAGTAGAATTTGAATTTTTTTTTGGCGAGTCGAGTCATGCTCATTAGTATATTTAGAGAAATATATGATGAGTGCAACAACGATTCACCACCATTTTTTTACGTGTAGGTTTTTCCCGTGAAGCTATTTTTCCATGAGTTTTCACCTGAAAAAATTTGTTTTCATTTGGGGATTATTTCACTAAACAAACTGCACAAGTGCATTTTGATCGTTGAGACAATTCAAATGCGGCTATTTGTGTCTGAATCAGACCCTATTTGGCGTGCTTCAAGGGATATCATCTTCTTTGAATATTATATAATTCATATTTGTCCCATGAATCACACCCAAGTGATAGCGTTGGGCTAGGAGAGAGAAAAAAATGGAGAGGGAACAACAAAACTTGCCTCGTAAGGGCGAAGATAGGTGTTCCCGAGCATTGTAACCCATTTAATTTCAGCGAATGATTAGGTATATCTAGGGGATCCCCAAAATTCAGAGACATGAAAAGGTCCTATTTATAGAGAATTGGATGACAAAGGATAAGAATTACATGATTAACCATATTTGAGGGGGGGTTGTGCAGGGCATTCTAGTCTTTTGACGTGTTTGAGCCTGTCACTCAACAACCCTTTAGATGACAACCAATTGTCTGAGCGTTTAGTAGCCCTCTGATTGACTGGTTTAAGAAGGTGGATCGGTCAGCCATCTATCTTCAATCGGCTCATCGATTCAAAGTTCTTTTTTTTTTTTTTTGTCGATGATCCTTTTTTGTCATATTGTTCTCCTGACGGTCGAACCTCTTCAAGATTAACGGAGCACCTTTTTACTTTACTATATATCTATGTGTGTGTGTGCGCGCACGCGCCACGTTCTCTAACTCTTTGGTTGACATCTGCAAAGGCAATTCTAAGTCCCCTGGGCTCAGAGGTACGAACCTGCCTACGTGTGGTTAAGTCGAATGATTGGCACATGAGATTGGTTGGGGGCTTGTATCATAAACTCTGACCAATCTATCAATCAATCTATATAGATATGAGAAACACCTCAAAATAGAAAAGAATCTGTATGCGTACAATCTCAGAAATCTAACTGCCAAAGCTAGCACGAGCATTCAAATCCCCCAAAAGGGTACACCAAAGAAAGAAGACTGGAGTTATAAGAAAAGAGATGAGGTTGATGGTAGACATGCGAATAAGTTGAGTCAAGCTCGTCACAATTAACTCGAGCTTGACTCGCATATATAGTGAATGGCTCAAAAAAGACTCAAGCTCACATCATGAGTCCTATGGTTTACTCAGATTCGAGCTCGATTAATAAACAAGTGAAACAAGAGCCAGAGCATGAGCTCGTGGCACAGGAAACTTGGTTTGTGAACTACTTAACCAGCCTTGGCTAACTGAAACCCCTAGACAAAATACTAGAAAATTAAAATCAGAAATTCAGAGATGTAAAACTAAAACAATTAAACTATAGGCAAAATATTACATGATTTTAAAAATATGTTAAAAAAACCCAACAACTAAATTGAATTAGATAGTGAAATAATCCACGGCTCGTTTGCTAAAGAAAAATGTTTTTTTTTTTTATCACTGATTCAACTCATATACTTTATAATTTATCACAATAAACAACTGTATACTAAATTGATGTAAAACTTACAATGTCTTCATTTGAAGATACAAGTTAAATATCTGCCTGAGGTTCTACAACGCTATTAAGCAGTAAATTAAGAAAATAAGCTTCTGATTACATCTGTCAAGCTATACACACAACAGAGTACCAACTTCAGCTGGCCATATTACAACTAAGACTATGCAACAACTAATTACAAAAACGTAATTGGTAAATTAGCTGAAATCACCCAAAAAATTTTAAAAAAAAAAATTTCCTTGTGGATAAAAGAATTAGGGTTTGGCTGTTCTATGTTTTGACTTAATACTAGCCCTTCGGATCACATCCCATGGCTTGTGTGGAGCGAAAACGCCTGCCTGCGATGCAAAAAATGACTCGAAGCCTGGAGAGTCGAAAGCAAAACTGGTGTGCTTCGATGTCTCTCGAAGAACCTGAGCAATGGCATAGCTCCTTGCTTCATCTGGAGTGAGATGATGGCCAACCTCGAGCAATTGCCTCCTGGTTTCTTCTGGATCGTCTCTGTGAATCTCTTGAACAATCTGGTAGTCATAGGGGAACATAAACCTTTGAACCCTGAACACCAAATAATGATTTGATTCTGTGTTAGATTTTAAGAAGAAAATCATTGATTGCAAGATAATTTATGGGTAAAATTTTCATACTACACATGACTATGTAAAATGCTATACTACATAAAATTTTCATAGTACAAAAAATTGAAAAAAAAATTGATAGAAGGCTACCCAATTAATTTAGTACTAAGAATGGTTGACATACATACCACACAATTCTTATGTGTTTATATATCTAACACACAAAGTTTGATATTCATACGTATAATGCCTTGGTGTCATAGACCTATGCATGAAAAGATGCATTTCACTTGGAAAAAAAAAAGAGGTGATGTTGGTATTTTTAATGTGATGTTAAACTTTTGAGTGGTATGTACGTGAATAAGAATGTTTGTGTTAGATACGTAAATACATAAGAATCATGTGGTATGCATGTAAATGCTCCTAAAAATTGAAACCAGGCTAAAATGCTACCCCAAATGCTTATATGGTGCCATCTAGTTATTGAATTGCATGCCATGAGAAGGCGTAAGTTGACCGTGACAACAATGCAGGTAAAGGACATGGTGCTAACATCCCAAAGCCCAAACACATTTCCAGAACAAGTATGACTATTCGGACTCGCAGCAATAGTAAAATAATAGATAATCAATGACTGATATATTGAAAAAAATGCTCATATTGCCACAACTCTCCAAGTAAAAAACGTGTTACGAATTCCGGCTTTATAAAGTTTTAAAGAACTATTAGTAGACTCCTTCAATATAAAATCATGAAAGTAAAATGTATATAGAAAAGGTTAGAAAATTGTCAAAATAGTCCCTTGACTATTTGCATATGATCATTTTAGTTCTAGAGTTTATAAAAGTGCTAAATGTCTCCAAACTCTTTTAATGGGGCTAAAATAGTTTTCAGAATTATCTCAACCCATATTAAAAGTACTAAATTTACATTTTTATAGATTCTGAGACTAAAATCCTTTGTAAAAAGTTAGGGGACTATTTTGACATAATTCTCCAGAAAAATATTTATTATCATTTAGCATACCTTGTCAAACAATCCAACAATGATTACAAGCAATGCAATAAATATGACGTTATATAGTGACTGGAACCGATCATCATAATATCTCTGGCCAGAAAAGCCAGTTTGGAAGATGAAACAAAACTGAGTCAACGTGAAGGTAAGGTTCTTGTAGAAAAAGTAAGTAATGATCTGAAAAAGAAAACATAACTGAGAGGTTCGAAACAGTGAAATATTCGAATGGGGAGATCTATGAAGAGATGAGCCAACCTTGCATAATCTAAGTTACGACCATCGACTGTGTACGAGAAGTGAATATGAAAGATAACAAAACTGAGCAATTGCGAAATCACTAGCCTCATTACAGCTAGCATTCTTTCAAGTCCGCTTATGCCAACACCAACATGAGCGGCTTGGATCATGCTCACATCATTTGCACCATCGCCTATACTTGAAGTGATTTTGCATGCGCCTTTCTTACCAAAGCTGGTAACCTTCCAAAGACAAGAAAAAAAATGGTGCTTTTTAGAGTGAAAAACACTTGGAATGCTTTCAATTAAAGAGTGTAGGAAAACGCCGAGTGGATAGTTAGGGCAAAACTTCAAAAAGGGAAAAAAAAAATGTAGAGCATAATTTGCCTAAAAACCAATTAAAAACAATAACAAATAATGATTGGCAATAGTATTTCAAAAATCATATAGTACATGGTTAGGTAAGATCAAACATCAAGTAGTACTACAATTAAGATGGTAAATGAGTTGAGCTAAGGTCGAGGAATACTTAAGTCGAGCTTGACTCGTTAAAATGCAAGCTCGAGCTCAAATGACAAGCTAAAGCATAACTTGCAAAAATAACAATAGGCTTGCGAGCTTGAGCCAAAAATAAACGTGCAATGGGAGCTCGTTGGCGAAGACATCTAAGTGATTGGTGGCTAGAGAAGTATATGAAGTGTTGTGGGGCATCGACATGACCAGCATTTGGCTAGTCGAGCTGGCTCACGAGCTTACGAGTCGAACCAGTTTAAACTCAAGCTTGTTTAATAAATGAGCTGAAAAGCTCGAGCTTGATAAGCTGAACTCGTGAACTCATTAATAAGTCAAGTTCCAGTCAGCTCACGAGCTAGCTCGGCTCTTACACCCCAAAAATACAATAGCATGGAAACATTTCATGTTTGATTGACAAGCAGTACATTCATGCATAAAGATGCTGAAAACATAAAGCCTCATTCCATTTGAATGTTAAGAACAACTCCTTTGTTTTCTGTATAAGCCTTGATTTTCATGATAGAAAATGTGCAATACAAAACTTAAGCAAAGCATTTTGCATGTTGGCTTCGTAAGAGAAACAACATCCACATTCCAAATTCATCACAAGGAAAATTGTTTTAGGATTAAAGATTTAAATAATAGAAAGCCTAACAATGATGTAATGGATGAATACAGTAGACATGTACCGTTGACCATTTTAAGGTTGAAGAGAGATAAATATGAGAAAATTACCAAACAAGGCCTTAAGCAGGTGGAAGCTACTCTATAAGTTATTTACATGGCTAATCGTCGATTCACTATGAATACAAGTTATAATTAATAAGAAAGATAGTCCTTCCCATTCAATTATTCATGAAAGCAATATAAACTTGGCCTACATCATGAGCCCACTAACTGAAGCATTCATATTTTGCTATGGAGTTTTTGATAACTAGTCCAATCCTCCAAATCTTACTTAAATACTCTAATACCAGTTAGAACGTATTTCTATAAAAAAACAACAGCATATATGACAAATTAAGGGAAAAATTACTTAAATCGCAATATTTTCCTCGTTGCAAAAAGATAAATTACATACAAATATTAATCAATTTAAAATCCTGCAAATTCAAGATGAATAAAATATATTGTGCACAATTATTGACAGCTTTTAAAATCCCGCAAGTAAAAGATGGAAAAGAATCAAGTTTCAATTAGTAATCAATTCAATATAAAACTAAGAATTCCATGAAGCTTTTCCAAGAAAACCTAGCACGCACTAAAATCGACTGACAGCAATGAAACTACAATGATCTTAATTATACACATCTACATAATGATTTGTAATTTATTTACAGCAAAATCTGGAAGATGCGAAATATAAACTAAAAGTCTACCACGATAGAACCATAATACCTGTGCTTTCTGCAGAGGTGAAACACGACAGCAAACTACCGAACTGCAATTCAAACTCAACTTGAGAAGGCTAACTCGCAAAGCATCAAACATTTACCATCAATTATAAGAGCCAATTTGACTTCATATGGAGAACGGAGGGATTGTTGCGCCTCCACTAGATGCCTGTCCAGTTCTTGCTTAACGGTATCTTTGATTACGCGGGCAATTTCTACAGGATCACCCTGATGTTGAACTAATTATTCAATACGCATGGATTTAAAAGAAAATGATTTTTTTCAATTAAAAAAGTCAAAGTACCAAGAATTGAAACCTTCTTTGAAAATAGTGACTTAAGTATGATGACTCGAAAATAATAGGTAGAAAATTGGTGGTATAATGCGTGCAAAATCATATCAAATCATATATGTAGAATTATATCAATTAACATAGGTTTGAATCATATAGCCATTTGCTTTTATTTAGGCAAATGGATCTATATCTATAGGAAAAAAAAAGAATAAAGTAGCACCAATCAACCTGCTAAAGGTGGATAGAAATCAACTCATTCACTATCATTGCACTGTAGGTTACACTTACCCTATCTTCTGCATCTCTGATCCGATCAATTTCTCAACTGATGATAAATTGTTTTGTTAATCAAGTTGCATGCTGCATTGAAAAAAAAAAAAAACAAAAAAAGGTTACCAGCTGCCAATATTAAAAAATTTCAACATGATAAAGCAAAAAACTAATCATAATAACTACATACAACTAAAACATATGAAAATATAAATTCAAGTTTATAGATATTCAGTAAAGTTGATTGATGTATTAATCAAACTTACCATATGCCATATTGATAGCCGTTTCCATCTTATCCCAAAGCTTTATGCCAGCTCTAGACAGAGTTTCTATGCACAAAGGTACACCTTCTTGAAGTTTGTCTTCAATAGCAGTGCAACCAATTAGTACAAGATCCTTCTCAATAAGCTCAGCAACCTAAACAATAGCTTAGAAGATTATCACAAAAATACTATCAAGTTTACCATTAAAGAATTAACATTCCATAAGAAAATGAAAAGGCCCATCAGATAAAGACATTGCCTGAGCACAAAAAGTAAATAAATAAAAAAAAAAAGGAGCTTTGAGCTACTACGTAGAAGCCATGTAATGTTCAGAAATCAGTATCAAATGAAGGAGCATGTGAGTTGCATACTTAGAGAAACATAAATTAAAAAAAAAAAAAAAATTGTGTATGCATGGCGTAGGACAGTGCCATATGTAGAAGGAGCTGATACGCTGGACCCATTGGCTTACATAGTCAGCGGATGTCAACTAAAATACCTTTATAAGAAGGATGGGAACATTTGTAATATGTGTAAAAAATAAAAGCATCAGTTCAAGATTCTATTTTTGATGAGACAAACTAACCAGCTAGTTAATGACTTTGTAGACAGCAAACAGACAAAAATCCTTCACACAGAGACTTGAGCCTGGAGGCCTACTAATTAATATTAAAAATTTTATTATGTTTAAGGTTCTCCTTTTTGTTGAAAATGACATATTTATGCATGGTATGAACTCTTCACAAGCTAAGATTCCATAACAAGAACTCTTTGCATGCTTTTCCATAAATCATAAAGTACGAATCATAAATCTCTTTTATATATTGTGCTTGTAAGATATGGTCCTTTAGTTTGATAATACAATGGGAAGGATATATTGCACTGAGGCCAACCGCCCTGAGTGGAAACACAAGAGAATTGATTTTGACACTATATGGGCACAATCTCTCTAAGGTTCTTCTTCCTCATAACTAATTGTGCTAAGTAAATGACTAGCACATCATGATATTCAAGGAATAAAATGTTAACATAAATGATATAATAGTACACTCATAGTTTTGATCATGAAATGTATAGTGCTTTCTCGTTATAAGTTGTTGCACTTCCTTCATGGCATTTTAGCTTGTATATTGAACATTTACTAATGATTTACACATATTTCTTGCTGACTTTATCTGATACAGTTATTAAATCTCGAGATGAAAGGTCGACAAGGCGGGAAAAATTTGCTTACGTAGACCGTACGCAGCGCTGCGTACGGTCTACATGTTACATGGAGGGTATATGGAGGGTTTCATGTGTTATTTCACGTAACCTCTGTGTACACTCCATGTACCTTCCCTGTTATTTGGATGGTACATGGAGGGTATATGCTGAAGTGGCCGCCTCCTACTAGAGGGCGTATGCGAGCTGCGTCCGCCCTCCGAATGCAATTTTTTTCCCGACAAGGCAGACAAAGAGACCTCAAGTCGAGGCTGATTGATAGTTATTGTCGGTCCTTAGCCTTGGTCCAACGAGCCGGTCATGTAATGTCAACCCAAGTTCTGGTTTTTTAATTTGTAGGTGGCTCCACTTGTGAGGCAAAGTCACCCCATCTGTATTGAATATTTATATTGATTTCATGAAAATTCTTCAAAACATTTTTTAAGTTATATTAACACCATTTGCATGGAATAAAATGTCACAGGGCACAAAGCTTTGGACGCTGTTGAGCTTTGATGCCAACTCGGGTGCCCACACATCAGTATCACACAATACATGGAACTTGCAAAATCTGTTAGCCAACCAGTACCCGTAGCAGACAAGTGTTTTTTTAAGGTCTGCTTTTTATTTTTCTAAAACTCCTCGAATTGCAAGAATCAAACTAATTTTAAAAAAAAAATTCTACAGAAATAGTAAAAAAATATTCATTTTAATCCAAGTGCCTTAAAAAAATTTTACCTTTTTTTACAAATAGAGTCTCTAATACAACACTTTCTATGCCCAAAAGAACTTTAAATTTAAAGATTTGAGTTTAGAGGAAAATATGGTTAATTTATCTAAAAATAAACAATTATTCCACCAACACGAAACATTCGATTCTATTTAATTATGAATGGTTCATTTTTGCAGTTCCCAAAAGTTATTAACTTTAATATGCAAGAACTGTAAATAAATTGAAAAAATTATATCTTTAAAATGACGGAAAGCAGAAATAGGATAGCAAGAATATCTGTAGAGTATGGCGGAGAAAAAGCCGGAGGGGGAAGTTTCATAGCGGAGAAGAAGGCGGAGGACGTTGCAGAGAGAAGGCCACTTCAGTCCTCCCAAATGGATCTATAAATAAACGGCATCCTCACCTCATTGCCACATCGCTATCCCAATTAGTTCTCTGAAGCAGAAGAAGAAGAAGAAGATAAACCCCCAACCCCTCCAATCCCTCCTCAGTCACTTCTCCCCCACTCATGGCCAAGAACAAGAATAAGAACAGGAACGTCGCTGCAGAAACCTCAGAAAGTGCCAAAAAGCCAACTTTCGAGAAATTAAAAGCCCTCAACGCCAAACTCCTCAAGGAAGTCGAAGAGCACCGGCAAGAAAACGAGCAGCTCCGCCACCAGCTCGCCCAAGCCACAGATAAGCTCGATGCAGCAGAAATGCGGCTGCTTGCCGCCATTAAAGAGAAGGACGAGAAAGATGCAGAGCTCGCTGACCTAAAAGAAAAGGTCGGGCATGCTGAGGAGATCGCAGATCCCGAGCTTGGAAGAAGAAGACGGAGAAAGTGGCTCTACCCGGCGGCTGCTGCTGGTTTATTAGTAGGAGTAACTGTAGTGATTTTAGGTTGCAGGAGCAGTAGCTCTAAGAATTAGTTTTATTTTCACTTGATTATTTGATTCTTTATGATCCTAAATGCAATAAAATTTTATATTCTTTTTTTATTATTTTTAATGTTTATATGTTTGAAATATTTTTATCATTGCCCAAATTGAAGAAGAAGAACAAAAAAAAAAAATCTGAAGAGGAAGAAATTACGAGGATTGAAAACAAAATCCGATCAGTTCGAAGGTCATCTCTGCTCCTCGCTCGGATGATATTATAGACTTGAACTCATGAGCAGGCTTCACGCGCAGTTTCATTAATATACTTAATTTATAATAATGCTTAGCATTCTATCGAAACTATAAGTATAATTCATTATTTTTTTTTAAAAGAATCATTTACTTCTCTTATTTTTTGTAAAAAATTATTTATTCATATTTTTATGTAAATTCAATTATCTTATACTTATATTATCTTATAATAAATTAATTTAATGCACATATGCAAATAATTTAAACTTTGTTAGAGATGTTAATTCAAGAAAACCATTATTAACATTATTAGTCAAAATGAGTTTATAAAAACTAAACATGAGCTAATTATTGAAACAACCACCGTCAAGTGTGTGTATATATATATATATATATATATATATATATATATATATATATATATATATATATATATATATATATATATATATAAAATTAAAGTTTGTGTTAGATATGTAAAAATAAGAGTTGAGTGGTATGTATGTAAATCTTCCATTAACTACTTGAAATTCAAAACATTACATTAAAAATAGGAGTATTGATTGATAAATAGGATTGTAACTTGAACGTTATTTTTTTGAATTGCTCGGACCAGCTGCATTTCTTTCATAAAAAATAACTTTAATGTCGTTAGAAAAAATATTTCTTAAAATTTTCTGTGTATTCTATGTGAAAGTGGTACTCAAATTAGTTGGCTCATGAGATCCAGTCTCAAATCTAGCGGGATTGCGAGTCCAAAAAATTAGCCGACAATTTGGAACGTCAACAAATCATATATATATATGTTAAAAAGAATGGTCATAGGCTATTATACGAGCCCCAACAGCCACCCCTAATGTGCCGAACTATTTGAGTACCATACCGCCCTCCATAAACCGCTCATGACTATAGAAAGATTCAAACCCCTGACCCGAGGAGATATATATATATATATATATATGTATATATATATATATATATAGAAAAATTTACAGCCACCCAAACAAACACTAAATTGTGTTTTAATTGCTATTATTTTTCTTAAACAACCTATAACTTACATTTTACCAATCATTAAAAGTACATTAATACCTAAAACATACTTCATAATATCAAAAACTATAAGATAATACATGTAAATTACAAAGATAATAAATAAATAAGCATCAAATATGTATGAAAAGTGCAGCCTTAATTTTGAAAGAGAACTGGCCACTAACAATTACTTTATTCAATTTCCATGTTCTAAGCATTTATATAGTGTTCCCAGAAAAATGGAGGAAAAGAAAACTCTCAATACTCTTTAAAATTCTAATTAAATAGTTCATGCTTACAAAAACCATAAAATACAAGGCTCATACTTGTATTTAATAAATCACATATAAATGCCTGAACCTTATAATATATGTTCCCAACTTTCTAGTTAAAGATTTTGTACCACATTATAGGCAGGCAATGAAGGGGGGCATCATTTTTACATCAAAATGTGTAGATGTAAATCCATGGAGGATAACACAACAAATCCCTACAATTTGTCTGACCAAGAAACAAATCAAACTTGGTCTGACAACAAAGATAAGGCGTTGACCTTTCTACACATTCTTACAATCTCATATTGACTTTTTGGATGATCTTTAGTAGGCCTATAGATTCCCCATTTATGCCTTACCTCGATCCCAAATTCAGAGAAGGATCTGTTGAGAATGTCGGAGATGGGGTCTCAAAATTAAGTTATCTTACCCCCTGCAGCCCTCCTTGATTACTACTGCCTGTTCTACTTTGCTAAGAAAAAAATGGGTACATAGTTATGAAGAACTTCGCTCCGGTTATAATCGCCTAAATGTCATCGTCTTCGTCCTTCATCGAGTTGGGACCATCCTCAAAACCGGTTCCAGGGGCGAGCTCGTTGAGGTCTAGGAATCGCCTCCTTGGTACGCTGCCTTCGCGTGCCGGGCTTTCGGCTTTCGCTAGTTGTTGGGATTGGGGCGCTTCGCTAGTAGTCGTCTCCTCAGCTTGTGTGTGATTGATCTTCTCATCATTCATTTCTTCATCTTCTTCGCCTTCTTCTTCGTCGTCGTCTTGTTGAGAACCATGACTAGTGGATGACGGTTCTAGATCATTCATTGCATCTGAGGCGGCATCGGACACATTTGAATTATCTGCCTTCTCTGACTCCGCATCAGTATCTGAAAGTTCGTATTGCTTGTAATTTATTCGTTGTTTTGTCGAGCGTTTGCTTCGCCTGAGCCCGTTCTGGAGTTCATCTACTGATCTCAATTTTGCTCCGCGTCTGCTGCGGCTTCGAAGTTTCTTGTGCTGGCGATGCTCGACTGAATCTTCACTAATACTCAATGAATCTTCTTCGTCATCTTCTTCGTATTCTTCCTCCTCGTCTTCTGCATTATCCTCCCAATGATACTCATCCCCATCCGAGCTACTGGAGGCCTTCTGCTTTCTACTTCTTAGATATTCATCATCGTATACAGCCTCTCCAACTATATCATCATCGCTGTCAAAATATGCCTCATTTTCTGACACGGCTTCAACAAATTCCTTTCCAGAATATCGTTGAGGCCTTTTCCTTCTTCGGTTGCTACAATTATCAGAAAAAACAACATAAATGTCGACGCATTTACATACATCACACGATTCATATATATTTACATATCTAACCAGACATTCATATTAACTAGGATACTACTCAAATGTTCAACATCATATCAAAAATACCACCATTATTACCTTTTAAAAGTGAAAAACATTTTTTCATGTACAAGTTCATGACAATGAAGTGTATAAGTGAATTGTGTTGCATATATGTAAGTTTCCTTAATAATAATAATAATTTTAGTCCAATATGTGGTGGTGATACCTTCGATCAAGTGGGCTGCCATGGAATTCATCATCGGTCTCTTCATATTCAATGGGATTTGGTGATTGAGAATCATACACGTGCTGAGGCGTCGGCGAGTCACCATTCAGCCCACCATTGGACACTGGTTTGGCAATAGGCTCTCTTTTGTTAACATGCTCTGGAGAATTTTGCCTTTTCCTACCAAAATCAGATTTCATAAGTAAACAAACAGCCATAAGCAACTTAAATTATGAAAATAATAATAAAAAAAATTATACAATTATTGCGCAATGAGATAGTTTACATACTTCGTGATCTTGATAGCCTCATTTATAGATCTATCATAGTCATCTGCAAAAGCATTTGATTGGAATGATAAATGAGATGAGCAAAACTACACACTCAACCCATTAATACAACGATACAGCCAAGAAACAATAAATGCTGTTGAATATGAATTGAAAAGAGACAGGTATGTAAATGCACATATTAAAAGTTAACCAGAACAGGGACCACAGTTCACACTACATAAATGCAAGGTTTCGAAACCAGGTTCAGGTCGAAAGTTTAATCGACTGAATGACTGCCGATAGCTTGTAAAGTCCTGTATATGGTGGCAAAATTTACTCAGCTCTTTCTTATTGAAGACCAGTGATAATGAAAGGTGATAATCGGTCTCAATTTTTTTTAAATTGAATGTGACCATTTCTTTTGATGAGCGACAATTATGTCGGGTGATCTGGGTCTCGAGTTTCTTAAATTTACCATTTCCCGCTCGGCAGAACTTTTGTAAACATGAGTACAACGAAGAGATTGCCAAATTTTGAAATGTTTTAAATGTCAGAAACTCAGTTCCCTCCCTCCCTTTAGTATTTCTGTCTCCCCGTTGTTCCTTGGATGCCTCTCAAGAATACTTGCTTACTTGACCTCTTCTATCATGCTGAACAAATTATAATAAAATTTAGCTCTTAACCATAAATTTAAGTATTGTTATCATTTTATTTGTTTTCTATATATGGGGCATGGTTTTTCTTCATCTTTATCATCATTTTGAATGAAATTACCGTTCATCTTCTAGCTGTCTCTCCTAGTCAGCTTCCTCTCCCTCACTCCCCCTCTCAATTTACTCTCTCAGTCATGGGAAGCACCAAGAAGGCAAATTCTATGAAGAAAGCATCGAGAGGGAGAAGGCATCAAGTACAAGAGAAGGTCACAGCAATTGGATTATTTTGAGATTGATTATCATCTATTTTCTCTTTCATTTAAATCTCCTTATACATCCTAGCTCTTAATAACCACCATACTCTATCAATCTCACCCTAAAGACACCTATAAAAAAACAATCCAATCTACCCTGGTTTGGTTCTTAATAAGTTTCACCCAAACCCTAATTGCATCCTTGACCAAAATACTTGACAAGGAACTCATCCCTCTTTTGTTAACTCCTTGTTTGGGGCTCCAATATTTAACTCTTAGATCAAAATTTCATTGGAAGCCACCTCAAGTAACCCTCCCCTCCATAACCTCACATAAAGCCTAACTCAAGAACCACCCTTGATTCGGCAATAAAAGTATATCGGACATTAGCCCGTGCTAGGTTAAATCATATTTTGGTATCGGAGCATAAGATCCACAAGTGAGGCATAAAAATAGTGATACGGGCAGTTTTTTCATTTGTTCGAAATAATTTGATGTAAAAAAAGGAATTAGAAGATTAGATGAATGAAAACCTAAAAAAAGACTAGAGTTAGACGAAAAATAAAATAAAATAAATTTATGGTTAGAAAGGGAAAAATGGGCACTATTTATAAAAAGGGGGCCGACCAGAAAATCACAAAAAAAGCCCTAAATAAATATTAGATATCAAATTATTCCTAAATAACAAAAGATATTTAAACCATTAATAACTTAATAATAAAAGATTCTATACCATGATTTTTCGATAAATTTACGTTGGTTGTCGACTACCTAACGTAAAATTTCACATCCGAGACTGAAAAAATATATGTATAAACTAGGCGAACAAAGAAAAAAGAAAAATAAAGATTTAATTCAAGTGTATTAAAGATGAAAATCAAAAAATATTTTTCTTAGAAAAAGACATTCAACATAGGTGGGTGATTTATTTTGATAAATTTTTCAATGAAGTTTATAAAAAAACGATCAACCTCAGTGATCTTAATATAATTATTAATAATCAAATATTTCATTTTTACCGTCATATTAGTAAAAACGAAGTTGCTGAGCCTTTAAAGAAAGCTAAAAGTGAAAAGTTTGTAGGACCTGATGACATATCAATTGAAGTGTGGAAATATTTAGAAGATTTTTGAGTTTCTTGGCTTATTAAACTCTTTAATATTATTTTAAAAAATAAAAAGATGATTGAGGAGTGGATGAAGAGCATTTTGGTCCCCATTCTTAAGAATAAAGAGGATGCAGAAGAGTGTGCACATTATAGAGGTATTAAGTTGATGTGTCGTACTTTAAAATTATGGGAGAAGGTAATTGAATATAGGTTAAGACGAATTACAAAGATTTCTCATAATCACTTTGGATTTTGAGATGTTTGATGGAGAAGTACAAAAAGAATAAAGAGGATCTACAAATGATTTTTATTGATTTAGAAAGAACTTACGATAAGGTTCTAAGTGTTATCCTTTGCACAGTTCTAGAGAAGCAAGGTGTTGATACGACTTATACTCAAGTCATTAAAGATATATATACTACAATTGTAGTTGTGTTCGAACAAAAAGAGGTCACCAAATACTTTTCTATTTTAGTTGGATTACATAAGGGATCGGCTTTAAACCCATATTTTTTTGCTTTAGTTATAGATGCTCTTACTGGACATTTACAGGAGGATGTGCCTTGGTGCATGCTTTTCACTGATGATATCTTATTTGTGGATAAGACTAGAGAAAAAGCTCAAGAAAAACTTGAATTATGGAAGACTATATTAGAGTTTAAAGGCTTTCGTTTGAGTAGAACTAAAACAGAATACATGGAATGTAATTTTAGTGGTAGTAGCTCTAGTGATAGAGTTGTAACTATGGGTGATCAAATTATTAAAAGGTGTGAACGCTTTAGATATCTTGGGTCTATTCTTCAAAGTTATCGTGATATAGATGTTGATGTTATTAGTATAATTCAAGTTGGCTGGTTAAAGTGGAGAACTGTTTCGGGCCTATTATGTGATTGAAAAATACCGCTTGGACTAAAAGAAAAATTTTATAAGATGTTGGTGAGACCTGCAATGCTCAGCACTGAATGTTGGCCTTTAAAAGAGAAGCATAAAAGTAAGTTAAGTGTTGCAGAGATAAGAATGCTTAGGTGGATGAGTGGCTTTACACTTAGAGACAAAATGTGAAATGAAAATATTCGTGATAGGTTTGGTGTAGCTCCAGTGGCGAACAAAATTAGAGAGAGTCGTCTTAGAAGGCTTGGTCACATTAAACGTCGACCATCTAATGATTCGGTTAGGAGAATAGATGTTTTAGATTCAACTTATGTTAAGAAAGTCAGAAGCAATCCTACAAAAAAATTGAGCATATTGTATAAAAATTGATCTTAATCTATTAGAAATAAATGAAAATATGACACTCAATAGGACACAATGGAGAAAAAAGAATCATGTAGCCGACCCCACTTAGTGGGATAAAGGCTTGTTGTTGTTGAATAACTTAATCATAATTAAAAAAGACCTCAATATACACTAACTAATACTAAAAATAGACTGATGCTTGAGGAATAAAATAAACTTAGACTACATCAAGTCCATTGAAAAGTAAAGAATTATCCTCCATCAAGTTCAAAATATGACTGAAGAAAGATATAAAAGTTCAAAACTCACTTAGCTATTGAAAGCTTTCCAACATAACATAAACAAATAAAATACTCATCCCAATGAAAAAGTCATAAATGAAAATCCATAATGAGAAGAAAAGGACAGGGAGTAAGAACATCACTACCATTAACAATATCAACAGAGCTTTTCAGCAATCTTTAAAAGCATAGCCACAACTCAGAAAAAAAAAATAATTAAAGCTTAGAAGTCTTAATACATACTGCTAACAATCCGATCTACCTAAATTAGTGGCCAATTAAAACTATTCTGAACTGATGTTAATGTAAGTAGAGATCAAGTTCCCTCCCTCCCTCTGAGAATGTAAAAAAGTTAAATGATGCAAACAATCTAGTGTGAGATGTGGGTAAGTAGTGCCGTGCGAACTATATGATGTAAGCAAGCATGCTCAAGATTGCGAGTGAAATAGGGTATATGGAGGTGAATGATATTATGGATAATGCATTGCATACGTAAGTTTCAAGATTTCAAGGTGGTGGTACAAATGAATCGAGTCACTATAGAAAACGAGAAATACTAACAAAAAGTATTTTTAATAAAATTAAAAATTAGTTGAGAAGGAAATTGTAGTGATTGTGAGGTCAGTGTCCATAAAGAACTTTCGAAGGGATATCACCGGTTGCAAAGCATTGACCAGATAAGGACATGAACATGAGTGTCGAGAAGAGCAACATCAATAAAAGAGTAGGCGGTAGGAGTTGGTGGCATTGGAGAGAAGCAATGAGAGCAAAGGTGAGACAAGGAAATCCCATGCAGAAGGTGAGCGGAGCAGTGACATCCTTACAAGAGTAGGCCAAAGTAAAGAAGAATGCTAGGCATTGTTGAGTAGAATTGTTGAGGTAAGATGCAGTCATAGAAAAATTTAAGAATGTGGTGATCAATTTTCCAACAACGATGTTTTTGCTTAATATTTTTGCTTTAATACCAAAGTGAGAATGAGTAAAGATCACGAAATGATGACATGGTGGTTTTTTTTTTTATCGCCAAGAGAAGAATTTGGTGGAGTAGTAGAACAAAAAACATAACGAAAAATAGAGTAAAGATGATTAGACGAACAAATTGCTGAAAAGAAGCGAGGTAAAAGATAGAGATACAAAAATAAAGAGACCGCGTCATTAACGGAGGAGAGAAGGCTCAACCAAAAGAAAGCATGCAAATGTAAAAACACTTCTCTTTTCATCTTCAACAGCTTAAATTACAAGATCCTAAGAGCTTATTGAAAATGATAAAACTACCCCCAAAAAACATTATTATACACAATGTAGTTTGTTGGAAACATCAAAAACCTATATTTTTATCTATAAATATAATTATGCACAAGGTAGTTTGTTCCACACCTTAAGATGTCATCAAATGCTCTCATTTGGTGATATTGTATCAACAAGGGTTTAAATGATTACCTGACCATAAATATATCCCAATAATCATGAAGAAGATAATAATTGGTTCAGTAGTACACTAAAAAAAATTGGAAGTAATCAACGACCTTGAAAAATTATGAAACTGAAATTCAACTTGTTCTTTTTATTTAGTTACAAAATACCATTTATATTAGCATGCCATTGTCAACATCTTTCCCATTAATTTTTAATAGTTTCCGAACAACTAATTATTAGTTTATAAGTCTTTTAAAGTGAATTAAGAGATTATCTTAATTTAAAAAAATCATGAAAATGAATTTTTAAGAAAATAAACCTTATAAGTAAAGGACTTGATAATGAAAATGAGTCGCTTAATATTTCTAGAAAGTAAACAATAACAACATGGTTAGATTTATCAAGTAAAATTGATTGACAAAGTTCTACTTATTATCAAGTTCAACAAATTAGCTTATTTGGGATAATGACTGCAACATATATTCTCAATTTGTGCATATTGGTCGAAGCATTTGCTGAAAAAGGTGTAATTCCAACTATTCTTAGAAATGATATTCGACATATTTGCTTGAAATTATTTCTCTTAACTAGCCAAGTTTGGAAGCTAAAGGGTGATAATTTTTCTATGAAAACATTTTATTCATGGGTAGAATTTCGCCTACAATTACGGATTGGATATGAAAATCTATAACCCACATGAAAACTATCATAGAAGATTGCTTTTCTTAAATAAGTTAAATGCCAAGAAATAAATATCTTCATACATAAACTATTGATTCCCTTTTCCAAGCTGAAAAGCTTGTCAAAGTTTACCCAGACAATGACTTTCTTCTATTCTTCAATTGCTAGATATTAGTAACATTTAGAGTCTGTTTGAGGCTGCTTATTTCGCGCAGCGCGGCCTCAAACCGTGAAGTTTTTTTTTCTCGTTTGGATGGCGCGTTGCGGCCGCCCGCCGCTAAATTAGCCAAAACGTGGGCCGCAGGATCGACCCTGCGGCCCCGCTTTATGATCTAATAATGCCTCAATTGCCCTGTGCTCCCCAATGTCTCGCAAAGCCTCTTCTGCCCTAGCTTCTGGCAAAGCCGAACCCGCGCGGAGACAAATCTTTCGTCCCACGTCTTGCAAAGTCACCCTCTGCTCCTGAGCATCTCGTGAAGCCCCTTGCGCTCCCTCGAAGCCGCCCCAACCGCTGCTTCCTCCTTCCACAGGCGCTCACTCTGTCAGCTTCCCCAGGTGATTTCAGTGCTCGAGTGGTATGTATCATGTGAATATGAAGCGCACCAGTCTCTCTTTTTTATCAATGCTTGATCTATCATCCTTATTTTTTATTTGAAATATGCTTCGGCTTTCAGTGTATTATAATGATTTATTGCAATTGTTGATCAACTCTTTATTTTGCTCATTAAAATATTGAATTTGCATGTTGTTATGTCTTCCATTGCTGTTATTCCTCATTCTTTCAAAGCTATTGAGCTCAACATTATTTTTCTTAGTAGTTTTTAATTACAAATTGTGGTATAACTTGGTTATAGATATTCAACACATGAAAGAATCGACATCAATTTATTTTATTGCACTTGAATGTATACTCTTTGTAGAGTTTCCATATATACACTAATAACAGTAAAGGTGATATGGTTACCAATGCATAAGACGCTCGCTTGAGTGTAGTGTAGTGTTTTAAAAAAAATTTATTGCCTATGAATATATTTTAATTATGGTAATTTGTATAGAAGTATATATTGATAATCATCAAACTGAAAAAATAGTTATTAAATTTTTCATTTCATTTTTTAAAACAATTTTAGCTATATTACTTGAATATTTTGTACATGTGGCTGAGGTACAAGAAAATTTTAATTTCTATCTATTCCCTTTATCAGCATCAATGTTTCATCCGTAACATTGAATTTATATCTCTAATCTCTCCCTTTATTTTCTGGACTCGCCTTCTTCTTTTATAAGACTTTTATGTAGAATTTAAGTTCTTCCTTTAACACCTAAATAACTTATTTTGAGAAATGCATGCTTGTTTTCCCAACCTATCATGCTCTTTTCATTTTATCACATGTAATCATAAGAATGAACTCATCTTTAACATTCAAATTGTCAAAACCGATCATTCAAATCAAGGCAAGGGCCTCACTTCATTGCTTGGCGTCTTAAGTCATGGTGATTGCCTAGGTATGCCTTACTAATGGCCTTCTTCTAGGAGGTTTATGAGGAATTCAAATCTCACATCTTGCATTTTGAGGTCCTTGGTGGAATTATAGTTTGATTTCAATTTTCATTTAAAATAGATTCATGTTTTTGTTAAAACTCTTTATGTTGATGGGTGCAATCTCCTAAAAAATGACATCTTATATTAAGTTATTTGTGTCATCAAATTTTTATTTTTAGATGTACATGACACACTCTAGTTATTACGCCTGTTATAGCCGTCAAGTGCCCCCATAAGGCCCACTCGAAAGAATGAGCACTAAAGAATAATTATAATTCTTAAAAATTAATTTACCAATGACAAATACTTTGGATGCGTACAAAGTGACAATCATCACATCATATTCAATTATATCGGACAACCTAATGAATTTTCAATTTTAATTGCATTTCATGTTTGAAAGGTTTGCTAAATAGATTATTGTAACTAAGTGCAACTAATCCCTTAAATTTGGTGCATGTATAAGGAAAATCTAATATTTACATATGAAGCTTATTTATGGATGCTGTGATTGATTTCTAAATGTTGGTGTTATTTTTTGATTCATGTGAGAGATGACCTATTTAAAAAACTTTCTTTTTATTTAAAAGTAGCAGTTTTGGGTTTTTTATGCTGTAATTCTTTGCTTGGAATGTGTAAAAAGTTTAATTTTTAACAATGAATGGAAGAATTTTATTTCTTCTAATATTATAAATTCATACCAATTATATAAGCATATTTTTCAACAATTTATAAGAATTATGATATGTAGTAACCATATATTTAAAATATCCCTATTCAAGGATAATTACAGAGTATTTTAATGAAAAAAAGATTCTTGCTTTGTAAATATTACATAAATTTAAGCACCAAGTGCCATATCAATTACGTATTTATGTATCACACACCTAAACTTCTATATTTAACATAACATTTTAATGCATTACATATTTAAATTTTTAACTTCTAAACTTAGTTTTTTCACTTTCTTTATATTTGGTTCAAATCTTTTATTGGAAGGGAAATTATTTTAATGTTAGATGTACTCTAGTTGACTCATTTTAGCTGATTTAAGTATCGTCTTTTCCTATTTTTCTAATTGATTTTACTGTGTGTTTCATTGTTTTGTTTTCTTGTTGTAATAAAATGACTAATTAAACTAAAAAGATTGGTACACTGGTATTGTGGAAAAAAGAAACCAAAATAATATATTGTGACATTTGTTTTAAAGAAATTGAACTATGAAATAGACCTAAGACCTATTTCAATGAGGAGTTGTGGCAAAATATTATCAAAAAATGTAAGGAATGTACAAAAAGTAAGTATGACAGGTTGTAAATGAAAAACAAGTGGGATTAACTCAAAAAGGATTGAAATTTTTTGGAATGAATTGAGACGAGGCTTGACGGGCTTGGGTTGGATCCAGTGAAACGAACAATTGATACACCCGATAAGTGGTGGGTCGAAAGACTTGCAGTGAGCATTGTTCATAACTTTCGTTAATTTGTCACTAATTTTTTTTAAATTGGGTTTTTATTAATTTCTATGTAAATGGTGCCACTACAAAAAAAATTAAGATTTATGAAATTGAGCTCGAATTGGAGGAAAAGCTCGACTGCATGTTTGGGGGGGGGGGGGGGGTGGGTTGGTTGCAACTGGAAACTATGCATGTTGCACAAGCTATGAGGGGCTTGTTAGCAACACCGTGAAACCTTGAGTTTCAGGTAATTCCACAAAAGTCCCATGCCCGAAGCAACAAAAAATGAGTCAACTTCTCGCTCCAAACATCTGAGAGTTGACAATAGAAGAAAATATGATGCTGCCATCCTTAGAAATCGGGTCTCTCAGTTGGTGTCCTCTTACAATGTTGAATCTCAGGTTTCTCGTACAACTACTATCAAACAGACACTTGAAATTCTAAATGATTTAAAAAATATTTATGAAGATGAAGCATTATACTTGCTCGCAACAGAGTTGATAGAGGACTCGGTCCGTAAAGATATCTTCGTGAAGATGTCAGCTACCGCAGAGCGTCGTATCTTCAACGTTTTCATGATTGCTTGAATATTTGAGTTTTTTATATTTTTCATCGCAAGAACATTTCTAATGCATTATCGTTGTGTTAATTTTCTAAAGTTGTACTTGTAAACTCTTTAGTATTTTCCTAATTATATGTTAATGTTTTTTATATTTCTTAAACTTTATGTTTTAATAACTCATCGGTGTTTCTTTGTTAGAGTGCAAGATATTGAACATCATTGATGCAATTATAAGAAAGTAGATATCAGTCAACATGGATGCATGCAAAAGAAGGCGCAAAAGGAGATTGGTGGTTGTCATATGCTTGATCTACAAGTACTACAACTCGTACATTATTCGGTCGTCATACATGACATCATAAATTAGCGACAAATGGGTTAGGGAGTTGCTTACGGGGCACCCAACAAGATTTAGTAATATGTCCTGAATGAGGCAGGAAGTATTCATCGATCTTTTGGAAGAACTCAATGGACCTCGTGGACTTCAAGGATCTGTCAGGACCACTTTACGTGAGGTGCTTGCAATACCATTGTTCATACTACCCCAGAATAAGTTCATGTGAGGGGCGATGGATCGATTTCAACACTCCTCTGAAACAATTAGCAGGTACTTCTCAGTCGGATTGAGCGAACTTGTTAGTCTTTCCTAACATGTCATCAATCCCGAAGATCATAAGTTTGAAATGACGCCTGTTGAGGTAATACCTCGAAAACAATATGCAATTTCACAAGATGCACGATATAGTCCTTTTTTAAGGCAATACCTCGATAACAATAAATGTACTTCAGTGGATATCCAATGATATTTAGTACATACCATTTATTTAACCAGGTTTGCATTAGCGCAATTGATGGAAGACATGTTGACGCATGTGTTCCAAACAATGGGAAGGTTGTACTCATCGGTCATTATGGTAGCCCAGCCCAGAATGTCATGGTCATTTGCGACCTTAACATGTGTTTCACTTTCGTTATGACCAGTTGCCCACAGTCGTTTTCAAAGTTGCAACACGGAATGCTAATACTAACTTTCCACATCCACTTGCAGGTACGCTCGAGTCAGAACTAATATCATACGTAATTGTAATATCTATATTAATTGCACTATTTATCAAACAAATACTCCTTGGTTGATGTTGAATATCAATTGCAGCGAGATTATCTAAAGTCATTTCCTGATACGAGATATCACATACCAGACTTTGAACGTGCAGGCAACGTTACACGAGGCAGAAATGAAATTTTCAATAAACGTTATTCATCGTTACGTGGTGTCATTGAGGACTTTTGGTCTATAGAAAAATAAATATTTGATATTTTGTGATAAGTCTTTCTACAAGTTCTCAACGCAGATACAAAATATGTTTGCTACGATGGCTTTCCACAATTACTTCGAAGACATCATTCTCGTAGCGACATCGACTTCCGTTTGGCGGACGAGGATCAGAACCATGTACCTATAGAAGCTTTTGAATACCGTCTAAACTAATCATTGGCACAGAATGACAATGAGGCTTCCACCATACGTACTGTAGACGGGGATGATACAATCGAGATGGCAGAGTTGAGGGAACATATTATTAAAGTGATAGTAGGCTGACAAATGGAGAACTTCATATTGTATTATTTATATTTTATTCAAATACTGATGTTTAAATTTCAGAGTTAATGTGTTGTTTTAGGCTTTATTTCAAATGATTAGGTTTTCTTCTGTGCTTTAACAGCTCTCCATTTGATATTAAGCGTTGAATCTAACATATATAAGAGATAATTTTTTTATTTTTATATTATAACAGTTATTCTCACAAAAGGTGCAATGATACTTATTTTAAAACCTGCAATTTCATTCTAGTATAGCAGGTTGTAGCGAAATTGTGTGATTACAGTCGAGGATGCATTAGAGTTGTCACTGGTAATTAGTGTTGGTCAGTTTTGATAATTTTTCTACTTATTTTCATCTCTTTTCAGATAGTTTTCATCTTAAAATAATTTACAAATGGATTTTATTTTGCTACTTTCAGAAAAGATGAGCTCCAAAATTTCAGAGATGTCCCGAAGATTATTATGCCACTGCGGACTAGAGACTTCATTTCTAATGTCACGTCAGCCCCATAACTATGATCGACAGTTTTACAGATGCCCGCAGAGTTTAGTAGAAAAAGTGTAACTTCGTACGATGGGCTAACGGTCATGTTTATTCCACTGTCGAAAGTGATCACGAATTGATAGTATTATTGGAGGACGATTTAGGACGAGACATACATCGTCTTCATATTAAATAATATCATCATTATTATACTTGTAATTTTATCATTTTTTTTCTTTTTTTAGCACTTTCGATACTCACTGTTAAGTGAATTGAGTATCTAAACTTTTGTTCTGTTTTGAAATGAATTTCTTCTTCTGAAGTATCAAATATGTATTATCATGATTCTTTTTAAATGAACTTTACTAAACGAGTGCGAATTGTCATTTTGCAGTAAACAATCGTCTCATAATTGTTTCACATGATTCATTACATGAATAAACAGTCGGTTTCCAGTAGCAACTTCACGAAATGATATCGTAATTTGAAAAACGAGAAACTGAATTCGCCAAAATGAACTATAAGATCTACCATTTCCTTTTTGAATTTATCATCTTAACTACTACTCTAAAAAGTAGAAACGGTAAGACATTCCAATCTTACACCAAAATACTATCTCATATTTTCTTGTTTTCGATGCAAGCTTAAACACGTTTGTAATCATCTTGTGTGTGTTTGCTCACACAACTACAAAAATAAGTTTATATAATACCAAGTTGACTATTGCTTTCAAAAATATTGAATGTCTTTTTTAACTGTATATTTGGGCAGTTGCAACTTCTCGAACTTTTACGATTCAGAATTGTGTTGTCCTAAGAAGTTCTCTACGGAGAAGTTCGATCTGTCCGTTTGTTACAGACGAGTGTGAAAACAATGTACCAGTAATTGTTTCGAAAAATGACCATTCTGCCCATCTTTAGTAAAGCTGTTTAAAACAAAACTGTAACAGCCAAATATTTGATATTTCAGAAGCAGAAATTCATTTCAAAACAGCACAAAAGTTTAGATACACAATTCACTTAACAGTGAGTACCGAAAGTGCTAAAGAAAAGAAAAAAAACTAATAAAATTACAAGTAAAATAATGATGATATTATTTTTAACCTAAAGGCGATGTGTGTCTCGTCTTAAACTCTCTTCCAATGATGTTATCATTTTGTGATCACTTTCGGCAGTGAAATTAACCTGAGTGTCAGCCCATCGGAAGAAGTCACACTTTTCTGTGAAGCTCTGCATACATCTGTAAAACTGCCGACTAGTCGGTAATGACATAACAATCTTCGCGACGTCCTTGAAATTCTGTAGCTCATCTTTCCTAAAGCGACGAAATAAAATCCATTAGTCAATTATTTTATGTTGGAAATTACCTAAAAAAGACGAAAACAATAAGAAAAACATATAAAAACTGGTCAACACCAACTACCAGTGACAATTCTAAAATATTCCCAAGTGAAACCACACAATTACGCTGCAACTTGCTATACTATAATGAAATTACGAGTTTCAAAACAATTATCATTGCACCTTTTGTGAGAATAATTGTTGTAATATAAAAATAAAAAATTATCTCTATATACGTTAGATTCAACGCTTAATATAAACGGAGAGTTGTTAGACCACAGAAGAAAACCTAATCAATTAAATTAAAGCCAAAAAAACACATTAACTATAATATTTAAACATCAGTATTTGAGAAAAATAGAGATAATACAATATGAAGTTCTCCATTCATCCGTCTATTATCGTTTCAGTAATGTGTTCCCTCAACTCTGTCATCTCGATTGCACCCTTCCCGTCTACAGTACATATGATGGAAGCCCCATTGTCATTCTGTGCCAATGACTGGCTTAGACAGTACTCAAAAGCTTTTGCAAGTACATGGAATTGATCATTGTCCGCCAAACGGAAGTCGATGTCACTACATGAATGATGCCTTCAAATGTAACTGTGGAGAGTCGTCGTAGCAAACACAATTTGTACTTGTGAGAACTTGTAGGAAGACATATCATGGAGTATCATTCATTTCCTTTTTCATAGACCAAAAGTCATCTCAATGATACCACGTAACGATGAATAACGTTTATTAAACATTTCATTTCCGTCTCGTGTAAAGTTGTCTGCACGTTCAAAGTTTGGTATGTGATATCTCGTATCAGGAAAGGACTTTAGATACCCTCGCTGCAATGGATATCCAGCCTCGACCAAGTAGTATTTGTCTGATAAATAGTGCAATTAATATAGATATTACAGTTAAGTATGATATTAGTTCTGACTCGAGCTTACCTGTAAGTGGATGTGAAAAATTATTATTGATATTCCGTGTCGCAGCTTTGAAAACTTGACTGTCATGTGCGCTGTCCATCCAACCGGCCATAATGAAAGTAAAACACATGTTAAAGTTGTAAGTGGCCATGACATTTTAGGTCGGGCTACCACAACGACCGATGAATGCAACATTCTCATTATTTAGAACATGTGCGTCAACATGTGTTCCATCAATTACATCAATATAGTCTTAGTTAAATAGGGTATGTACAAAATATCACTGAATATCCACTGAAGTAACTTTATTGTTATCGAGGTATTACCCTAAATAGAGACATATATCGTGCATCGTGTGAAATCTCAACTGACGTCATTTCGAACTGAGAATTTTCATATTTGATGACATGTGAGGAAAGACTAATAAGTGCGCTCAATCCGACTGAGAAGTACCTGCAAATTGTTTCAGATCACCATCGCCGCTCGCATACTCATTTTAGATAGTATGAACATTGTTATTGTGAGCACCTCACGTGAAGTGGTCTAGGCAGATCTATGAAGGCAATGAGCTCCATTGAGTTCTTCCAAAAAATCGATGATTACTTTTTGCCTTATTCAGAACATATTACTAAATCTTGTTGGGTGCCCTATAAGCAACTTTCAAACCCATCTGCCGCCAATTTATGAAGATGTCATGCGTAGCAACTGAACAATGTATGAGTTGTAATACTCGCAGATCAAGCATATGACAGCCACCAATCAACTTCTGTGTCTTCTTCTGTCTGCATCCATGTTGACCGATATCTGTCTTCAACGTGCATCCATGATGATCGGTATCTTGCATTCTAACAAAGAAACACTGATGAGTTAGTAAAACATAAAAGTTTAAGGAATATAAAAAAATGAAACATTAGCAAATAATTATGAAAGCACTAAAGAGTTTACAAGTACAACACTAGAAAATTAACATAAGGATAATGTATTAATAATGTTCTTGCGATGAAAAATATAAAAATAAATAAATATTCAAGCGATCACGAAAACGTCGAAGATATGACACTCTGCGGGTAGCTGGCATCTTTAAGAAGATATCTCTACGAACCAAGTCTTCTATCAACTCTGTTACGAACATGTACAATGCTTCATCCTCATAAATTTCTCTTGAATCATTTTGAATTTCAAGTGTTTGTTTGATAGTAGTTGAATGAGAAGCCTAGGATTCAGCATTGTGAAAGAAAACGAGCCAGAAGATCTGATTTCTAAGGATAGCAACACTAAATTTTTTTCTATTAACAAGCTTCAGATGCTTGGAACGGGAAGTGGACTCATATTCATGATGCTCCGGGCTTGGGACTTCAGCAGAATAGGTTTCCCATATTCACGGTATTGGAAGCAAATCTCGCCTCGCTTAGGCAACATGCATACTACCCCGTTGCAACACCCCCCCCCCCAAACAAGTGGTCGAGATTTTCCTCCAATTTAGACTCAATTCCATAAATCTTAAATTTCTTTCCAGTGGGCACCACATTCATAGAAATTAATCAAAACCCAATTTTAAAAAAAAATTATGGAGTGATAAACTAACGAAGTTGTGAAAAATGCCCACCATAAGTCTTTCGGCCCATCACTCCTCGGGTGCATTCAATTGTTCGCTTCACCGGATCCCAACCCAAGTAAGTTGAGCCTTGTTTCAATTTCTTCCAAATTTTCTAATCATTCTTAAGTTGATCTCGCTTATTCTTCATTTGCAACCTGTCATACTCTATGTCTGTGTATTCCTTGAAATATTTGATAATATTTTGCCACCGTTCCTTATTAAAATAGGTCGTGAGTCTATTTTTCAGCTCAATCTCTTTAAAGCAAAAATCACATAATATTAATTTCGTTTCTTTTTCCCACAATACTGATGTACCAACCTCTTTAGTATTATTAATCATTTTATTACTACAATAAAACAAAGCAATGAAACATAACAGGAAATGAGCCCACTAGAGTACATCTAACATTAAAATAATTTCCCTTCCAACAAAAGCTTTAAACCAAATATAAAGAAAGTGAAAAAAATCAAGTTTAGAAGATAAATATTTAAATATGTAATGCATTAAAGTGTTATGATAAATATAGAAGTTTAGGTGTGATATGTACATAAATAATTGATATAGCACTTAGTGCTTAAAACTTATGTGATATTTCCAAAGCAAGAACCCTTTTTCATTAAAGTACTCTATAATTATCCCTATATAGGGATATTTTAAATATAGGGTTACTACATAGTATAATTCATATAATTTGTTAAAAAATATGCTAATATGTTTGGTATGATCTGTATAATATTAGAACAAATAGCATTTCATCATTCATTGCTAAAAAATTAAACTTTTTTTGCAGTTCAAGCAAACAATCTCATCATAAGAAACCAAAAACTCTCACTTTTAAATAGAAAAAAATGAAAATAGGTCATTTGTCACCAGAAGCAAGAAAACAAAATCAATATTCAGGAATCAGAACACAATAAACCATAAGCTTCATAAGTAAAGATTAGAATATCCTCAAATTATACATGCACCAAACTTAAGGGTTTAGTTGCACTTAGTTACAATAATCTACTTAGTAAACATTTCAACCATGAAATGCAATTAAAAGTGAAAATTCATTAGGTTGTCCAATATAATTGAATGTGATGTAATGATTGTCATTTTATATGCAATCAACCTCATTGGTAAATGAATTTGTAAGAATTATAATTATAATTCAATGCCTATTTCTTTCGAGTGAGCCTTATGAGGGCGCTTGACGACTAGCATGCGTAATAGCTGGAGTGGGTCGTGTACATCTAAAAATAAAAATTTGATGACACGAACAACTTAATATAAGATGTCATTTTTTTAGGAGATTGCACCCATCAACATAAAGAGTTTAACAATAGTTAATTTTCCAAACAAGCATGAATTTATTTAAAATGAAAATTGAAATTAAACTATACTTCCACTAAGGACCTCGAAATCTAAGATGTAAGATCTGAATTCCTCACAAACCTTCTAAAAAAGGTCATTAGTAAGCATACATCGGCAAGCACCGAGACATAAGACGCCAAGCAATGAAGTGAGGCCTTTGCTTTGATTTGAATGATCGGTTTTGACAATTTAAATGTTAAAGACAAGTTCATTCTTATGATTATAACTTGAGATGTGATAAAATGAAAAGAGCATAACAGAATGGGAGAACAAGCATGCATTCAGCATTCCACAAAATAAGTTGATCAGGTGTTAAAGCAAGAGCTAAAATTCTACAGTGAAAAGTCTTATAAAAGATTAAGGTGAGTCCAGAAAACAAAGAGAGAGATTGAGGATATAAATGATACGAATGGAACATTAATGCTGATAATTTTTTCGTAGCTCAATCACATGTACAAAATATTCAAGTAACATTATTAAAATTGTTTTAAAAAATGCAATGAAAATTGAATAATCATTTTTGTCAATTGATGATTATCAATATATACTTTTAAACAGATTATCATAATTAAAATTCATTCATAAACAATATAACTTTTTTAAGCCCCATACTACACTCAGGCGAGCACCTTATGCATCGGTAACCATATCACATTCACTGTTTCCAGTGTACTCTACAAAGAATATACCTCCGAGTGCAATAAAATAAATTGATGTTAATTCTTTCATGTGTTGAATATCTATAATCAAGTTTATACCGTAATTTCTAATTAAAAACTACTGAGAAAAACAATGTTGAGCTCAATAGCTTTGAAAGAATGAGGAATAATAGGAATGAAAGACAGAACAAAATGCAAAATCAATAATATAATGAGCAAAATAAAGAATTGTCCACATGACAAAAAAAAAAGAAATAATAATTGCAGATCAACGATTACATTAATTCTAATTAAAAAGACAAAATCATATAATACACTGAAAGGTAAAGTATATCTCAAATAAAAAATAAAGATGATAGATCAAACATTGATCAAGAAGAGACAAGAGCGCTTCATATACACATGATACATACCTTTCAAGCACTAGAATTGCCTGGAGAAGCTGGCGGAGTGAGCGACGGTGGAAGGGGAAGCAGCGGTTGGGGTGGCTTCGAGGGAGCGCGGGGCACTTCGCAAGACGTTCAAGAGCAAACGAGGTGGCGGCTTCGCGAGACGCAAGGCAGAAGATTTGTCTCTGCGCGTGTTCGGTTTCGCCAGAAGTTAAGGCAGAAGAGGCTTCACGAGACGCTGGGGAGCGCGGGGCAATGGAGGCATTATTAGATCATAATGCGGGGTTGCAGGGTAGATCCCGCGGCCTGCGTTCCACATAATTTGGTGGCGGCTAGCCGCAAGCGCGGCATCCAAACGAAAAAAAAACATTGCAGTTTGGAGCTGCACTGCGCGAAATAAGCGGCCTCAAACGGACCCTTAGTCTCCCTGATAAATCTAAGAACGTGTAACTTCTTTCACCCTGTATTGTATTATTTTATTCTTTTTCTATTTAGATTTTGGGGGCCTGCTTATAATACATAAATACTTTGTTTCTTTTTTTAATAACAATGGTAAGACCCAGGCCTTTCAATTATATATATATATATATATAAGAATGGTCGGAGGCTACGAGCCCCCAACCAACCTCCTATGTCTAATCACTCGATCTAGCATTGCAGGCAGAAGCACTCAGGTGGGCTTAAACCCAAGGGACTCACGACTGACAACGTAGCTGCTAACCAAAGAATCAAGGCGATCAACACATCAATATACACATACATATATATCTACACACACACACACATATAAATGATGGCTCTTTCGTTCTTTAGGGTTTCGCCCGAAGGCAAAACCGAGCATCCCTATTGATTTTCTCCCCCGCCAATTGATTCGTCGTGCTCGAAGAAGGTGTGCCTCGTCGTCATCCGGAGCTCGCATCATCTTCTGGAGCTCGCGTCGCATCTTCTGGAGCTCTCGTCCTCTGCTCCGTTTCATACGAGGTCGTCGTGTCTGACTACAGTTTGATTTCGTCATCATCCGGAGCTCATGTCATCATCTAGACTCCAGTCGCGTCATCTGAAGCTCGCCTCTCTGCTCCATTTGATACGAGGGCGTCTCTCTCTCTCTTCTCGTGTCTCTGATACGAGTCGCGGCCTCAGATTTGCGTGCTTCTGTGGTGTTTCTGCTGCCTTCCGTTTGCGTCTACCGCTGCGAGCTCTCGATTGAAGCTTAACAGTGGCTCGGACGTCACGTCCTCCTCCTCTGCTCGAACCATCTCCTGTCCACCGAGCTGTCTTGTGTTGGCTTCCTTGGTCGCTCTCCGCACTCTTCACTATATGGCTTCGGACATAACGTATGTTGCTGCCCTTGCGGGTGTACACGCCTTAAGTACTCCAAATCATGTTTCTTCCCACCTTCCTATGCACAGGCAGAGGGTGGCGAATTCTGCTACATCAAGAAATTTGATAGAAAAATGGGAAACCAGCCATCTTTCTTACGGAAGCAAAATGTAATCAGCTTCCTCACGCCTGTCGTCTGAATCTAATCAGGAAGTTCCTTTATGGCCATCCAAAAATGGAGCTTATTCGTAAGGAATTTGAGCTTATGCACCTTATTGGGGAGTGGAAAGTTGGTCTCTTAGATGGAAGACACATTCTTATATTCAACTGAAAAATGAAGATGATTACACTTGTTTATTTGCTAGAAAATTGGTTTGGATTGATAATAGAGCCATGAAGATTTTGAAATGGTCGATGGATTTTGACCCCCAGACGGAACCACCAACCATTCCGGTCTGGATTCGCCTCCCTGGCCTCAAAATTCAGCATTTTACTCAAGAAATGTTGTACTTTATTGCCTCAGCCTATGGTAATCCATTCAAAACGGACACTCCTCTTAATCTTTCCCGTCCCTCTGAAGCCATGGTACTTGTTGAAAGGCAGATCGTTTCAATCTCATGAGAAAATTTGGATAGGATCACAAAATTAAGGATATTGGCAAAAAATTGTTATTGAGCCTTTCTCTTCGTATTTCTTGCATTGTCGTATGTTCGGTCGTTCCAATTCTCTATGTCATCATCTACACCCACATCTAAAACCAAAAAAGCAAAGTGTTCAGCCAGAGGCAGTGATTCCCCCTCCTGATTCGCTTCAAGTTACTGACACTTTTGATCATCAGAAGGATACTCCTGAAGATGTCACTATCCTCGCAGGTGATATGCCACACAAAGCTCATAATGTAGTTCCTATTTTGGAACCTATTCTCGTGGGGGCAGGGGAGACATTTCACACTTCACCTGCCCTAGAATCTAACTTTGATGTAATGGGTGGCAATACTTCTACTGAGTTTCTACTGTCTCATCAGATAGAGCAAGTTGTTACTGTGACTCAGCACATGGAGTTCATGATGAGCAACAACCTACACCTGTCCGTCAATCTTTGGACCAATCCACGGAGCAGATGAGTCAACCTTCGGGTGATGAATGACTGGTTTATATATCCAAAAAGAAGAACAAGAATGGAGGCTTACTACCAAACCTAAGGGATGATACATTGGTTGCTTCGGGTAATAACGGCAAACTTAATAATTTGTTAGTTGACTCCCATCCTAGAACCAGAGCCAGAGGCAGGGCTAAATTGAATTTCATAAGCTAAATGCTGGCAGACTTTATGTACAATTTCTATGTCTACTTTTTAATCTTTTTTTTTTGGGGTCTACATGTATCTTATGTCTGTGGTGTATGTCGAAGGGTTAGGGTCACTTTGAACCCTTTCTTTCCAAACTATCTGCATCTTTCATTTTATTTTAAAAAATAATATTTATATATATAAATATGCAATTTCAATGAGTATTATATTAACAATTATCATTAATTTTATTAGAAGATAAAGTGATACGTAGTTGTGATATATTTGAGTGAGTTAGATTTATCATAAAGAAGAATTAAGATATAGATGAGAATATAACTTCTAAAGTTAGGATCGCCGACTAAAATGGAGAAGAGACTAATGAATATCTTGTGGTAGAGAGATATCATGCACATTTAAAGTTGGATTTTATTAAATTAAAATAAGGTCAATTATATTGTATAAATACAAGTATTTAAAACTTAAAAGTAAATAAATCGTCGATACAGAGCAACAAAAATTAAAAAATATTAAGATGAAAGTATGGCAAAATTAGGAAGAATAAATTAAAAAATTAAAATAAATGAAAAGGTTTAGGGTGACATCAATTGATGATAATATAATTGAAGATAGATGTAGGCTTTGTTTGGGAGCACGACAGAGTCCCGTTCAGAACCCGAACGCCGACGAAATGAGATTTATCTGTTTGGTACAAGAATGTCGTCAGACGTTCTTCAAACATATCAGTATTTTATTGTCGTTTCAAATTATGAAGAAGTCACTGCTTCTGGCCTGCGTTCGGCGTTTCACAGATAAAATTGTCCATAATAATCACTTTTCGTTTACCAGCTTCACGTCGGTGGAGATCTCCCAGAACTATAATCCTTATCAATACCTCACCATCATTGCTTGCACTCGAGCTAGAAGACAACGCCCGTCGGCCGGAAGCATGTTCCACCAGGCCCCCGCTAGCTTCAGTTGAAAGAAAGCTCTCGCTTTCCCGATAATTGCTTGATCACGACCGCAAGACTCTAGAGTACTCCAGATGACCAATAAGGGCTTGGATGAAGCTCAAAGTCGACAGCTGCATCGCGTACCTCCTCAAGCTATTGCCATTCCCAACAACACCAGAAGCAGTCGAGGTTTGATAAGGATCTGATTCTCGGTCGTCGGATGTTTCCATGGATTAAAATCCTTGTCCTCCGTTAGAATTCTTAAGAAGCTGGAGGAACAAAATAGGCCCATACTTTCAATAGCACAAAAGTAGATGAAATAAAGGTGAAAATTATTAGATATATATCTTCTTTACCTTATAAAAAGTTGCGAACATTTTTTTTATTTAAATGATTTTTTAACAATAATAAAAAGCTCATTTATTTCGTTTCTGTTTTAAAATCCTGTATAATGTAGCCTTTTTAAAGATGAAGAGGTCTCAAACAAAGCGTAAAGTAACTTGAGCAACGATAATAATGAAATAACAAACCCACTATAAATGTGAATAAACTTAACGTTAGACGACTACCAAAAAAATTATGATAATATGGATAATAATGGGAGCGTCACTTCAGTTTCAAAATGTCGAGTTTGGCACTAACTTGACCAAAAACTATTTGATCTTCTTTAAAAATATATGATAATATGGATAACAATGAGAGTGTCAATTTAGTTTAAAATGTTGAGTTTGGGACCGACTTGACCCGAAACTATTAGACCAGAACCTTATTCATTTATTATACAAGAAAGAATGTTAGATAAAAACCCGATTGACCTAAACTCTCAACTTGCAAAACTCATTTATTATATGGTTCATATGATTTGTTTGTGTGAACAAGACCTAATTAAACCCAAATATTAGATATTGTCATGCAGGACAATTGTTAACTAATTAAAGAAGTTATGAATTTTAAACCTGTAAATTAAACAAATTACTTTAGAATCCATTTAATTTTTTTGGGTCAACTAAAAGCCAAATTAAATAAATAATTAAACAGTTTTACCCAAATACAAACCATATTATATTCAAGTTAACCCCGAACTAAAATTTTTTTTCAACTATGTTTGTATTGGGTTGTCATATATGGTTATTCATTAACACCCTTAGATAAAAGTTATTCAAAATGAATTACAAATAATAGCCTCAACAAATCAAGTAACACTTGACGGCAACAAACAAATAAGGATACCCAAGCCAACCCCAAATTGTTGGGAAAGGAATGATGACTATTCATGCATACCGTTTGAACCCAAGCTATCGATAACATGCATCAACTTAATATCAAACCAAAAGTTTGAATCCATAATAACATAATTCGGCATTCAAGAGAGAAGGATAAAGGGATTTAGTGGGCATAAATAGGGGTGTGAACGAGTCGAGCTTAAATAAACCCAATGTTTTCTCGTGTTTGACTAGTTCAAAAATTCATCTATTCAAAATCAACTCCTGTTCGAAATAGCTCATAAATAAACAATTACATATTCGGCCTGATTCGAATCTTTTGTTCATTTGCAACATGCATTTGACTCTAATTTAACTCAAATAATTTAAATTACATAAGTTTCAATATTTTAAAAATTAATATAAAAATGCTATAATAAATAATACTTATTTAATTATTTAATTAATTCGAGCCGCAATGAGCCAAACATGATCAAATAAAAGGTCAATTCATGTTTGGCTCATTTACAAATCAAGCTCAAAATAATTGTTGGGTTTATCTCACTTATTTAATGAATGAATTGAATACAATCTACTAAGTGAACCATAAATGGGCTATAAGTGAACAACGAGCCTTTTTTATAGCTATAGATGTGGCAACTACTATCATTCCTCTTGGGATTCACATTGGAATTGAATCGTGGATTTTCATTTGATAAATTTGTATATGTAAGTCAAGAGCATTATGGTGCACCCATGGATTGAGAGTGATTAGAAGATTAGTTATGAATCCATAATTGTGCCTTTTCCAACAATATAGGCTTATAGGCTTGTGGCATTATTAGTTGCACTAATTGTCCTACATCACAAGATCTTGGACATAGGATTTGTGTTTTCATACTCAAGCTTCAAATGATAAAGAAAAAGAGGTGGAACATATGTAGGAGTGTGTATCCAATCTCTCAAGAAAAAAGTTTATTGATGACCATCCCAACAAGCTTCTGAGTGAATTATCACCCAAGAATGACATTCAACATCAAATTGATTTGTTGTCTGACATAACATTACACAATCTTCATCATCATCAAATGATTCTAATTGAGTAAGTTGAACTTCAACAAGTTACGTCTATAAATATTTAACTCCAATGTCTAGTTTGCTCCTCTTCACATTCTAGAAGGAATGGTCAATTAGGATGTGTATAAATACCACAAATCTATAGAAATTGTGGATCACTTGGCCTAATGCCTTGCTAAATATTACATGGATAAAAAATGTACCCAAGAGATAATGGAAAAGTATGCCTTAAACTAGAAGATGAAAGAAGTAATTTGAGAATGTTAAAATTGCTAGTGTTGCTCGATGACAAAAACCAGCATATTCGAAGTATAAGGAAAAAAATGTATCCAAGGCATTACAAGTATCCAACTAAAACGCAACTCCTGAGTTAAGAAAGAAATAGCTTCTCCTGGGGCATTAAAGTTTCTCAAATGCTGGTACGAGCATTCAGGCTCAACTATCCAAAAATCAATTACCTTTCACCAAATAGATCATTTTCTCCCCTTTTCCCCCATTTTTTTCCCTTTGACTATAAAGAAAGCAACATAGTGATATATGTGGTCAAGGTGATGAAAATTGAATTAGGAAAGTCAAGTTCCGATGATTCCATCAAGTCTAATACAAAAAGTGTATTCCCTCTTAGAAACTTATTGATCAAATGGAAAAACTTTCTCTTCAATCTAACTATATGCGAGCATTATCCTTAGTTGTCCTGCCAAAATGGTTAAAAAAAAAGAGGCACATGTGCAGACCAAGTTAAATCCAATGCAAGAATAGGATATTTCCTTCTTTCGGGAGAAGAACAAAACCCCATTCGAGAAAAAAGATAATTCTAGGTATACTGAACCATTCAATAAGCATTTAAGTTAACCATTGATGCACAATCGCTTTCCCTGAGCAAGGACGAGAAGCAAAGGGAAAAGACAAAGATAAAAATGTGCCTTTTAAAGGAAATATTATTCAATGTCAAAGGCAAAAACTCGCACGTTTTCTGTATTGGAGAAAGTGGAGAAAAACCTAGAGATGCAATCACCAAGGAATAAAAAGGCCAATAAGAATTTTGATGTTACAATTCGGGCTTTTTTTGTGGAGAAAAGGATGTGATAAAGGCTAAGCAAACAGATCATAAAAGAGTAAGCTGCCTTTGAATTACCATTTGCGCCCCTATGTAAATATGTTTAGCTGCCTTTGAATTACCATTTGCGCCCCTATGTACATATGTTTAGCTGCCTTTGAATTAGAGCAAAGCGTCCAAATGACTTCGTTAAGACATTTTTTGGTTCATACATTGCGCTAGGATCAAAAATCAAATATTAATGATCACAAACTTAATATCTCTATCAAAACAAAGTTCTTCTTTTCACTCTTGCTACAATGCAAAACAAAGTTCATTTCACTCTCGCTATAATGCATGTTATACAATATGCAAATTTACCGATGTAAAAATCTTTGTAGGAGAAAGCAATATCCCCTCGAGTGGACTTCCAAAACATCTCTCTCCATATTGAAAATATAAAGGTCACTTTTAGCAAGATAAGTGGTACACGATCCTTTAAAATTGGGGTTTTTTTAGCACTAAGCAATTGACTCATGTTTCTTATTAGAGTCGGTGTTGTTTACATTTCCAAAATTAATTCCTTCAACAAAATAGAGAAAAACTATTTATCATTAAAGTCATCTTTCTTTTGACCGGCTCTCATATAAATTTTATTGGATGAATTAGATTTTGCCCAAATAAATAAATGAATAAATGAGATTTCACACAAGATTTAGATTTGAGGATTGCTTGACTCTAAGATCAGACACTCTCACAATTTTCTACCACACTAAGAAGCTTACAGTCACTGAGCAAAATTGATGATGAATTCATTACACTTTATTTAAAAAGCAAGAGGTTTCTCGAATCAAATCAGAAACAAGAGAAAAAAAATACAAGATGACACATTTCTAACAAATAAAAATAACATTATGATGGCTTAACTCAATGCTAAATCAACTTTGTTATGTGAGTTTCAAAGACATTCAATACCATTTTATCAAGCATCCATTTAAAATGAGAACAAGAAATTCAGACCAATGGAGAATTGGCAAAAGAAAACATATTAGTTGAAAGCCAATTCTGCAGTCATTTGGACTCAAAAAGAAATGTCATAGTGTTTCCTAAATGATAGATTAGAAAGAAAAATAAGGAGGGATTAACACGTTTTTGTCATAGAAATTGTATGAAAAATAGTATCCTAGGAGTACCATAACTTATCATTGATCAAGAGATGGGAAAGGCGTAATCATCGAACAAGCTCTTAAAGAGACTATTAAGTATGACCATGAGAGAGTCAATACAATCGGGCCAAACGGACGAATCCATTGCAGCTTTTGTTAAACCAGTTGTGAGTTCAATGTCAACGCTGCAGGATTTTCTCATTTGGCTAATAGGAAAATATGGTAGAACCACTGACAAAAAGCTATGCTAACCAACACCAAATGATCTAAAACAGTAGCAGTACGGCAGTGAGAGAACATAGCAGTGCAAGGAGAAAATAAGTATAATTTTAAACTCTATATATATATATATTATTTTTAACTATCTTAAAGAAGTTGTATGCATGCAATTGAAATTTTTTAACAAGGAATACAACAACAACAACAACAACAACAACAAAGCCTTAATCCCACTAAGTGGGGTCGGCTACATGAATCCTTTTTCTCCATTGCGTCCTATTTAGTGTCAAATTTTCGTTTAATTCTAATAGATTAAGATCATTTTTTATGCAATAAGCCCAAGTTTTCCTAGGTCTGCCTCTCGCCTTTCTTAACATAAGTTATATTTAAAACATCTACTCTCCTAATCGGATCATCGGGTGGTCGACGTTTAATGTGACCAAACCATCTAAGGCGACTCTCTCTAATTTTATCCGACACTGGTGCAACTCCAACCCTATTACGGATATATTCATTTCGCATTTTGTCTCTAAGTGTAAAGCCACTCATCCATCTAATCATTCTCATCTCGGCAACACTTAACTTAACATTATGCTTCTCTTTTAAAGGCCAACATTCAGCACCATAGAGCATTGAAGGTCTCACCACCATCTTATAAAATTTTCCTTTCAGTCTAAGCGGTACTTTTCTATCACACAATAGGCCGGACGCATTCCTCCACTTCAACCAACCAACCTGAATTCTACTATTAACATCCCCATCTATATCACCATCGCTTTGAACAATGGACCCAAGATATCTAAATCGTTCACACCTTTTAATAATTTGATCACCCAAAGTTACACTTCGTCACTAGACCTACTATTACTAAAATTACATTCCATGTATTCAGTTTTAGTTCTACTCAAACGAAGACCTTTAGACTCCAATGTAGACCTCCATAATTCAAGTTTTTCCTGGACTTTTTCTCTTGTCTTATCCACCAGGAGGATATCATCAGCAAAAAGCATACACCAAGGTACATCCTCTTGTAAATGGCCAGTAAGACCATCCATAAATAAAGCAAAAAGATATGGGCTTAAAGCCGATCCTTGATGTAAACCAACAGAAATAGTAAAATACTTGGTCAATCCTCCTTCAGTTCGAACACATAACAAGGAATATCAAGTAAAAAATAACTGGTCAAATGACATATAATTTCCCTTGCCTTCTAGTAAGAAGTAAAGGATTCGGATCTCTAACAAGAAAAATATATTATAACACGAAAATAGTATTTGTAAATCTTTCAACAAACCTTGAATGAAACTAAACTCAACGACATATCTTTCCAAGTAGGCAGCCCTTATTAAAGTTTTTTCCTATATTCCCTATATCCAGTTATAAATGCAGAATCATTTTCCAAAGCAATCAGCATTAAAAGTGATTAAATTTCAGAGGGATTTACATACATACCACCCAATTCTTATTAATTTTCATATCTAACACCCAAAACTTTAATATTACATACATACCACTAAATTCTCTCCAATTTCTCTTATCAACCACTGCATTAAACCTTTATAATTCAAAATAGCTGTGAAGGTAAGGATTGGTTCTCAGCGTACAAAGACCTCTGAAGCTCCAATCATTCTTAACCGAAACCATTGAGAAAGGTAAGCATTGTTTTTCTCCCACTTCCTCCCACCCGCCTTCGTGAGTTTCAGCTTCTCTGAATCATGTACTGGAATATAAGGCAAAATGGAGGAAAAAACGGGATTTAAGAGCATGTGGGATTTAAACGTCATTTCTTGTTGATTGACAGGATTTAGGTTAAATCCTGCTTAACTCCCGCTCAAATTCTGCCGCCAAACAGCCCATAAGCTTCGTTCATGGTGGAGCGGCTAGAAACTGCAGTAACGCGGCTGGAGGCGAGGTAGACGGCCTTTGTAGAATATATAATTGAGTGATGTGTATAAGGAATTGGGTAGAATTTTATGGTAAATATTTAACATTAAAGTTTTTGGGTTATATACGAAAATTAGTAAGAATTTGGTGGTATGTATGTAAATCTCCCTAAATTTTACTGTGATCACAAGACTCTCAAAATAATGTAGGCCTACCTCTAGTGATGAGGTTAGAGCAGACCAACCATCATTCAAGCGACCAAGAAATATTCCCCATTACAGTCTAATTTGTGGTCAAGTGTTTGAATCACTAACAAAACTGAGATTCTTAAAAGAAACTACTATTAATAAAACTTTCATCAAATCATGAGCGAATCTAAACTAAATGGGCTATTTCTAAGGGCAGCACTAGCTACTTGTGACCATTCTGAAAGACAATCATTCTCAAAGCAACGAGTGTAAATGTCATTAAGCTTTACAGTGATCTCAAGTATAAGAAAATAATGTACCTCCTCATGTATCTCAAAAGGCTCAAAAGTGTTGCACTAACACGACAAAAAATTTAGTTGGATATAACAAAAAAATTCTATTCAATCCTACATGTCACGCTCCCAAAAGAGCTCTTCAGGAGGTGGGCAGCCCAGGATCTTTATGTACTGCTTTTCGGCCCTACACCTAGCCGATGTGGGACTAAATGTCCGTGACATTCTCCTCCACCCAATCACGTGACGCCTCGTCACGGATCGGCTCCACCGAGGGCCCTACACCGTGGAGAGTCCCCACAACCGGCGAGGCAGCATCCCGCTCCGATACCACTCGTCACGCTCCCAAAAGAGCTCTTCGGGAGGTGGGCGGCCCGGGATCTTTATGTACTCGCTTTTCGGCCTCTACACCTAGCCGATGTGGGACTAAATGTCCGTGACATACAGCTTAGATCCTCTAAACCAGTGAAATGAACAAATGAAGTTTCTGAATTGTTTATGGGACTCTCTTTATACTAATAATTTACTTAGCATGTAGAAATTCGACCAATATTCCTACATTTGGTATCTTATAGCCTAGCTCTCTTTATACGAAAAAATTTACCTAGCATGTAGAAATTCAACAAACATACATAAAATAATAAAGGCATCAGCATGGTACCAAGGCCTAACATTCTTCTGTACATAAGAAGATTTTGCTAGTTAGAAAAACAAACTTGAAGCGATTCCTGTTCCCCTAAAGGTCTCTTCTTTAGTCATTTTTGTTCCAACTATTGAAAACTAATGAAAATTCATTAAATCCCAGAATACCAAAGCATTTTCTAAACATTTTAGGCATATTTCTCAGATCTTTAGAATCCATTTTAAAATGCCCAGGAATTTCAGTTGATAATGGTAATTAACCAATTATCAGGAACTTTTCAGTTAAATAATGTGCGCTTTCAGCTCATGTGTGAGCGAATATACACTTGATATGCCCACATGGATGCCCACATCTCACTGTGTGCATGTGAGTACTAGTGATATATAGACAAAGGCAATTAAATTCTGGGGCAAAAAATTAAATCATACCAAATGTATATGTGACTGGTTTTCTATCGCGCAGGGACCTTCCAGAAGAAATACCATCAGTAATCACAAAGCTATCGAGAAGGAGAGCTTGCCTATGTTGCTTCTTCAACAATCGATCTTTTCTCTGTAAAATTAACAAAAATAATAGTTTCTTCAGTTTTCTATGTATTGTATTGAATTAAAAACATGTGCCATCAAGAGCAAAGGAGCAGTATGCCAATCATACATAAATGGGAATATATATATATATATATATATATATATATATATATATATATATATATATATATATATATATATATATATATATATATATATATATATATATATATACTTGACGCAGTACCTTCTGAATTTTGTCAACCTCTGGCAGAATATCTATTTTTAACTTCTTTGCCAGTGAAACTTCAGTCCTATTCCTGCTCTCAAGAAGTTTGTCCTAGAAAACAGAAGACAAAGTAGCTTCATAAGCCTTGGGAGGGAAAAAAGGCATGTTGGAGAATAAAGGAGTCAAATCAAAATAGCATCTTATATATTGATATGGACATGCCCAGATGTAAATTGCAAATTAATTTCAATTAATGCAATGCCAAATAAATGCAAACAAAATTAAAAGAGTTAGAAAAGTTTGACTCTAAGATGTCAATATAAAGCCAATTAGTAAATAAGAACATTAAGAGTTAATGCATCATCTATAAAAAATAGCTCCAACAATTGAAGTCTCTAAGGGTCCGTTTGAGGTAGTTGTAGCTTATTAATAAGCTGCTGAAAAATAATCTGCTAATTAATAAGCTGCGGTGGCTATTATAATTTTTTTTTTAGAAAAACCAAACCGCACCAAATAAGCTGTCATCGCACCTAGCCAGGAACGGTATCAAAATGCTGATTTCAGCATTTTGAAAACGTAATTTTTGAAAAACGCTGCCAAAACGCACTTTACCCAAACGTCCCTAGGTGCGTTTTCAAAACTTACGCACCAAATAAACTGCATGAACAGGGCCTAAATCACTCCAAAATGGTCTCTATTTCATCAAATCACAAGTATCAATAAAGTTGACTAACATAAACACTGTCATTGTCGACCCCAAGCTCGGATGTGAAAAGTGGAGGGGGGCGTTAGGTAGTCGACAACCAACGTAAAACTTGTTGAAAAAATAATGAAATAGCACCGCTTAGACTGAAAGAAAAATTTTATAAGATGGTGGTGAGACCTGCAATGCTCTATGGTGCTGAATGAGAAACATGATACTAAGTGTTGCCGAGATGAGAATAATTAGGTGGATGAGTGGTTTTACACTTGGAGACAAAATGTGTAATGAATATATTCGTGATAGGGTTGGTGTAGCTCCAATGACAGACAAAATTAGAGAGAGTGGTCTTGGATGGTTTGGTCACATTAAACTTCGACCATCTGATGATCTGATTAGGAGAGTACATGTTTTAGATTTGACTTATGTTAAGAAAGGCGGACGTAGACCTAGCAAGACTTCGGCTTATTGTATAAAAAATGATGTTAATTTATTAGAATTAGATGAAAATATGACACTAAATAGGACGCAATAGAGAAAAATGATTCAAGTAGCCGACCCCACTTAGGGGGATTAAGGCTTTGTTGTTATTGTTGTAGAAGTAAAATATAATATTTATAACCTCTTACAACACAAAAAAATATATTGAGGTAATTTAATTAAGTGAAATTGTAGTAAAATAAAGAGGAGGTAACTTAATATTTATTAAATCTTTAAAATAAAATTAAAATATTGGTCTAATATGAATGGTGGAGGTCACTTAATATTTGTAAACTCTTAAAATACATAAATTACAGATGCAGTTATGAACGAATGATTAAAATTCTATACAACTTTACAATTCGAACTGTAAATCATGTTTACAACTGCGGTATCAGTAATTTAATAAAGCAAATACCAGAGACATTTAGGTTCCCAACAACATAGCAGCAGCCAAGAACTCAACAATGCTCGCTAAGGCCAACCGAACTGAAATATTATAAAAACTTACGTTACAATATATATCACAATTTAATTAAGGAACTCTAAAGTAAAGCATTTTATAGTTGGTAGCATAAGTAATTTAAAACTCCGAGACAAAGGAACTCGGTAATCTTTGATATTTTTTGTAAATAGAGGTGACTCGGCCAAAAGAGGAAATTGTCATATCCTAAAACAAGCCCATCTTAGACCTATTAAGTGAAACTAACATGCTTAGGAGTAAATCTACTGACACGCCTATAAATTCCAACAAAAAATTGAATATCATGCTCATCCACAAGGCATATGTGATAGAGTGTGGATCCAAGGGTTGTTAAGGGCAATTAGGGTTGAGATGAAAGACAATTAATATTTTCAATGATAGCCAGGTAGTTATTAATATTAGCCAAAATTATATGCATCATGACATAAAAGAAAACATCAAGATCGACCGACACTTCATCTCACAAAAGGTCAACAATGAAATTGTTCAGGTCAACTATGTTTATACACGACTTCAGACTTCTGATATTCTCACCAAGGCACTTCCAAGGGTAATCACGATAAATTGAAGTCCACATCTGGTTTGTACAATATATGCAACCTAGCTTGAATGGGAGTACTGAACAAGAAGAAATTTATTTCCTTTCTTCATAATATATTTTACTAATTGTATTTCTTTTATTAAATATTTGCTTTTTTATTTTGGAAGGATTCCTATTTAATTTCCTTTCATTATTATATATATGTAGCAAGGTGCAATGCATGAAGTGATCTAGAAATAAAATTCTTTTTTGAATTTCTTTTATTATAATTCCTTTCATTATATATCTAGCAAGGTGTAATAGTGTTATTTTCCATGTGATATTAAAGATTTAAGTATTTTGTGCGTAAAAATGAAAGTTTAGGTTTCAGATATGTAAATACATAATAATAGTTTGCTATGCATGTAGATACCCCTTTAATTAAACAAATCTCTCACAGATTGAGGTCAGCATCATAGTCATAGCTAAGAAACATATAATTCTCATTAAGTCGGACTGTTGTGTGGTGAGAGATACAAGTTTGAGACTGAACAGGAACCATGATTCTTATACGGCCAAATAGCACCACATTCTAGATAACAATAGAGTGAAATCATACAAAAACAATAAGCAATTCGAGGTTGCAATGTTGTAGGGTGTGGTGTAGGGAATGTTGCAGAGAGGCTTTCCAATAAAATTTTCAATTAATACAGCTATATGAGCTAGATATGCAAATAAAAATAAAATGAATTATACAAAGGCATATTGTTGATTGTCATGATTATCATTCTTTAGTCAAATATTGGCTAAATATCCTTAGTACTTTCCCTCCACTTGGTCTAACAACATCTTAAACGTTGTGTTAGCCCTAAAACTTAGCCAAATCACCTTCCACACCTAGTAACTATATCTCCTTGGGTCTGCCCCTTCATTCTTTCCTATTCCATTGGATCAACTCTATCGCACCACTTTATCATTCCATCTTCTACTCTGACCTAGGGATAATTCAATATTCCCTTAAAATGAGATTATTAATCTTTCCTAACTTAACCACCAATAATCTCAATATCCTTATTTCACCTTTGTTTCTATAGATTTGTTGGACGCCCAACATTAGGATTCTTAGATCATTTTATAAAATTTTCCTTTTAAGATTCTATAAAATTTTATAGTCACAGAAGTACCCCAAAGGCATTACAGATTCATATGGTATTAATTAGACTCAATAAAAAAAAAACTAATAATGTGACCAAGCCTTAGAATGAATGATTAAGATGTACATAAATATTAACAACAAATTGTCTGAATGTAACAAAAAAATATTCATTATGTGAACCTAAAGTGTGTTGAATTCATCCAAGTATCTTCTACTAGACTGGTTTTACATAATTCAACATTATTCCTACAAGAGTTGGTGTGAATTAGATGAATATTTCATCCCATCATTTGTGTGGTATTTATATAATTTTATAAAGGCTTCTAATAAAAAACATAACAAGTTGGGAATAATAGTTTGATGACTACGAGGAATAATAAATATAAAATAATTGCAATAATTTGTTTATTGATACGTAAACAGTAGAAATCTCATAGATTAACAAGACGGCAACCAAAAAGAAATAAACGGGGGAGAAATCTTGGTAAGTATAGGTACCAACTCACAAAAGTTATGTTGGAACTTTACAATTTTATTGATCACTACAAGTATGGATATAAGTATTGTGGCTTAACATGAAAAATGACCAAAGGGTAATTAGGCTTTCATGCAAGCTATGTGCTAGATACTTGACAAGACCATTTCAGGGAAAATTTCAAGATCTAACTAGCATGGTTGAAATGGCAGGAGGTGCAAATTTGAATGAGAAACGAAATAGAGATTATCAAGTCAATAAGTCATTAGGAGTATTAGAATTAAAATAAATATATTAATATGAACCCCATCATGATTAGCCATATCCAAAGCATTTGGGGTGTGACTCTATGGAATATCACAATTTATTTCAATGAGTTCATCATTCACATTAAATAGCAAATCTTAAACTTATCAGATTATAATTTCAAACAGAAACGCCCAAAAAGAAGCATTAGGCTTCTTTCATTGGAGTTAAGCTGCTTCAAAGTGGTCATTTGTTCTGCTTCATTGCAGCTTAGTATTTTGTCCTGAATATGTGATTCCTTTCATTTCAGGACACCTTTAAATCTTTCAAGAAAACTTACAAAAAACACCAGCGGCCAATCTCTTAATACTGAAATAAAATGCAAGTAGGTTTCTTTAACTAAGCATGCATAAATTTTGCATTACACAAATGGTACCATTGCATTGGGATGTCTAACGAGAACTTAAACCGTGAAATGTCAATAAGTTCTAAACTACTAACATACCAATTAGGTTTAAGAATCAAACAAAAACTAGGGACAATTACATAAATAGCATGCAATTATTATGTATTTACATATCTCACGCCTAAATTTTCATATCTACACACATAGCACTCAAATCTTTAAAATAACATCAAAATAACACCCTTACCACTTTTTAAAAATGAAACACACATTTTCATGCATAGGTTTAAGGCATCAAAGCGTTTATATGTAAATGTGAAAGTTTAGGTGTTAGACATGTGAATGCATAAGAATTATGTGCTGTGCATGCAAATTTCCCTAAAAACTAAAACAAGCGTCTACCAATTCAGCAGGAATTATACAACTAATAGCATCAACGCATCTTACCTTCCAAAAACATGGAATACATAGGCCAAGTACCATTTAAGACTGAAACTGAAAAGAGAATGTGTATATGTCAAGTCATAAATTATTTGTGAAAAGAAAAACTCTACGCAAGGTTCTAAAATCTTAAATAGCCAAAGGTCAAATACGGTTTGGCCTTCAAGCAAATAAACAAAATCAAGCTCCTTTGAAATCATATCTACAAGCTAATACTCACACGAAAACATTTCCTGGCCAGACTCGCCGAAATCTATGTAAGTATCCAATTAAGAAGAAAAAGAAAGTTAAATTCCAATTACTTAACATACAATTTCGTTGCCAACAGGGACACTCCATCACTAATCGCCACATAGAAAGGAAAATGTCAAAACTAAAAAGCAGGTTTTATGGTAAAATGTAGTGTACATTTTAAAAATTACAGCACACGTTAAAAAAAAATTAAAAAATAAAAAAATAAAAAAATAAAAAAAAAACGTAAAGAAGGATATTAACTATTACATATTACACATATGTAAAAATGGCATAGCTTCAAGCACAATTTACAGAACCATATTTGCTATAATATTGAAAGGAGAACTCACCGAAACCTCTTGGAATTCATCCAAATTGGATGCAACCATTTCCCATTGGTAGGAGGTACTAGGAGGTGCAGGAACAGCTTTTCCCTTGCCCTTCTTGACCTCAACTTTTCTTATTTCTCGATATAACCGATGACCTATTATTTCATCATCCTCATACCTACAGAAAAAGACAAAAAAGACACAAGAATCTCAGCAGTGACTACAAATCTGAGCATTGAGATTGAATCTATAAAAATAATCATGGAAAATTTTGACATTATCAACACGTAATGGTATCTGACCAGTATGAAACTCCCAGAGAATCACCACCAATACGATCTTTCCGAAACAAAGAAAGATGGACACCGTGTTTCAAAGAATCATCAATATAATTTCTAATGTCTTCTTGCTGGAGAGCAAATTTAAACAATAATCAGTTAGTTCATCACTGTGCGCACTGTTCAAACATCAACCTCAAGAATATTCAAAAACAAATTCAGACAGATCATTCAAAACAATTCATGAAATTAAATAAATATAACCTAAACTAATGGAACAACAAAGATGTATCATATCTTTGAAGAATTTATCAAAAATTACTAGAATAGCATAGAAAAACAAGTTGCCCCTTCTTCCATGGTCACCATGGCTGACAAGCTTTTCGATTAAATTATTCAATTTTACTCAGGCTGTCACAGGTATATACTTAAAAAAAGCCAGTGTAAATATATGCTAATAAAATTAGTTAAAAAATAGAGAACTAATAAGAGACAAACAACCATGTTTCATCATATTTTTATCCAACAAGAGTGTTATGAACTTTAGGAGTCCAAACTTTATCTCTGCAAAGGACCTCTTCAGTAGAAAATATGTTGGTATTCAAAGCTTTGAAGAGATGAGATGTTCAATCCTATCTTGTACAAATTCTTCTAAGCTTAGTAATATTTCAGGTTTGAACGCCTATGAACAACAGACAAAAAATTTGCTTATATTAGTTTAGTCAGTAATGCTCAATTTATCATTTTTATTTCATTGTTGCTATTTATTATTTGTTACACTTATTCAAGCAATAATTTCACCATGAAATAAGCAGCCCCAACTACATCTCTATCAATGAAGAAAAAATAAGCTTAAGCTATGAGCGTGATGACCATCAATGAGCTAAGATTACAGCTGCACAAATTCTATGCATCTATTAGCTAGCTCAAGATCAATAAACATATATCAAGCTGCTTGAATGTAATTATTCGCAATTTATTTTTATGTAAGGTAACCTTTATATAATCAATTTTAAACAAAAAAATAATGTGCATAAATACATCTGAATAGAAAACAAACTTTATTGATAGTGTTCAGTACAATGTAAATTTTCAATGAAGTGAGTAAACAAAATAGTATAAAACATACTACTCCCATGTTTAAAAACTACCGCAATTCAAGAAAATAAAATTGAATGAGAAAATAATAGCATGAGGTATTAAAATCTCAACAAACTTTAAAAAAAAAGAAAAAAAAATCACTCATTCATGTATTCAGAATTACAATTTGAATGATTATGAAAAGGGGAAAAAAAGAAATAGTTACCTCTACACGAATGTCACATAATGCTTTTAAAATCAACACTCGAATTGGCGGTTCAAGATTCTTGTATATCTCAACCTCGGCCCTAACATGTTCATAGCTCATGTCTCAGCTTTAATTGTATTTACCATTCAAAAAAGGTCCAAGGGTTAGTAAAATATACCCGTGTGATGCAGCTATAGGTATCTCCCCATCAGCTACCTACAACAATAATAAGATGTTAGCTAGCAATTTCTCACAACAGAATCCTAAAAATCATCACTTTCTCTAAGTTTGAACAATTAAGCCATTGGCTTAGAGCAACATACCCAATGCCACCAATCTTTTATCTTCCTGCACAAAACTGTAACCCAAGTTGACCGACCTAAAGCCACGCGGATAACAGGTGGTATGGCCTAAGAATATTGACAGCAATTAGTACGAAATCAATTTTAAAAGGATATAAGCCAACAACTAGAGGAGATAATTCACCAAAAAGTTAAACGACGGCACCATTGGAATATGATAAATGAATCCTTAACTTCATCAACAAGAAAACTTGACACCCCAAAACCTCAAGGCTTACATTCCCAACGCAATTCAAACCCGACTACAGTCCCCAGTAATCACACTCAGAGAATATACTTTCAAATCGTAATATATCATCATTTGTATAATTTTAGCAACCCAAACACCAATGCACATGCACAAAAACTATAGTACAGTCTAGCAGGTTGAACCACAAATGTGATCAACTAAATCCAAAGTTCTCATCCCAGGCAGAAGACGCCCACCTTTAGCAGCGGTATGTGAATATCATCCAATGTATTATTCGGCACCAGCAACGCCGTCTCAAGCTCCTCAGCTGAGAACTCAACCGATATATTCAGCAGCGGTCTGAATACCTACAACAGGAAAGTGCAAAACGCCGATAAAGCTAAGAAAACCTAATAAAAAACAGTGAGATCGCCGATGGGTAGACTCTCACATTCAAAAAGTTGAGCACGGAAGCAAGCTCCCACATGGAGCGGATACCCCACCGCGGAAGCTGAGCCGACGTTGGCGGTTGCGTTAGCGAAGTAATGACCCGGCAAGCCGGCTGCTGCTCCTCCTTCTCCCGACGAGTGATAACACCAACAGTGATGGAGCGGGGCTCCAGCGCCGGCAAGGGAGCCTGCAGTCGAGCTGCAGTGCGGGCGGTGCACGCCCGCGCAGGTCGTGACTTCCGTGTCGTATTATTCGCCTGTAATTGATCCTCCGACGAGGATCTGTCCGGCAACTCAGTCGCCGGAGAAACCGCCGCCGACATCACAATTACGGCGGAGGTGGTGAGGGATCACGACAGAAATCGGGATGCGCGCGAGATGAGGAAAAGAAATCGAGGTGAAATCGGGAGAGCAGCGAAGGGAGACAATCTGGATCGCAACCATATGACGTTGCAGAGATTATAAGAAGAGAGAAAGAAGCGCAGAGACCGCCAGACGGCGAAGAAGGGGGAGAAAAGAGAGCGGAGAGTTGGGAGAGAGAGAAGCGAGAGAGGCCGAAAGGGTTCGGGGGGAGAAGGGCATTATCGGTAACATTGATGAGTAGGTTTTACATTCCTAATTTATTTGAGAGGGGGAATTGAAAAAATTGCTTTCCTAATTTTTTACAGGGGGTAATTGAAAATATTTGTATTTATAAAATTAATATTTTATTTTATTTAGGGGTGTAAGCTCAGCTCGTGTTCCGCTCGTTTATATTTCGAGCCAATAGTGTGTTGGGTTCTGCTCGTTTGCTTAGCGAGCCAAACACGAGCTGTTCACAAACAAAGAGTCGTTTTGACAACCTTAATCACGTAACCATAAGATGCTAAATGTTGGAGCAAGATTTAAGAATTATTGTTTACATTAAAACATCATTTTAATCTAATTTATTAATTTTTATTTTATTTACTTATTTAATAATTTTAATTGATGATAAGCCTAAATTTTTTAAAAAATACAGCTCATCAATATATATATGTATATATATATATATATATATATATATATATATATATATATATATATATATATATATATATAATTGTGAATATTATTTCCAGCCAAAACGAGCTAAACACGAACGAACAAACATTGGTTCGTGTTCGGCTCATTAGGCGTCATAGTGCAATGGGTGAGTGAAACACGAGTTTCTTCACGAGCCGAGCACCAGTTGTTCGCGAACAACAAGCTGTTTTGAAAGCCCTAATTTTATTCTATTGCTCAATTTAACTCTAATGTTAGAATTCATAAAAAAAAAAATATTTACAAAACTTTAACAAAATGAAATAGTTGCACTGTTTTGATAGCCCTAATATATTCAATTGCTTAAAGCTGAACACGAGTTGTTCACGAACAAAGAATCATTTTGACAACCTTAATCACGTAATCATAAGATGTTAAATGTTGGAGCAAGATTTAAGAATTATTGTTTACATTAAAACATCATTTTAATCTAATTTAATAATTTTTATTTTATTTAATTAATTAATAATTTTAATTGATTATAAGTCTTAATTTTTATAAAAATACGGTTCATCAATATATATATATATATATATATATATATATATATATATATATATATATATATATATATATATATATATATATATATATAATTGTGAATATTATTTCGAGCCAAAACGAGCTGTTCGGCTCATTAAAACTTGTTAGCTTAGCGAACGAGGCGAACAAGAGTTTCTTCACGAGCCGAGCACGAGCTGTTCGCGAACAATGAGCTGTTTTGACGGCCCTAGTTTTATTCAATTGCTCAATTTAACTCTAATGTTAAAATTCATAAAAAAAATATTTACAAAACTTTAACAAAATGAAATAGTTGCACTTTTTATGCGTAAATATAGGGAAATTTTGTTATAAATATTCATAAGGGGACATTTACATGTATATCAGACAATTTTTATCTATTTACAAATCTTACCCCCTTAACATTCATAATTACATGCATAGTAGCACTAAATATAAAAAATATCACTATTATTTATTTTTTAAAAATAAATTTTATCTTTTTTTTTTTCATATGTTGTGATGCCAAAATATTTTTAATTTAAATATGAAAGTTTAGGTAAGGATATGTAAATATGTAAATTTTTCTATTTTTAGGTAAATGAATGTAAGTTCTTCAACATGATAAAAAAAAATCATTTAAATATCAATTAAATGAAATAATGATTTATTGAGAATAATTTGATTATTACTTAAAATTTAAAGTTTGAAGTCGTATTATAATAAATGCAAATAATTATATTGATCTCTGATAAAAATTTTAATTTATTTGCATTTGTAAATATTAGTTTGTTTTGGTGTATATTCAAAAGATTTACATGCATACCATTTAATTCCTATGTATAAAAAATTTAAATGTTTTATGTGTGATGTATCATCAACAAATTTTCATCATTCAACACAAATTTCGATGCTGACAAAAAGCTCAATATAGTATTTTTAATAAAGAATATTTTAAGTTTAATTAACAAAGATAATCTGAAACTTCGATTTTAGCAAACTTGCTTCAAATTGAAGGTATAACGAGACAAATATAGTGACACTAAAATTAATTCAATTTAAGTCAAGTCGAGCTCACATCAAGCCATTAAATCATTTTTTAAAGTTTCTGGTGCCAATGTCAAACGTTCCAATCTGACAAACATATAGTCAAATCGAGCGTCTCAAAAAGAATAATTCAAAGAGCTCAAAATCACTCAATTCTAATATCATTAAAACACCCAAATTTTCATAGAATGTCGTCAGATCAAGGGAAACCTTATAAGTCATCTGATAGAGTGGTTCAGATTTTTTACTTATCTGTCGAGAAGCCTCTCCAAGACTTTATATGTAAAGTCATATCCCCTCTTGAGATGGGACCTAGACTTTGAATTGGAGGAAGCTAGGGACTTAAAGGAGAAGGAGACGAGGTCTAGCATTCCACAAAGGGGGTCCAGCGAATGTCACCGCTCCTACAAATGTCGACCACCATTCGTTGGCCACATCGACCACCATTAGTTACCCTCACTCATCGTGATAGAGCCCTCAGTAGAACCGTTGCGTGCATTGAAAAATACTAGCGCACATTGCAGAGTAACGAAATACCGTGCATAGTAACAAATCATCCTGCAGAGTAATACACTCTAAAAACGGTGTAACAATACACTTTGTAATAAATATCTATAATCGTTGTTCTCATGATATGATGATTTTCTACATACTTCTGAAGCTCTCTCATTGCAGCTCACAACTACAGTCTACGTGATCAACTATGGACTACGTGGTCCATAGCTCATGCAACTCCCACCTCTGGCCTCAATGTCTTATGTATGTTGTCATAGCTCATGCGCTTTCAACTCCAACCACTGGGACCAATGAATGTTATCACAACTTATGCACCTTTCAATTTTAACTTATACGACCTATAGACTTTATCACACTCACACAGTCAAATGAGTCTCTTTTGCCTACGGACGTCATGCAGCTCCTAACTCTGGCTACTGCGGCCTACGATCGTTATGACAACTCATGTAGCATCCAACTCTAGCCTCAGTTGCCTGCGGAAGTTGTTCCAGCTCATGCAGCTCCCGTCTATGGCTTTTGTGGCATACATATGTTAGTACAGCTCCCTGCCACGGTCCATGTGACCAATTATGGCCTGCGAGGTTCTGTCGGCATATTTTTTAGGGTTAAGTGTTGTATTTTGAAAAGGGGTCGCCTAACAGGAATTGTCGGCGAATTTTTAATTTAATTTACATATATATATAATTTGGAAAGTAGTGTTTTGATTTTGAAAATAATTTTAAAAAATTTTAAGATATGAAGTCAAACTGATCTTACATCTCAAATAGTTTATATAAACGAGCACCGCACCACAAACCGTGTATCTATCCCGAAGAATAGACACACTGCTCGATGATGGGGCTCGATTAAATAAACCGGGAGATTTGTGACATCCGTTTGGTCTGCGAACCAATTTTATAAGCCGACAAGTTCCCCGCTTAATATAAATGAATTAAACGAGGTTTATATTACCCAGGTTCTTAAAGTTCCCTATAAGGGCAAGCCCCTATAGTTAATTACATCTTAAGTGACGGAAATCACCTAAGAAAACTCTCGATAATAATCGGTAGTTCTGCTCTCAAGAATTTCAAAGTTTAAGTTTTCGAGGGATTGAATTTTGGAATTTCAATAGGGAATGGATCAAATTTGGAACATTTTATTTTAGGAGTCCAAAGGAAGAAGGGTAGGAGAAATCACGGATCCAAAGCGAACTTTGGTAATTTCCCGACTATCCTATTGTTTGACTTGAATTTAAGAAAGTCCTAATGTCTATTTAGTATTTTGATCTTGCCAATTTTAATTAGTTAGGACTTATATTTGTATGATAAAATCATACAAATAGCCTCGAAGATGTGAGGGTTTATATCGTATCGGACGACTACCTCTGAAATCCTAAGACCGGTTAGGGCTTAATTTACATGATATGATCATGCAAATGCCTAACGAAGAGTTGAGGATTTATGTTGCACTAGTGCAAACTACCTCGAAGTCCTACGGCTTGGTTGTTTAGTCCTAAGGAAAGTTTTGCTGATGTAGATTTCAGTTTTGCTGACGACGATGGCCGTGCTGCCCACCATGCTCCGAGCTCCTTGTTGTTGCAGAGGTTTAGTTTTAGAAGTCATAAATCAGGAGATGAGAGAAGTGTTTGGTTTAGAGAAAGTCATAAGATCTACGTGTTTTTAATATTTTAATTAAAACAGGTCTTAAAGTTGATTAAACAGAACCGATTAAGATCCCACGGTTCCGTCATCCCGGCACCGTTATTTTCATCGAATTCACTTAGTCCAGATGAATTTGCTAAACTCAACTAAATGAGTTCCGCACTTTCATTTAGACCGTGGGAAATCCCGTTAGCAACACGTGGGTTACATCATCCGAGGTATTCCCGATCATTCAATGAGACGTTTTAATTTAGTTGTAGTTGTAGTTTTGTTGTTCTGTTTGTGATTAAATTTTGAGTTGTTTTATATTTTGAATGTTGTGGCGGTGAATTTTATCTTGTAGTGTCTTTTAATTTAGTTATGGGTTTCAGCTTTTGGTTTCGTCCTAAAGGTGTAGGTTTTCATGCAACCGTTGTTTATCATGCAAGAAAGGTAAAGTGCAACGTGATTAAATAAATTGCAGTAAAGTAAATCGCAATAAAATAAAAGCGTACCCTGAGGGTCTTCCCGTCATCCCAAGCCGCACTTAAAACACAGCTAGAATATTTAAGCATTTAAAGTAAGTTCCTAGTAAAGCTAAGGAAAGATTATGGTTTTCTATCAAGTTCCTAATCCTATAGCTAGTCATTTCCTATGACGTCTAGGTTCTCGTATTTTAGTTCGAGGACGATTTTCTTCATCAAAGAACAACTAAGTTCAATCGTTCTTATAAATATCCTATCATATCGAGGAAGTGCTTAAGACGAATCTTAAACATCTTTTCAATATTTCTAGGATTGTTTTAAGTCCAAATGAATTTCATTATACAAATGAATTAATCGTCCGAGAGTTTAAGTTTTGTTGTCTCGCTCAGATGAACTAGGACATTCGAATATCCTATAAGTGGAGTAACGCTTCTCTTAACACTCCTTTTTAAGAGTTATGACATCACGAGCTTTCGAGGGCAAATGGATGTTCAAGTGGGTTGTGATTTAATTTTAGTTAATGGATTTAAGTTTGGAATATTGTTCAAATTGTTTTAGATTTATTTTGAATTCTTTATGTCTTTATATTTAATTTAATTTAATTTAATTTAACGTAATTTAATTTAATTTAATGTGGTTTAATTTAATTTAATTTAACTTAAGTTAATTTAATGTAATATGATTTAGCTTAATCTAATTTAATTTAATTTAATTTGATTTAATTTAGTTTTAATTTAATTTAATTTAATTTAATTTAATTTAATTTATTTTAATTTAATTTAATATAATTTAATTTCATTTAATTTAATTTAATTTAATTTAATTTAATTTAATTTAATTTAATTTAATTTAATTTAATTTTTAATTTTAAAGGGATTTGTTTTAAATAATTTAACTTTAATTTAATTTATTGATTAAGCCTTTTAGCATTTTAAATCTTAAACTTGAATTATCATTTTAATTAGGAATTAAATATTATTGGGATGATTAATTTAGGATTTTTAAATTAAAGAACAAATCTCTTCCTAATAATATCCCTATTTTAATAATTCTAATTTTATTATTCTTCCAAATTTAACTAATTATTTAATTAAGGTTTATTTCAATTATTTTAAATTATTTAGTAGGTTTCTACCATTTAATTATCTAAATTTCAATCATCCAAATCAAATTAAAATCAAATATTTTACCTATTAATTTCATTAAGCCTAAAGTCTTAATTAAAGGGTTAAGATTTTAATTACCATTTTGCCCTTCAAGCTCTAATAATTTCATAACTCACTAAATTGAGCTCAAACGAACTTGAAATTTTTATGTTACTTCACTCATATGTCAATAAAGACATTAGAGGAGAAAATGTGATTTTTCTATATTTAATTTATTTATATAATTATTTTTGGTGAAAAATAAGGATTTCCAAGGAAAATTTAATAATATGACCAAGGGAAAGTTTCTGTCCTTAAGAAAATTATGGGACATTCCTAATGACCAGAGGACCACTTGGACCAATTTTTGTGATTTTTTAAATTATATTTTATTTATTAGAATTATTTTAAGCTCTGGAGTATTAATTAATTTAAAAATAGAATATAAGTTGAAAAATGAATTTTATAATTTTTAAAATTCTCTCTGATATCAAGGATTCCAGAGAACCAAATTTTACAATTTTCTGATTTTTCTTTGATTTATTATAATTATTTTAGTGAAAATGCTAGAAAATACATTTTTTTAATTTTAAAATTACCCTAGGGCTTTAAAATTTAATATCTCATTAAATAGACCTAAAAAAAATATGGGGTTTATTCCTAAGTGATTATATTTCAAAATATGACATTTTGGTGAATTTTATTATTTTTGTGATTTTTATTATTTTTAATTATTAAAATATTAAAATAATGATGAAAAATCAACTTTTTAGAAAATTGAAATTTTAATTTTGTTAAATTCCCTTGATATCAGAGAGGCTCCAAAACCAATTTGGTAAATTTTTTAAAGGTATTTTGAAAGTTATGAATTTTTAAAGTTTAAAATGACTAAATGGCTTAATCAACCCATTTAGTAGGGCTAACCAAGTCCAATTGACTTGAAATTTTTATGGTGGGTTCCTCTGATCCTAAAGGTCAGTGGAGAATTGATTTCAAGTCAATTTGATGTATAGTTAGCTCTAATTAATTAGGGGTCTATTTTGGATGTTTAAGCCAATTAGGGTTATCTTAAGTGAATTAACTCAAGTCCTATTTTTCCTATGGTTCTCTGGTCATAAGGAACATCACTAAATTTTCCTAGAATTTATTTCACAACATGCTAATTTTTGGAATTAAAATACTCAAAAGAGCAACATGCATTTGAAAAATCAATAACTTTTCACAGAGGTGGCCTCTGACCTTGGAAAATTCAGGGAATGTTCCCAAGTTCAGAGGCTTCAAAAGCCCTATGGTCTCATGCCATGGTGAATTGTATGAATGCATGGAGAATTAAAACAATGCAGGGAGTAAATAATTAATTAAAAATAAAATACCGGGCAAAATTAATTAATTTCTTTTCCACATTATTCTCCTCTGTTCACTGAGCAAGAGGATATTTTTATTTTATTTTTGTGATTTTTATATACAAAGATATGGATTTTTAAAGTTCTGGTATTTAAATAAATCAGAAAAATCCCTAATTTCCTACTTATCCACGCGGCGCCCTGTCATCCTCGGCATCTCCGAACGACCACGCGGCACGCTCCCATTCGACGCCGCCATCCGACTCGGCTGCCCGGGCCCCGCGGTTCACGTACCATCCGCCGGTCCGACGCAATCCAAGCCGTCCATCCGATACACGCGTGATCCGACGGTTCTCGGTCATCGTCTACGACCGGTGCGATCCCGTGACCGTCCACACTCTAACCCTAAGAACTCACTCGATTCTCAATGGATTTTCGTGTTCTTATGCTCTATGGATGCGTCTCGAAGAGACGAACACATCCATACGGTAAACATGCATCGAAATTTATTCAAATGAAATATAGAGTCTCCGTAAGCTCGGGAAGAAGAATGAGTTCATACCTTTGCTCGGAGAAGTGAAGGTTCGATCCGAGAGTTGTGTCACCTTCGATCGGGTCCAAGTAAGCTCCGGATGAAGTCCCTCGGCCCGGTGAATCGTCTAGCTATGAAAGTGACCACGCCCGATCACAAAGCTTGGAGGCCGGAGCAACCGGGTGGCTCGGAGATGGGGCTTTCAGTGGGAAACTTCTTCCTCGGTCCAAGGAAGGTGTAGGACCAATCAATTTGGGGATCGGCTCACCGCGAGGAGGTGTCCTGGTTTTGGGTGAAATTTCGGTCGAGAAATCGGATTCGTCGCTGGGGATTAGGGCAAATCGGACACCGGGGATCAACTTCTCTAAGTATGGAGTAGGGTTTGGAACAATTTTGGCGCAGTTTCGGTAAGGTTTTTGCAACTCTCCTCCATGGCCGTGAAGGGGTCGGGTTTAAATCAGAGGTGGTCGGAGAGCCTCACGGGGATGGCCAAGGGTTGGGATCACCGTGCTCGGGCATGGGAAGAACAGCTATGGTGGCCATCGGGCATGGGGCAGCTCGAGCAAGGTGGAATTCCAAGGTTTGGCTCCTCCCCATGTCTCGGCCATGGCGTTTTCCGGCGGCCTGGTGGTCGGCCGGCAGTGCAAGGGTCACCCTCAAGGCCGGGGAGGTCGTGGGTTGAAGTTAGTGAATTCAATTGAAGCCTTACATGTGTAAAGTGGTTGGATCAAAATGGCATGGGGAGGTGGCTTCTTTTGCACTTGGTTTGGTCAACCCATTGAAAATGGGCTTGGTTCACCTCCCTATGGTTGATTTGGGCTGAGGGAGGATCATGTGAATCAGCTTAGAAAAGGGTGGAGAGGTCACCATCCATGAATATTTTGATTAATCATGGATTAAGGTGAAGCATTAAAAGGGTTAAAACCTTTTTAAGGGGGCTTAAAAGAGGCTCCTCCTTTTGCCATTAATGGCTTGATCACATGTCAAACCTTCCATGGCTTCATGTGGCTTGTTCATGGCTTGCATTTGGCTCCATTTGGCTTGGGAAAAGTTTAGTCAATTTCATGGAAATAGAATTTAAGAATTTTGGTATTTTGGTGGAGAATTTTCATGGAGCTTGATTTGGAATGGCTTAATGATGATTTTAGGACTTAGGTATTGAGTTTAATTGAAAGTATGATGAGGGGAAATGTCATGTGGGCTTTAGGATGATTTGGGCTTTTGAATTTTGAAGGAAATGGGCTTTTAGGAAGGTTTAAGGGAAGTGGGCTTTTAAGTTTAAGAATGTGTTCATGGATGAGAATCTTTGTAAAAGTTTGGGCCAAAAAGATGTTGGTTTTGGTTTAGGGATGTTTCATGAGTAATTTGAAATAGATTTAAGGTGGTTTGGGTTGACATTGGGTTGAATTTGGGTTTATTTAATAAGTGGGCCAATGTAGGTCAAATTGGGCTAACTTGGGCCAATGTTGGGCTAGGGTTGAAATTGATGTAAAATAAATGTTGGGAAATGTTTATGGGAGTGTTTCAAAGAGGTTTTGGCTTTGGTTGGGTTTTGATTTTGGGGTTTGGGTCTATTTGGGCTAGGTTTAGGTTTAGGTCAAAATTGGGCCTTTTGATTTTGGGTTGAATTTGAGTGGGGTTTGGGTCAAAATCTTGGGCAAATCATGTTAGTGCTTTGTTTATGGGGATGTTAAGGAAGGCTTAGAAAAGATTTGGGGTTAATTGGAGTTGAATTGGGTGAGTTTGGGCTAGGTTTGGGTCATGAGTCCAAATTGGGCTTTAAGGCCAAAAGTGAAATTGGATCCCAATGTCCATCAAATTGGGCTTGGATTTGGTCTAGATTGGTGTTGGGGATGTTGAATTGAAATTTAGAATTGAATTGGGCCAGAATTTGGGTCAATTGGATAGGTTTGGTTTAACATTGGGTTCACTTTGGGTTAAAATGGGTCAAATTGGGGGTTTTGATAAAAGTGGGGTAACTTGACAAAATTGGCCCATGGTTTAGTTGAACAAAATGAAATTGGGAATATTTTGGATTTTCTAGAATTTTCTGGGAATTTTCTGAATTTTTGGATTTTTTGGCTAAGAGGGGTATTTTGGGTATTTGGAGGGTATTGGGAGGTATTTTTGGAATTTTTGGTGTTTTTGGGTATGTATGATCAATTTGAGTGGTGAGGAAATGTTTAGGAATGTTTTTGGGGACTTTGGGTAGTTTAGGTGATTTTGCAAATTTTGGGCAATTTCAGGGGCATTTGGTAGGCTTGGCGGGTGTAGGGTCCCGGGGGTCAAAAAATTTTTTTTTGGAAAATTGAAGATTGGGTGAATGTAAGTGGAATGAAATCATTTTTGTTGAGCCATGAAGCCATATCAAGCCCACATGAGCCATAAAAGGGACTCATTTGAGGCATCCACTATGTTGTTCCTAACCCTCTTAGCCGAGGGCTTAGGGGTTAAGGACCATCCATGTGAACCACCTTCATGAGTCGGAGGTCGAGTTGGGTATGGGTGTGGTTTTAGGAGGTGTGTGAAAGTGTAGTGTATAGGTGTAATGTGTGTGTAAGTCAGCCCCTTCACCGGACTGAGCCACCTGCAGGGCGCTCTAAGGCCAAAGAGTCCTACAGGAATTCATCCTTTAAACTTCCACATTCGATCTCAACCCTCTAGGTGATTAGGGGTCTACAATCAAGTTTGTGGAGTTTGTAGGGAGTTAAGAAGTGGTTTGAATTTCTAAGTGGTGGGTCCCAATTCTAATCCTCTAGGATAGTCAAAGGAAAAGCCTAAAGCTAGATCCTAAGTACTAAAAAGAAGGAGAGAAGACCTCATAAAAAATGAGGTCAACAAATGGACCCCCAATAGGTGTGGTGTGCTAACCAAGCACACCACGCGTATTGGCGTTGACCGAAGAGATCAACAAAACCAACATAGATGTCCAAGTGACAAACTTAGGACGAAGTAGAAGAGTTTCCGCTGGGGAGTGTCAAGTATATCTCTAAGACTGGAGATTCATGAACTCTCGCTGGGGAAGGGAAAAGGAGGTGAGTCCCAAATCACATGATCTGGAGGAATTTCGATTTAGATCTTTGTTTTGTATTAGTTTACGTTTTGATGTGTAAGTTTAGATTTTGAGTTTCAATTTAGATTGAAGTTTGGTTTAAAATCAATTTGAGAAAATTTGGATTTGAAATGAGAATTGAAACCTGAGTTCCAACCTCGGGATTGCAAAGAAAACTGGAATCGGGGTACCGACCTGCGAATGAGAATCGGAGTTTAAGTGTTGATTGAAGGGGATGAGAATCGAATTTAGGTGATCGATCTCGAAAGTTTAATGAGAATTGAAACAAAGTTTTAATCTCGAAAGTTTAAAGAGAACTGGAATCTGGTTCCAGTCTCGAAGGTCTAAAGAGAAATGGAAACTAGTTCCAATCTCAAAGGTCTAAAGAGAAATGGAAACTGGTTCCAATCTCAAAGGTTTAATGAGAATTGGAAACTGGTTCCAATCTCAAAGGTTTAAGGAGAAATGGAAACTGGTTCCAATCTCAAAGGTCTAAGGAGAAATGGAAACTGGTTCCAATCTCAAAGGTCTAAAGAGAAATGGAAATTGGTTCCAACCTCAAAGGTCTAAAGAGAAATGGAAACTGGTTCTAATCTCGAAGGTCTAAAGAGAAATGGAAACTGGTTCCAATCTCGAAGGTCTAAAGAGAAATGAAAACTAGTTCCAATCTCAAAGGTCTAAAGAGAAATGGAAACTGGTTCCAATCTCAAAGGTTTAATGAGAATTGGAAACTGGTTCCAATCTCAAAGGTTTAAGGAGAAATGGAAACTGGTTCCAATCTCAAAGGTCTAAGGAGAAATGGAAACTGGTTCCAATCTCAAAGGTCTAAAGAGAAATGAAAATTGGTTCCAATCTCGAAGGTCTAAAGAGAAATGGAAACTGGTTCCAATCTCAAAGGTCTAAAGAGAAATGGAAACTGGTTCCAATCTCAAAGGTTTAATGAGAATCGAAAACTGGGTCCAATCTCGAAGGTTTAATGAGAATTGAAAACTGGTTCCAATCTCGAAGGTTTAATGAGAATTGGAAACTGGTTCCAATCTCGAAGGTTTAATGAGAATTGTAAACTGGTTCCAATCTCGAAGGTCTAAAGAGAAATGGAAGCTGGTTCCAATCTCAAAGGTCTAAAGAGAAATGGAAGTTGGTTCCAATCTCAAAGGTTTAATGAGAATTGGAAACTGGTTCCAATCTCGAAGGTCTAAAGAGAAATGGAAACTGGTTCCAATCTCAAAGGTCTAAAGAGAAATGGAAGCCGGTTCCAATCTCAAAGGTCTAAAGAGAAATGGAAACCGGTTCCAATCTCGAATGTCTAAAGAGAAATGGAAGTTGGTTCCAATCTCAAAGGTTTAATGAGAATTGGAAACCGGTTCCAATCTCGAAGGTTTAATGAGAATTGGAAACTAGTTCCAATCTCAAAGGTTTAATGAGAATTGGAAACTAGTTCCAATCTCAAAGGTTTAATGAGAATTGGAAATGGATTCCAATCTCGGAAGTTTAATGAGAATTGGAACGAGGTTCCAATCTCGAAAGTTTAATGAGAATTGGAACGAGGTTCCAATCTCGAAAGTTTAATGAGAATTGGAAATGAATTCCAATCTCAGAAGTTTAATGAGAATTAGAAATGGATTCCAATCTCGAAAGTTTAATGAGAATTGGAAATGGATTCCAATCTCGAAAGTTTAATGAGAATTGGAACGAGGTTCCAATCTCGAAAGTTTAATGAGAATTGGAAATGGATTCCAATCTCGGAAGTTTAATGAGAATTGGAACGAGGTTCTAATCTCGAAAGTTTAATGAGAATTGAAAATGGATTCCAATCTCAGAAGTTTAATGAGAATTGGAAATGGATTCCAATCTCGAAAGTTTAATGAGAATTGGAACGAGGTTCCAATCTCGAAAGTTTAATGAGAATTGGAAATGGATTCCAATCTCGGAAGTTTAATGAGAATTGGAACGAGGTTCCAATCTCGGAAGTTTAATGAGAATTGGAAATAGATTCCAATCTCGGAAGTTTAATGAGAATTGGAAACGGATTCCAATCTCGGAAGTTTAATTGTGTGAAGAGGGACCCAGTCTCATGCCATCAGAACCAAATCAGAGGAAGCTCATGGCTCCGTGTCAATATAACTAGTCGATCCTCTAAGACACAGAAGAAAGAGAATTGAAAGGAGCCGGTAAGTGTACCAAGTCGAAAAGACTCGACTTAGCAATAAGTCGAGGAAAATATTCAAATTTCAAAAGAGTTTCAAACAGATTTCGATTGAGAGAAGAATCGAAAGGTTCGAATCGGAGGATTCAGATCAGAATTCAATTTGAGATTTAGATTCATTTTGTTTTAGTGATTCAATTTCATTTTCTGTTTAATTAGAACTCATGTTAATTTGGAATTCGTTTTGACATTCAGATTGTTAAGAGATTTTCGTCCATTTTCTTTTTCTTTTTCTTTTCTCTTCTCTTTCCCTTTTTTTATGTTCATTTTGTTTTGATCTTCAAATTTTGTTTAGATTGGGATTTTGAAAAGATAAACCTCATCAAGAAGAACGGGTTTGAGGACACCTCTAGGCTGATGAAGCTCAACTTTCTACCGAGTCAGGAGAGGAATTCAAATTTTTTATTTGTTTTTTTTTTACTTTTTGTTGATTTTATGTTTTGATTTTCTTTTGATTTAAATTTTTGTTTTGATTTGAATTTTGTTTCACTTTGATTTGAATTTCATTTTGATTTTTATAGACATTTTTTATTTTGTTTATTTTTAGTGAATTCATTATATTTTTGTTATTCGTTTATTTGTTATTTCATTTAATGGGAAATTTATTGTTGTTTATTTTTTGTGAAATTTTATTGTATTCTTTTATGTTTTATGACTTTTCTTTTGTTGTATATATATATTTTTTATTTTAAGATTTGGACCCAGTTACAAGCAAGTGCAACATCTGTGCTTCGTAGAACGAGGGAGTCTTTGAAACATAACGATGCACAGTACTTCTTGAGGCATCATCCACTGACTAAAGCCACGTTTAAAGAAAACAACCCACTCTTCAAGGTACTATCGAAATTATTTTTTTTTTTTTTACAAGTACCTACAAAGAGGTGTTATTTCTACAGACACCATAGCTGGAAATGTTGTAACTTTGTAGCTTCATAGCAACGATCGTCGTTTCTTTGACACTGATTTGTAAGAATTGTACAAGTTGTCTTTGAGAAGTCGTTCTGATGCTCTTCAAATTGATGTTGGGGTTGTATTTGCTGGGAACTGAACGATATGACTTCAGGGTTGAATTTTCATCAATTACTAATAACAGAGCCCTCTCTTCAATTCTTTCTTTCTGAGCCTACGCAGATTCAAAATTTATGCTCATGTGATAGAAGTATTTTTCATTGTCCAAAGATATTTCTGAGTCAATTAATGACCAACCAAAAGACCTAAATCACTTGACTCTCTTCAAAGCATAATATCAGAGGAGACTTCTTAAGGTAGTCTTTCAAGTTTTATCAATCGGGGGAGGATTAAGACACCAATTTTTTATTATATGCTTGCCTCAAGCTTCTTCTCAGGGAGCATTCTTGTTTTCTCTTTTTTTCTTTTTTTTTTTCTTAAGCTTTTCGCTCTTTTTTTTTTAATTGAGGATTACTGTATCTGGTGGAGCACATGTTAAAGATTTTGAATGTCTGAATTGGGACACCAATTTGTGATTGTGTTCTCACCTCAAGCTTCTCCCCGAGAACATTTTTTTTACTCCTTTTGTTTTCTGAGAATTACTGTATCTGGTAAGACATATTTCTATTAAAGATTTTGAATGTCGAAACTCCCCTAATTAATAAATCTGAAATGTTTCTTAACATGAATCCTGGGATATTAAAACTCATCCAAAAATTTGGACCCCGTCACATGGCAGAAAATTAAAAGACCCTTGATATCCCGGATCAATTACTAGTATTTCAAGCACACTGCTTCATTTCAAAACCCACTTAGGACCCAGTCCGAATTCCTTAAAGTGAAGGACTCAGTTATTAGGTCACTAATTTCATTCTTTCATGAAGTCATATTCTTATTAAAATGCTGAAGTTTCATCGTCTTTCACTCCTTGATTGTCTTTCTGCTGAACTTCGAACGTCCTTGAGCATATTTTTTTTGCTGTGGTGGGAGGGCTGGTTCCCACGACCCATCATCAAGTCGTTGTCTCTTTCAACTGTTTTGTGGTGGGAGGGTCGGGACCCACTACCCATTATCCTTCTTGTATCCATTTATTTGTCAATCCATGGCATTTAAACTTGTTGGCAACTTCGTCGCAGGACAGTCGTTCGGTGGATGTTTAGATCATCGTTTGAAGAACATTCAAAAATCAGTGACATCCTTTGCCTTGTAATTTCAGCGGTAATACTCAAGTTAACGCACTTGTCTTGTAAACTGGGCATCCTTTAAAATTTATTCATGTGATTTTTTTTTTATCTCAAAATTTTGCATTTTGTTTTATTATTGTGTATTCAATGGGTTTTGAGAATTTCATTTTGAATTGAAATTTTAACAAAATTTTATTTTGTTTAGAGTTTATTGGGAGGTTGTTAGAGCGGAATTTCAGTTTGACATGTTTATAACAAGTCAAACCTAAAGAGGAATGAAGTATCGGACCCAGTCCGAGATTTAGAGGAGGTTGAATTCGCATCTAACTCACTTCGATAGAGCACCCTAGTCTAACACACCTATTGGGGGTCTACCTCGCCTCTTTGGGGAGGTGGGAGGATTCCGAAACCTCTCTGTCTAGGGGTGTCTAAACAGTGGCTCCAGAATCCAAAAAGGAGTTGACTATACTCGCTCAAGACAGAAATGAGCGGGGTATGCCAAATGAAAGAATAGTAGTTTGGTCCACTAGGGGCATGGACTCACTATCGATTTATGAAAGCAAAACCATCTGATTAAAATGGAGAGAGGAACTAGTCCCCAGCGGAGTCGCCAGAAATATGTCGGCATATTTTTTAGGGTTAAGTGTTGTATTTTGAAAAGGGGTCGCCTAACAGGAATTGTCGGCGAATTTTTAATTTAATTTACATATATATATAATTTGGAAAGTAGTGTTTTGATTTTGAAAATAATATTAAAAAATTTTAAGATATGAAGTCAAACTGATCTCACATCTCAAATAGTTTATATAAACGAGCACCGCACCACAAATCGTGTATCTATCCCGAAGAATAGACACACTCGTTTGATGATGGGGCTCGATTAAATAAACTAGGAGATTTGTGACATCCGTTTGGTCCGCGAACCGATTTTATAAGCCGACAAGTTCCCTCGCTTAATATAAATGAATTAAGCAGGGGTTTATATTACTCAGGTTCTTAAAGTTCCCTATAAGGGCAAGCCCCTATAGTTAATTACATCTTAAGTGACGGAAATCACCTAAGAAAACTCTCGATAATAATCGGTAGTTCCGCTCTCAAGAATTTCAAAGTTTAAGTTTTTAAGGGATTGAATTTTTGGAATTTCAATAGGGAATGGATCAAATTTGGAACATTTTATTTTAGGAGTCCAAAGGAAGAAGGGTAGGAGAAATCACAGATCCAAAGTGAACTTTGGTAATTTCCCGACTATCCTATTGTTTGGCTTGAATTTAAGAAAGTCCTAATGTCTATTTAGTATTTTGATCCTGCCAATTTTAATTAGTTAGGACTTATATTTGTATGATAAAATCATACAAATAGCCTCGAAGATGTGAGGGTTTATATCGTATCGGACGACTACCTCGGAAATCCTAAGACCAGTTAGGGCTTAATTTACATGATATGATCATGCAAATGCCTAACGAAGAGTTGAGGATTTATGTTGCACTAGTGCAAACTACCTCGAAGTCCTACGGCTTGGTTGTTTAGTCCTAAGGAAAGTTTTGTCGATGTAGATTTCGGCTTTCTTGACGACGATGGCCGTGCTTGCCCACCATGCTCCGAGCTCCTTGTTGTTGCGAGAGGTTTAGTTTTAGAAGTCATAAATCAGGAGATGAGAGAAGTGTTTGGTTTAGAGAAAGTCATAAGATCTAAGTGTTTTTAATATTTTAATTAAAACAGGTCTTAAAGTTGATTAAACAGAACCGATTAAGATCCCATGGTTCCGTCATCCCGACACCGTTATTTTCATCGAATTCACTTAGTCCAGATGAATTTGCTAAACTCAACTAAATGAGTTCCGCACTTTCATTTAGACCGTGGGAAATCCCGTTAGCAACACGTGGGTTACATCATCCGAGGTATTCCCGATCATTCAATGAGACGTTTTAATTTAGTTGTAGTTGTAGTTTTGTTGTTCGTTTGTGATTAAATTTTGAGTTATTTTATATTTTGAATGTTGTGGCGGTGAATTTTATCTTGTAGTGTCTTTTAATTTAGTTATGGGTTTCGGTTTTGGTTTCGTCATAAAGGTGTAGGTTTTCATGCAACTCGTTGTTTATCATGCAAGAAAGGTAAAGTGCAACGTGATTAAATAAATTGCGGTAAAGTAAATTGCAATAAAATAAAAGCGTACCTGGAGGGTCTTCCCGTCATCCCAAGCCGCACTTAAAACACAGTTAGAATATTTAAGCATTTAAAGTAAGTTCCTAGGTAAAGCTAAGGGAAAGATTATGGTTTTCTATCAAGTTCCTAATCCTATAGCTAGTCATTTCCTATGACGTCTAGGTTCTCGTATTTTAGTTTGAGGACGATTTTCTTCATCAAAGAACAACTAAGTTCAATTGTTCTTATAAATATCCTATCATATTGAGGAAGTGCTTAAGATGAATCTTAAACATCTTTTCAATATTTCTAGGATTGTTTTAAGTCCAAATGAATTTAATTATACAAATGAATTAATCGTCCGAGAGTTTAAGTTTTGTTGTCTTGCTCGAATGAACTAGGACATTTGAATATCCTATAAGTGGAGTAACGCTTCTCTTAACACTCCTTTTTAAGAGTTATGACATCACGAGCTTTCGAGGCAAATGGATGTTCAGTGTGGTTGTGATTTAATTTTAGTTAATGGATTTAAGTTTGGAATAGTGTTCAAATTGTTTTAGATTTATTTTGAATTCTTTATGTCTTTATATTTAATTTAATTTAATTTAATTTAACGTAATTTAATTTAATTTAATGTGGTTTAATTTAATTTAATTTAACTTAAGTTAATTTAATGTAATATGATTTAGCTTAATCTAATTTAATTTAATTTGATTTGATTTAATTTAGTTTTAATTTAATTTAATTTAATTTAATATAATATAATTTAATTTAATTTAATTTATTTTAATTTAATTTAATTTAATTTAATTTAATTTAATTTTATTTAATTTAATTTAATTTAATTTAATTTAATATAATATAATATAATATAATTTAATTTAATTTAATTTAATTTAATATAGTTTAATTTAATTTAATTTAATTTAATTTAATTTACTTTTTAATTTTAAAGGGATTTGTTTTAAATAATTTAACTTTAATTTAATTTAATGATTAAGCCTTTTAGCATTTTAAATCTTAAACTTGAATTATCATTTTAATTAGGAATTAAATATTATTGGGATGATTAATTTAGGGATTTTTAAATTAAAGAACAAATCTCTTCCTAATAATATCCCTATTTTAATAATTCCAATTTTATTATTCTTCCAAATTTAACTAATTATTTAATTAAGGTTTATTTCAATTATTTTAAATTATTTAGTAGGTTTCTACCCTTTAATTATCTAAATTTCAATCATCCAAATCAAATTAAAATCAAATATTTTACCTATTAATTTCATTAAGCCTAAAGTCTTAATTAAAGGGTTAAGATTTTAATTACCATTTTGCCCTTCAAGCCTAATAATTTCATAACTCACTAAATTGAGCTCAAATGAACTTGAAATTTTTATGTAACTTCACTCATATGTCAATAAAGACATTAGAGGAGAAAATGTGATTTTTCTGTATTTAATTTATTTATATAATTATTTTTGGTGAAAAATAAGGATTTCCATGGAAAATTTAATAATATGACCAAGGGAAAGTTTCTGTCCTTAAGAAAATTATGGGACATTCCTAATGACCAGAGGACCACTTGGACCAATTTTTGTGATTTTTTAAATTATATTTTATTTATTAGAATTATTTTAAGCTCTGGAGTATTAATTAATTTAAAAATAGAATATAAGTTGAAAAATGAATTTTATAATTTTTAAAATTCTCTCTGATATCAAGGATTCCAGAGAACCAAATTTTACAATTTTCTGATTTTTCTTTGATTTATTATAATTATTTTAGTGAAAATGCTAGAAAATACATTTTTTTAATTTTAAAATTACCCTAGGGCTTTAAAATTTAATATCTCATTAAATAGACCTAAGAAAAATATGGGGTTTATTCCTAAGTGATTATATTTCAAAATATGACATTTTGGTGAATTTTATTATTTTTGTGATTTTTATTATTTTTAATTATTAAAATATTAAAATAATGATGAAAAATCAACTTTTTAGAAAATTGAAATTTTAATTTTCTTAAATTCCCCTGATATCAGAGAGGCTCCAAAACCAATTTGGTGAATTTTTGAAAGGTATTTTGAAAGTTATGAATTTTTAAAGTTTAAAATGACTAAATGGCTTAATCAACCCATTTAGTAGGGCTAACCAAGTCCAATTGACTTGAAATTTTTATGGTGGGTTCCTCTGATCCTAAAGGTCAGTGGAGAATTGATTTCAAGTCAATTTGATGTATAGTTAGCTCTAATTAATTAGGGGTCTATTTTGGATGTTTAAGCCAATTAGTGGTTATCTTAAGTGAATTAACTCAAGTCCTATTTTTCCTAGTGGTTCTCTGGTCATAAGGAACATCACTAAATTTTCCTAGAATTTATTTCACAACATGCTAATTTTTGGAATTAAAATACTCAAAACAAGCAACATGCATTTGAAAAATCAATAACTTTTCACAGAGGTGGCTCTCGACCTTGGAAAATTCAAGGAATGTTCCCAAGTTCGTAGGCTTCAAAAGCTCCTATGGTCTCATGCCATGGTGAATTGTATGAATGCATGGAGAATTAAAACAATGGAGGGAGCAAATAATTAATTTAAAATAAAATACCTGGACAAAATTAATTAATTTCTTTTCCACATTATTCTCCTCTCGTTCACCGAGCGAGAGGATATTTTTATTTTATTTTTGTGATTTTTCTATACAAAGATATGGATTTTTAAAGTTCGGTATTTAAATAAATCGAAAAATCCCTAATTTCCTACTTATCCACGCGGCGCCCTGTCATCCTCGGCATCTCCGAACGACCACGCGGCACGCTCCCATTCGACGCCGCCATCCGACTCGGCTGCCGGGGCCCGCGGTTCACGCACCATCCGCCGGTCCGACGCAATCCAAGCCGTCCATCCGATACACGCGTGATCCGACGGTTCTCGGTCATCGTCTACGACCGGTGCGATCCCGTGACCGTCCACACTCTAACCCTAAGAACTCACTCGATTCTCAATGGATTTTCGTGTTCTTATGCTCTATGGATGCGTCTCGAAGAGACGAACACATCCATACTAGTAAACATGCATCGAAATTTATTCAAATGAAATATAGAGTCTCCGTAAGCTCGGGAAGAAGAATGAGTTCATACCTTTGCTCGGAGAAGTGAAGGTTCGATCCGAGAGTCGTGTCACCTTCGATCGGGTCCAAGTAAGCTCCGGATGAAGTCCCTCGGCTCCGTGAATTGTCTAGCTATGAAAGTGACCACGACCGATCACAAAGCTTGGAGGTCTGAGCAACTCGGGTGGCCTGGAGATGGGGCTTTCGAGTGGGAAACTTCTTCCCTTGGTCCAGTGAAGGTGTAGGACCAATCAATTTGGGGATTGGCTCACTGCGAGGAGGTGTCCCGGTTTTGGGTGAAATTTCGGCCGAGAAATTGGATTCTGTCAGTGGGGATTAGGGCAAATTGACACTGGGGATCAACTTCTCTAAGTATGGAGTAGGGTTTGGAACAATTTTGGCAGAGTTTCGGTAAGGTTTTTGCAACTCTCCTCCATGGCCGTGAAGGGGTCGGGTTTAAATAGAGGTGGCTGGAGAGCCTCGCGAGGATGGCCGAGGAGTCGGGATCGACTGCCTCGGGCATGGGAAGAACAACTATGGTGGCCATTGGGCATGGGGCAGCTCAGCAAGGTGGAATTCCAAGGTTTGGCTCCTCCCCATGTCTCGGCCATGGCGTTTTCCGGCGGCCTGGGTGGTCGGCCGGCAGGCAAGGGTCACCCTCAAGGCCAGGGAGGTCGGGGGTCGAAGTTAGTGAATTCAATCGAAGCCTTACATGTGTAAAGTGGTTGGATCAAAATGGCATGGGGAGGTGGCTTCTTTTGCACTTGGTTTGGTCAACCCATTGAAAATGGGCTTGGTTCACCTCCCTATGGTTGATTTGGGCTGAGGGAGGATCAGGTGAATCAGTTAGAAAAGGGTGGAGAGGTCACCATCCATGAATATTTTGATTAATCATGGATTAAGGTGAAGCATTAAAATGGTTAAAACCTTTTTAAGGGGGCTTAAAAGAGGCTCCTCCTTTTGCCATTAATGGCTTGATCACATGTCAAACCTTCCATGGCTTCATGTGGCTTGTTCATGGCTTCGTATTTGGCTCCATTTGGCTTCGGAAAAGTTTAGTCAATTTCATGGAAATAGAATTTAAGAATTTTGGTATTTTGGTGGAGAATTTTCATGGAGCTTGATTTGGAATGGCTTAATGATGATTTTAGGACTTAGGTATTGAGTTTAATTGAAAGTATGATGAGGGGAAATGTCATGTGGGCTTTAGGATGATTTGGGCTTTTGAATTTTGAAGGAAATGGGCTTTTAGGAAGGTTTAAGGGAAGTGGGCTTTTAAGTTTAAGAATGTGTTCATGGATGATAATCTTTGTAAAAGTTTGGGCCAAAAAGATGTTGGTTTTGGTTTAGGGATGTTTCATGAGTAATTTGAAATAGATTTAAGGTGGTTTGGGTCGACATTGGGTTGAATTTGGGCTTATTTAATAAGTGGGCCAATGTAGGTCAAATTGGGCTAACTTGGGCCAATGTTGGGCTAGGGTTGAAATTGATGTAAAATAAATGTTGGGAAATGTTTATGGGAGTGTTTCAAAGAGGTTTTGGCTTTGGTTGGGTTTTGATTTTGGGGTTTGGGTCTATTTGGACTAGGTTTAGGTTTAGGTCAAAATTAGGCCTTTTGATTTTGGGTTGAATTTGAGTGGGGTTTGGGTCAAAATCTTGGGAAAATCATGTTAGTGCTTTGTTTATGGGGATGTTAAGGAAGGCTTAGAAAAGATTTGGGGTTAATTGGAGTTGAATTGGGTGAGTTTGGGCTAGGTTTAGGTCATGAGTCCAAATTGGGCTTTAAGGCCAAAAGTGAAATTGGATCCCAATGTCCATCAAATTGGGCTTGGATTTGGTCTAGATTGGTGTTGGGGATGTTGAATTGAAATTTAGAATTGAATTGGGCCAGAATTTGGGTCAATTGGATAGGTTTGGTTTAACATTGGGTTCACTTTGGGTTAAAATGGGTCAAATTGGGGGTTTTGATAAAAGTGGGGTAAATTGACAAAATTGGCCCATGGTGTAGTTGAACAAAATGAAATTGGGAATATTTGGGATTTTCTAGAATTTTCTGGGAATTTTCTGAATTTTTGGATTTTTTGGCTAAGGGGGTATTTTGGGTATTTGGAGGGTATTGGGAGGTATTTTTGGAATTTTTGGTGTTTTTGGGTATGGATGATCAATTTGAGTGGTGAGGAAATGTTTAGGAATGTTTTTGGGGACTTTGGGTAGTTTAGGTGATTTTGCAAATTTTGGCAATTTCGAGCGGCATTTGGTAGGCTGGCAGGTGTAGGGTCCCGGGGTCAAAAATTGAAATTTTGGAAAATTGAAGATTGGGTGAATGTAAGTGGAATGAAATCATTTTTGTTGAGCCATGAAGCCATATCAAACCCACATGAGCCATAAAAGGGACTCATTTGAGGCATCCACTATGTTGCTCCTAACCCTCTTAGCAAGGGCTTAGGGGTTAAGGACCATCCATGTGAATCACCTTCATGAGTCAGGAGGTCAAGTTGGGTATGGGTGTGGTTTTAGGAGGTGTGTGAAAGTGTAGTGTATAGGTGTAATGTGTGTGTAAGTCAGCCCCCTTCACCAGACCAGGCCACCCAGGGCAGTCCTAAGGCCAAAGAGTCCTATAGGAATTCATCCTTTAAACTTCCACATTTGATCTCAACCCTCTAGGTGATTAGGGGTCTACAATCAAGTTTGTGGAGTTTGTAGGGAGTTAAGAAGTGGTTTGAATTTCTAAGTGGTGGGTTCCAATTCTAATCCTCTAGGATAGTCAAAGGAAAAGCCTAAAGCTATATCCTAAGTACTAAAAAGAAAGAGAGAAGACCTCATCAAAAATGAGGTCAACAGGTTCACAACTCATGTAAGTACCAATTCAAGCCATTAAGGCATATGTTATTATATATCCTTGTTATGACCTATGTGACAAACTACGACCTATACGATCATGCCTCTTGCAACTCCAAACTCTAACTTTGTGGTATATGGATGTTATTACAGTTCATACAACTCTCGACTCTAGCACCTGTGACCTACGAGCATACTTACACCTCTTGCAGCTCCTTACTACGGCCTTTGTGGCCAACCAACACTTTGAAGCTACCACCTTCGACTTATGGGCAATTACTACCATTTATTTTAATTACAAACTCTTCAAGCTGACACTACAGTCATCGTCTAGAACATTCATGGCGGACTACTACAACTACAACGATTGACTATGGCCCTTCCAACTTACTATTATTAAGAACTACCTTTATTATAGCAAGATTATGATTATTAACGATGAAAAACTATTGTAAATCTACAATGATCAGCTTTGTGATTTCATATTTCCTAATTTAAAATAAGATTGAATATGTGTATCCACCATTACATAGTGGATTACTTCAACTAGGATAGGAACTGTGACTTTTTTCCTTTTTCAAGAGTTTTCCACGTAAAAACTTCTAGCGTATCTATATGTCTCTTTAATTATCTGAGTATGTGTTGTATTTTCATGCGATGTTAAAAGACTAATTAATCGCTCTAATGCCACAAACTTTTTATCACACATTAACTTGGTGTTGTCCGTGGAATATAAAGTTTTGTTCGACATTGTCTTCAAGCAGAGATGTTGAGCCCCTAATTCATTTATTATTGATATATGTCATCCAACCAACAAAGTAGCCTTTGTGCACCTCTTAAAGATCACTTCTTAACATTCTTTGATGAAAGGGGCAACTTTTGATGCAATGTCAAAAGTACTCCTATGTTAGCATCTCAGGCACTATTGTGGTGGGTTGCTCTTCCTACATCGTATTCAAACACTAATTCTATGAAAACTACTCTCAGGCTAGGAAACAACTTTTATTGCGGTCTTGAAAGATCGTTCAGGTTAACTTCTTGGGTATGACTATGGTGGGTTAGTCATCATACATTTCATTAAGACATCGAGCTTCAACAATCGCTTCTAGATTGAGTAGCAACTTTCATCACAAAGAACGCTTCCTCGGCACCCCCTCACCATATTGGATTTCCTCTTCAACTATATCAAAAATTCGATCTCTTTAAGGTTTGATACAGGGGTTGCTTTACAAGATTATGTGGAAAATGCCCTACTAGGGGCCAACAAATTCAAAAGCAATAACTAGCATGTTGTCAAATAATATTTTTGAGTGTAGTTGTAAACATATTTCCAAGAAAAATTAGAGTCTATTTTAGCCTACACCCAATCTCGATAAATGCATAACATTTTCTAAGACCTCATTATGAATATCTTCCATCACATGTTACAGTCATCAAGCATAAGTTTCAAATAATAGCCTCAAAAAGGTAAAAATTAGTGGTAGATTTCATACAAGTTTATCTATCACAAGTTAGCACTGTCGAGTGGATGCTCCGATTATACAATCTTGGACAAGTCTTACATCCTTAGCAGATTCTTCTTTAAACATTGTTTCAATATAGGTTAACGTTATCAAACATCTCAGGCTATACAACCTATGAAAGGTCTAACATCCCTATGGATTCTCCTTTAGACTTTGTTCTAATATAGGTTCACGTCGTCGAGCATCACTGACTAATAACCCATGACTGGTATTAAATCCTTGGTGGAAAACTCACTTCATCAATTGTAGGTTGTGGTCATCAATTATCATCAAAACTAGGTTTTCAAGTAAACCTTCCTCACTTAATGGTTAAATCCCTCCTCCCGGGCCTTTTTATGATACAATATCATTGGATTATAAGTCTCAACTTTATGAGCTGAATTCTTCCAAGACTCTAAACTTGAATCCATTTACCGACCTTTGTACTCTCAACTTTGAAAGTCCAAACTTAGAATCCAAGTAACACAAGTCAATATATTAATCGAGAGTTTCCTCTATAATTCATAGTTTTAGAAATGCAATTAACTATGAGGAGATTTTATAGAAATACCTTCAAATTTCAAAGTCATTTAACGTGTAACACTTGTTAACTTTTCTAAACCACTTTAAAGAAATATGATATAAATGATTTTTTTTTAAAGTTTTTCAAACACATGTTTCAAAACCTACTAAAAATTTTTAAAAACTAAATTTATTTTTTCTTGAAAAAAAAACTTCATCATTTTCTGCTTACTTCTCTGAAATCTTTTCTTAAGCTTTAAAATGAATTTCCAAGTAAATATGTGATCTTTCTATCAAAATTGTGTAACTTTTCATAATAAAAGAATATGAGTTTGTAAGAGTATCCACTAAAAGCTACACGTTTACATGTAAAATTGTAAATTTCCATCCACAAGTTTGTAAATTGTATACATAATATGCAAACCCTAATGAACACTTATATAATATATATATATATATATATATATATATATATATATATATATATATATATATATATATATATCGTGTGTTAAGCTTTCTTTTAGTATGTGAAAATAAAAATCTTAAATATTTAATTATGTGAATAATACTTAAGTTTGAAATATATCTAATCAAATAAAAACTATACATGTGAAACCTTTTTTTTCTTTAAGATAATACATTTGAACTTCAAACACTGGATAATAAATCATATTGGAGACATCAAACTATGATTGGAAACCAATGGGCGTAAGAAAACCTATAATACCTTGATTTACATGTTAACCGACAAACTAGGAGATTAAACCAATATCAAAATTAAAATGTCAAACCTGCCGAAATAAATCTAAAATTCGCTAACATAAATAACTGAAACCACCACTAGGCAGATTAACAATGAATCCAAGGTTAGCCAACTTTGAAATGAACTCACGATCACACATACTCCCAAAATAGTATAGTCTAGAAGCCTATATTTGATTACTAGGCATCTCTAGTTAATGCTAAAGACTATGGCATATAAAAAAACAAGTATTTAATACCATTAGATTATGTAGGAGTCATGGGATGAAGTAACCCACAATTACCAACAAATGCACCTCAACCCAATTAACAGTTATGAAGTTCTACCCTCGTCATCACTTCACTATAGTAACATCAGAGATCACTTTTTATTTGGTTTTTTAATAGTTTTAGGCAACTAATGAACCCGAGATAATAGAAAGCCATGAACATCTTGACCAGGGGTGTTGTACCAAAACTTTTGGTTAGTCCACCTATTTAGCCACCTTATAGAGTGAAGATTTTATTAAGATTAGGCTTTCTATTTTTCATTTTGAAATCTCTTTTAACCTTTTAAATCAACTTTCAAATAATCCTTCAAATTAAGACTTGTCAAATCAACTCTTTACATCAAACAAATCAAATCAAGCATTTCAAGTCACATTTTCAAATCAAAACCTTTAATTCAAAACCTCCAAACCAATAACATAAAACCAACTCTTTCAAAACAAACTTTTGAAACCAAACCCTAATCATTTCAAACATTTTAAATCCAACCTCCCAAACAAACCCAAACCTTGACAATAGTTTCGTAAGTTCAATCCCAAGGTACGCATTCTTCCTCGAGTAAGTAAATCCCTCCCTAGGCTTTTCTACGATGCATCATTGTTGAATTGTAAGTCCTAATCATTAAATTATAAGAAAATATTTCCAAACTCTAAAATTTCGTCATTTTAAAATCTCTTCAAATCTTGAAGCTTGATATTTAACCACAGAAAAATATATTAAGAATTTCATACCAATTTTATATGAAATTGCACTTTAAAGAAAGGTATTTCTTTGTTTCATTGCAGGAATGAAGATTTGTAAGTACTGAAAGCAAAAAACACAAAAGAAGCAGATTTGGAGCAAAAAGGACTCAATTAGATGAAAATTGAACTTTCCCGCCGACGGCGAGATTTTGGCCGCCGACGGCGAATTTTTCCCGAAAGATTTTTAATAAATTATAAGGAGCCCGCTAACGGCAAGATCGAGCCCGCCGACAGCGAGATCGAGCCCGCCGACAGCGAGATCGGCGCAGTTAGCCATCTTCTAGAAGCCCGCCGACGGCGAGATCAAGTTGCCGACGGTGAGATAGTTAAAAAGAGCCAAAATACATTGAACCTGGACTCTTTTTGAAGAGGTGCTTAAGCAACCTTCGAGATTTGACCCCTTCTATAACAGAGACGAATTCTAGTCGGCTGTGTGTCGATCTTTGTCATTTGTGTGAAAGTTCGGTGTAATTTAAGAGTCTTTGAGTGAGTGTTTAGCATTTTGGTGTGCTGTACTCGGAAGGAAGAGTCAAGGGAACTTCAAGAATCGTCAGGGAGATGAATCGAGATAATTATATTTGTTATTAGTCCGTTAACTTTAATCAAATCCATGCTTTCGTGTTATTTTTCCCATGCATTCCGAGTAGTTTCCTTAGTCTTTCTCCTTGTTATCGAGATTACGTGAAATGATGAATTAAAGTAATTGTGCCTAAAATATGAAAATAGAAATTGTGCTAATCTTTAACTTAAATCTTAATTTACTTTCAATCTGCCCAATTGATTTGTTAACATATGTTAAAATATCAACTATAGTAAAGATTACATCCAAGATTCAGGGAAGTGAAAAGACTTGGAAGGAGGGTGCAAATAAATTGGGAAATATTAACTATCGGGCGTAGAATTGGACATTTTAGTGTGACAGACAAAAATATTCAATTCGGTCTTATTGATTGAGAGCTGAAGTGTAGATGTTAGCCCTCAGGCAAGGGGAACGTGGGAGCTCTGAAGTGGCAGTCGGTATCCTCCCAGCCTAGCCGCAGATTCAGTAATCAAACATAAGAATAGTCAATGTTCTTTGCACCTGGACCAAAGGGTAAATAATAGGAATGCTCCTATTTGACACAATACAATTAAAAACTTATTTAATTCTTCATTCACTTAATTCTCTAAAACAAGGAGAAAGATACTTTTCTGAAATCTTATATTTAACCTTAAGCATTAGTTTATTTTAATCTAAGTATTCTTAATTTCCGTTACTAGATTAGTAAGTTTATTTTAATTTGTCTTTGAAATTTTCTAACTTCACTGTGGGATCGATATCTAGGACTCCATTAGAGCAATATATTACTTGATAACGATACGTATACTTGCGTAGTATCCACAATATAAATCATAAAATCCATAACAAAATCATCAGTATATATTCAATGCGGATCAAGTTTTTGGTGCCGTTGCTAACTTTTAATATCATAATTGTAAGTATAAATATCAAAAAGTGGATCAAGTTTTTGACGCCGTTGTCGGGGAAGTTAAGTAAAGTAATTATTAAGGTAATTAATAGAATTATTAAAATAATTACTAGAGTAACATACTATTTTAAATATTACTTAAAAATTGTATGCGTAAATTTGGAAATGAAAATTTAATACCATACGATTCAGAATTAGAGCGTACAATTAAAAGAATTAGAAAACTTGGGGAGAATTATCACGAAAATTTCTATCCAAATATTTTCCTCCTTCGAAAACTGCAAAACTTAGAAATGATATAACATCTTTTAGTCGGTTTGATGGAGAATCCATATATGAAGCTTGGGAGAGATTTAAAGAACTTCTTAGGAAATGCCCACATCATGCGTTACCATATTGGTTAATAATACAAACTTTTACAATGGATTAGTAGGATCTCTTAGATCAATCATTGATGTTGTTGCTGGAGGTTCATTAATGTCAAAACTATTTGATGAAGCCTATGCGTTAATCGAAGAAATTGCTACTAACAATTTTCAATGGCCTGATGAAAGAATAAATCCTAAAAAGATAGCTAGTGTTCATGAAAATGATGCAATATCTATGTTAGATTCTCAAATTGCTGATATATTAAAGAAATTAGATCATTTTGGAATGAATTACTCTCCTATATTAGAAGAAAACTCATCTGGACAAATTATAGATTTTCAATCTCCTTATGAAACTATAAATGCTATTAATAATAGACCCAATAATCCTTATGCGAATTATTATAATCCTGGTTGGAAGAATCATCCAAATTTTAATTGGAATAACAATACAATCTAATCAACAATGGATGAACAACTCTATAGGAAATCCACCTAATCAAGGAAATACAAATTATAAACCATCTTATCCACTCGGATTTAATAACACTCAATTTAAAGATAAGAAGTTATCTATAGAAGAATTAATATTAAGTATGGGTCAGCACTTGCAAAATCAAGGAAATCAATTACAAATTCAAGGAAATCAATTACAAAATCAAGGAATAGCAATTAAAAATATTGAAACTCAACTCGGACATATTGCTACTGCGCTTAACAAGAGAGTTCCTGAAACTTTTCCTAGTAATGTGGAAATAAATCCTAAAGACCAAGGAAAAGAACAATTAAAGCAATACAACTAAGAAGCAGAAAAGAGTTAGAAACTAAAATTCAGAAAGAAATAAAAAGTAAAAATGAGGAAGTGGAAATTGAGAAAGAAAAGGATCAACAAAATCAAAACTTAGAATATCCATTGATCACTATAAAAATATCTATTGAAAAACCACCACCACCATTTCCTCAACGACTTAAACAACATAAATAAGATAAGCAATTTGCTAAATTCCTTGAAATTTTAAAAAAATTAACAGTAAATATTCCTTTTGTAGAAGCATTAGAACAAATGTCTAATTATGTAAAATTTATGAAAGATATTTTAAATAAAAAAAGAAAATTTACAGATAATGAAACTGTTGCACTAAGCGAAGAGTGTAGTGCAATTATTCAGAAAAAACTTCCTGAAAAATTAAAAGATCCTGGTAGTTTCACAACACCTTGCGCTATTGGAGAAAAATTTTATGGAAAAGCTTTGTGTGACTTAGGAGCAAGCATAAATTTAATGCCTCTATCAATTTTTAAAAGATTAAAATTAGGAGAAATTTCACCCACTTCAGTAACTCTTCGGTTAGTTGATCGTTCTGTGACTTATCCTAAGGGAGTTATTGAAGATGTGTTAGTAAAAGTGGATAAATTTATCTTCCCGGTAGATTTTATTGTTCTAGATATGGAAGAAGATAAAGAAATTCCAATAATATTAATAAGACCCTTTTTAGCCACTGGAAAAACTATAATTGATGTTCAGAAAAGAGAATTGACTATGAGAGTAAATGATCAAAAAGTAACTTTTAACATAGCAAAATCAATGAGATATCCTGCTTTAGAAAAAGATGATGAATGTTTTCGAATGGAAATACTTGAACATTTGCAAAATGAACATTTTAAAGAATATTATGAAGAAAAGTTAGAAAAAGAAAATACTGAATATTATGAAGAAGCAGATAATGAAAAATTGGATTATATACAGGAAAAATTTGAAATATTGGATAATACTGAAAACATTGAAAAGAATATAGTTCCATCAATTATTAGACCTCCTGAACTCGAATTAAAAATTCTGCCTAATCATTTAAAATATGCTTACTTAGGTAACCATTCAACCCTATCAGTTATTATATCAGCTGAATTGAATGAATCACAAGAACAAAAACTGTTAACCATATCAAAAAAATATAAGAAAACTTTTGGTTGGACTTTAGCAGATATTAAAGGAATTAGTCCTTCAATTTGTATGCACAGAATTATTTTAGATAATGAACATAAGCCTAGAGTAGATCTTCAAAGGAGATTAAACCCAATAACGAAAGAAGTAGTAAAGAAAGAAATATTAAAATGGTTAGATAATGGTATTATATATCCTATTTCGGACAGTGCTTGGGTAAGCCCAATCCACTGTGTTCCTAAGAAAGGAGGAGTGAACGTTAAAGCTAATGAAAATAATGATTTAATACTTATAAGACAAGTTACTGGATGGCGTATATGTATTGACTATAAAAAATTAAATGCAGCCACCAGAAAAGATCACTTCCATTACCATTTCTGGACTCAAATGTCGGATAGATTAACTATGACATAAATATTTTTGTTTTTTATATGGATATACCGGTTATCATCAGAAAAATATTGCTCCTGAGGATCGAGAGAAAACTACATTTACTAGTCCTTATGGAACATTTGCTTTTCGAAGAATGCCTTTTGTATTATGTAATGCACCTACAACATTTGTGAGATGTATGATGTCTATATTTAGTAAATTAATTGATGATGGAATAGAAGTATTTATGGATGATTTCTCTCGTATTTGGAACGTCATTTGACGCATGCTTGAATCATCTTGAAAAAGTATTAGAAGTATGCGAAAAAACTAACTTAGTTCTAAATCGGGAGAAATGTCAATTTATGGTTACAGGAGGAATTGTATTAGGGCATAAAATTTCGGAAAATGGCATGAAAGTAGACCCTACAAAAATTCAAGTTATAGCTAAATTACCACCTCCAACTACAGTAAAATGGGTAAGAAGTTTTCTTGGACATGCTGGATTCTACAGACGCTATAAAAAAGATTTTTAAAAATTTACTAAACCTCTATGCCAACTTTTAGAAAATGATAAGAAATTTGAATTCACAACTGAATGCTTAAATGCTTTTGAATTATTAAAAGATAAATTAATCACAACACCTATAATAGTTTCACTCGATCGGGAGAAACCATTCGAACTTATGTGTGATGCTAGTGATTATGTTATAGGAGCAGTACTTAGGCAAAGATATGATAAAATTTTTAAAGTCATATACTATGCTAAGTAAAACTCTTAATAATGTCGAATTGAATTATACAAGTCATCGAAAAAGAGCTATTAGCAATTGTTTATGCCTTTGATAAATTTAGGCCTTATCTAATTAGAAATAAATATATTGTGCATACTGATCACTCTGCTATTAAATATCTAATGCAAAAGAAAGATTCAAAACCTAGATTAATTAGATGGATATTACTAATGCAAGAATTTGATTTTGAAATCATTAATAAAAAGGGAACTGATAATCAAATTTCAGATCATTTATCAAGGTTAGATTATAATGAATTATCTGACACTGATAATGAAATTATTGACAGTTTTCCTGACAAACAATTATATAATATAAATGAGTGGAAAATACCATGGTATGCTGACATAGTAAATTATATTGTAAGTGATTTTTTACCACCTATGTTAAATTTGCAACAACAGAAAAAATTCGTTTATGATGCTAAAACATATTTTTGGGATGAACCATATTTATATAAGCAATGTAAGGATCTTATAATTAGAAGATGTGTGCCTTATGAAGAAACAAAACAAATCATTCAGAAATATCATGATTCTGATTTTGGAGGACATTTTAGAACAGATAAAACTGCTTATAAAATTTTACAATCTGGATTTTATTGGTCTACTCTTTTTAGAGATGTTTATAGATATATCAAAACTTGCGATAGATGCCAACGAGTAGGTAATATATCTAGAAGAAATGAAATACCTCTAAATTTTATATTAGAAGTTGAGATTTTTGATGTTTGGAGATTAGATTTTATGGGACCATTTGTTCCTTCATTTGGAAACTCATATATATTAGTTGTTGTTGATTATGTTTCTAAATGGATTGAAGCACGAGCTTTACCTCGGTGTGATGCTAAGAGTGTTTCAAAGTTTTTAATGAAAAATATTTTTACTAGATTTGGAATGCCAAGAGTGATTATCACTGACGGAGATTCTCATTTTAGAAACAAATATATTCACAAACTAGTAGAAAAATTTAACATTATTCATAAAATATCAACTGCTTATCATCCACAAACCAGTGGATTAGCTGAAGTTTCTAATTGAGAGATTAAACGTATTTTAGAAAAGACTGTAAACCCTAATAGATTGCATTGGTATATAAGACTAGACACTGCATGTGGGCATATAGGACTGCTTATAAAACTTCGATTGGAATGACTCCTTACAGGCTTATTTATGGAAAGACTTGCCACTTACCAGTTGAATTAGAACATAAAGCTTATTGGGCAATTAAAAAATTTAATTACAATTTGAAAGAAGCTGGTGAGAAAAGATTATTGCAATTGAATGAATTAGATGAATTAAGAAATGAATCTTATCATAATGATAGAATTTATAAAGAAAAAATAAAATTATGGCATGATCGGAAAATTAACCTGAAGAATTTTGAGCCAAGACAAGAAGTTTTACTATATAATACAAGATTAAAATTATTTCCTGGGAAATTGAAATCTCGATGGTTAGGGCCTTTCACTATAACTCAAATATTTTCATACGGAACTATAGAAATTGAAGATCCAAAAACTGGGCATATATTTAAAGTAAACGGATCACGCATTAAAACCTTATTTTGAAGGAATAAGACCAAATTTTAAAGAGGTTTTAATGCTCAGTCAACCTGATTACTAACTAATTTAGGTCGGGCTGACGACGTTAAACCAAGCGCTTTATGGGAGGCAACCCATAGTAGTTAATTATGATCTATTTATTAATATTATTGAAAATTAAAATAAAGAATGAATTCTACTACTCATTTTACTTTTTAGAATCATCACAAATTTGAATCTATACGAAGAAATCAGAAAAAATTCGGACCGGAGCGAAAAATTGGGTAAATTACCTAATCTCGCAGACGGCAAGATCGTTACCGCTGACAGCGATATCGGCACGCCCAATTTCAGTTTAAATTAATTAACTATTCCGCCGACGGCGAGATCGTTACCGCCGACAGTGAGATAGTTCAAAAGTGATTTTTGTGAGTTATTTTGCGGTTTTAGACGGTTCTAAGGGCATTTCTCTATATAAAACATTTAAAACTTCAATTATATATTATCTTCTTCCTTAGAAACGACTATAATCCCTCTAAAACAATTTATTATGGCCTCCAAACTACTTGAAACCACGAAATCCGGAGTTTTTAACCAATGAAAGTTCGTCAGTTCTGAGGCTCAGTGACTATTCAACAAGGTATTGATGAAGAAACGTCTGATTAAAGAAAGAGGGTTCGTAAACAGAGGAGCGGAGAATTCAACAACAACAATTGAAGAAATGATTGTTCAGCGACGTTGGAGGTATTCTGCTATACCACATCTGTTGTAGTCATTCCAGTAGTCAAAGAATTCTACTCTGATCTGCATGCGATCCATAATGGAAGTGTTTACGTAAGAGGCAGATGGGTAACTTTCTCTCCTTCTCGAATCAATGAATTATACTCGATTGAGAATACCCCTGTTTGCCACTATTCAAATTTTGTTCCTACAAGATACAACATGAATGAGATATACATATATCTAACCGACGAACCTGACGATTGTGAATTACGAGAAGACGGGTATGTTAGTTTTTCTGCGTCACTTCTTAACCCCGTCTCAAAGCATTGGCATTTCTTTATTTCATCAAAGTTACTACCCACTATGAGGGTAAACAAAGTTTCGAAGGAATGCACAATCTTAAATTACTGTATTCATTCTAGATTGCCTATTGATGTTGGATCTATTATTGTGAAGTCTGCATTAGGATTAATTGTGCATGGGTGGATTCATGGACTTGGACACCCATCAACTATATTTGTTTTATGTAGTTAGTACCAAGTTTCCTACGAAGCTTGGGAAAAAGTGCTATTGTCTTGAAAACCACTAAATCCAACAGATATGTTTCCTACATTGTATAACAATGATGAAATAGTAATTATTTTTGATCAAGCATCACAAAACAATCCTTTAGTTAAGCCCCTGACTAATAGAACAAACCTCATTTTACGGAAACTTAAAGGATTGGAGAAGGATCTACAGAATGTGATGAATTCTATCGATAATATCTCTGATTTATTCAATCACATCGATTGGAGAATGAAGGAGCACTTTGACCATACAGGATACCTGGAGGCAAGTTTTATACGACTATTGAGACAGAAAGGGTGGATTGAAGAAGATTTTACTGCAGAATTCCCTTTCAGACCTTTCTATAAATTGTTTGTGCACCTACGTTCTATTAGAAACATCAGAGAAGAGAACAGTTCAGATTCCGATGAGTAGCAGAGACTTCTATTCATATTATATGTATGTGTGTTAATTTGAATTTAGTTTTTGATTTAGTTTGAACTTTACGTAGATAATCTCAGTTTAGATGAGATTGTATGTTGTTTGTTTAGTCTCAGCATTTAGATTATCGTGGTGTGGATTGCAATGCTAAGTTAGATGTGTTTGGGTAAATTTGATAAGTCAATTGTTAGTTATGTAGTGTTTGAAGTTTGTAAGTTCATGGATTTCATTTATAAAGTTATAATGTTTGTGTTGTGTGAATTTATGTGTTAGTATCTAATCTTAATAAAAATAATAATAAATATATCAAATTTAGTGACCGGAACAATGAACAAGGCTAAATCTAAGTAGAATATAATTGAAAAATTAAAATATATAAAATTTTCGAAAACCTCGCTGACATCGAGAGAAATCCCGCCGACGGTGAGATTTTCCCGAAACTTTGGCCTTGGTGAATTAATTAGCTCGCCGACGGCGAGAAATTTCTCGCCGACAGCGAGATCGCGAAATATACTTTATTTGATCGGTCAACCGACACTATTCATCGTCTCTCTCCTCAAAAACTTAAAAAAACTGACCTAGGGCTTGTGGAATCTTGGATTTGAAGCGATTTCAACACATTTTGATGCCGGATTTCATCTTCCCTTCGTAAGAGCTTCACTCCTATGTAAAAATTTTTTATTTTCACCATGAATTTCTTCTACATTGAGAAATTTTGGAAAATTTTGAAATGAGAAGAAAAGAATTAGAAGAAATTCATGAAACTTGATTTAGATTGATGTTAGTAACTATTGGAAGCCATCTTAGTAATATTTAAAAGTTTAGTTAAAATTTTTGCAAATTTCACAGATCGAAAAATGGCTCCACGTCAAAAGAGAAGAGTGGATTACGACGAAACTCGTTTTGTGAATGCAAGGGCACAATCAAGATATTTTCACAATATTCAAGCCAGAAAATGCATTCAGGATCGAGTTTTCAAAAGTCCTGGAGGTGAAGTAGAGCGAATAATTAAAAAAAGATGATGGGAAAATTTCTGTTTCATAACCAACATAGCCGCTGTGGAAGTAGTAAAAGAATTCTATTCCAACATGACACAGGCTGAAGATGCACCAGTTAAGGTTAGAGGATTTTTTGTGGAATTCAGCGCTGCGAGAATAAATGCTTATTACGAAGTACGAGACACCTACACCAGTGAGTATGAAACATTTGGAACTATGGAAGGACCACTGGAAGAGGTGATCGACTTTCTCACTGATGGGAAAGGAGTTTGGAAAATGAAGCAGCGAGAACGGGTAAACTTTCCTCTCTCTATGTTGAATGCATCATCTAAAGCCTGACACTATTTTATTTGTTCTACCTTGTTACCTACTTACCACCATAGTGAGGTAGCAAGAGATAAAGCAGTTTTGAATTTCTGCATTCAGAACAAAAAAAGTATTGATGTGGGAAGTATCATTTATAAGAATATATTAGCCACCGCAAGAAGTGAAAGTGGAGGAGGACTATGACACCCTGGTCTGATCTATGCAATCTGCCAATTATCTGGGGTAGAGGCAAGAGATGATGAGGAATGGGTGGAGCCTATAAAACCCATTACTCTGGCTAATATTAAGAAATATGAATCCCACGAAGGATGGAGATCTGGGACAAGGAGCTATGTACCTTCTTCGAGTAGAGATATTCCCTCTACCAGCTTATGACCCTCCTCCTTATAAGTACTCCTACCCTTCAAGATTCGATGAATGAGATGACTCTACGGAGGAAACGTTTCGAGAAAATAGAAGAAAAGCTGGAGCATATTGATCAGAGAATTGGAGGCTTAGAAAAAAGACATGATTATGACAGCGAGTATCTCCAAAGACATTCAGAGTCTGAGATAGCCTATTATAATGATGAGAATCGTTACAAGAGAGGAGAGCTCGATGTTGTATTTCTTGAGTGCCCCCGATGTACTCATTATCAGCCTAATCCACCCACTGATCCAGGAAATGACGATACAGTTTGGGACTTTGATGTAGAAGATTAGATGTTATGTTTATTTGTTTAGTTATAGATTTTGATGTTGTTATTGTTTGTTTGTTGTTTTACTTTTTAGTATTGATGTTTTAGTTTATAAGCTTGATTATGATGTAGTTTAGATTGTTATTAAATTTAGATAGTTTTTTTAGATTTCTAATGTTTTCAGACTGCTATTGTAACCTTGGATTGAATTAGTAAATGTATGTGGATGTAGTATAATATGCTAGTATAAAATGTGGTAGTATTGTGTTAAACTTTTTTTTACCCAGCACTTTCTTTAATATTTGGTGTATAGAAAAATACTAACAAGACGAAGTTAATTAAGTAATGGAAAAAGCTCACGTAACTTCAAAAAGAGAAATACCTAAAGCTCAAAGGTATGATTTAAATATTACAGTTTATTTCCTTTTCACCCTATATAGATAGATAGAAAAATTTAAGTTTGGGGGAGGGAAAAATACAAATTTAATTATTAAATTGTTCTCAATTTACATTTTTAAAATTATTATAAAAATGAATTTTTGTAGTAATTTTAATTCAGTAAGCTAAAAATTAATTTATTTAATTCTTATAGAAAGTTAAGAGAAATACTTTTAATGATTAACTAATTTTATAGATTAAGAAATTTAGTTTAAAAGTATTAGAATATATTTAACTATTTAAAGTAAGGAAAACTATATTTTCAAATATGAAATTCTTAAGTATTTAGTTGAGAAAGACAAGATTGAAACTCAACGAAGTAAAAGCTTTGAAATATATATTAAGTAAGGAATGTTTTCAGTTTCAAATTTAGGAAGAGGAAAATGGAGTTCAAAATTATTAACAGGCTAACCAAAAATAGTGATACTCACTTAAAAAAAAAGGAATTGAAAATCAATCCAGAAAAATAGAAAAAGAAAAAAAATATATATAAAGTGAGGAGAAGCTTGAGGAGATGTCTTATCAAAAATTGGCTTCATTTGAATCAACCTAAAGGATAAACTTCAATTACATTTCTGAACTTATATATATGGATTAGTCTTTTACTAAGTAGTGTTTTCATGAAATTCCAATCATCTGAATATCTTAAGTAATTTAGTATTGAAAAGTGTAGTCATTCTTGAAATAAATAGAAAAATAAAAATCTTATACTTGATATCTAAATAGCCTTATATCTATAGAATTAATTTAATTATTTTAAAAATATTTATATTAAACTTTACTATAATACTTATTTAAATCAATTTCATAGTATTTCTGAATTAAAACTTTACTACAAATAATCATTTTCTTTTATGTAGTATCTAAATTACTTGAGGACAAGTAATAGTTAAGTTTGGAGAATTTTGACCACAGAAAAATATATTAAGAATTTCATACCAATTTTTTATGAAATTGCACTTTAAAGGAAGATATTTTCTTTGTTTCATTGCAAGAATGAAGATTTGTATGTACTGAAAGCAAAAATCACAAAAGAAGCGGATTTGGAGCAAAAAGGACTCAATTAGATGAAAATTGAACTATCCCGCCGACGGCGAGATTTTGGCCGCCGACGGTGAGTTTTTCCCGAAAGATTTTTAAAATATTATAAAGAGCCTGCTGACAGCGAGATCGAGCCCACCGACAGCGAGATCGGCGCGGTTAGCCATCTTTTAGAAGCCCGCCGATGGCGAGACAGTTGAAAAGAGCAAAAATACACTGAACCTGGACGCGTTTTGAAGAGGTTCTTAAGCAACCTTTGGAGATTTGACCCCTTCTATAAATAGAGACGAATTCTAGTCAGTTGTGTGTCAGTCTTTGTCATTTGTGTGAAAGTTCAATGTAATTTAAGAGTCTTTGAGTGAGTGTTTAAAGTTTTGGTGTGCTGTACTGGAAGGAAGAGTCAAGGGAACTTCAAGAATCTGCTTGGGGAGATGAATTGAGATAAGTATATTTGTTATTAGTTTGTTAACTTTAATGAAATCCATGCTTTGTGTTATTTTTCTCATGCATTCTGAGTAGTTTCCTTAGTCTTTCTCTTTGTTATCGAGATTACGTGAAATGATGAATTAAAGTAATTGTGCCTAAAATATGAAAATAGAAATTGTGCTAATCTTTAACTTAAATCTTAATTTACTTTCAATCTGACCAATTGATTTGTTAACATATGTTAAAATATCAACTATAGTAAAGATTACATCCAAGATTCAGGGAAGTCAAAAGCCTTGGAAGGAGGGTGCAAATAAATATGGAAATATTAACTATCAGGCGTAGAATTGGACATTTTAGAGTGACAGACTAAAATATTCAATTCGGTCTTATTGATCGAGAGCCGAAGTGTAGATGTTAGCCCTCGACGAGGGGAACGTGGAGCTCCGAGTGGCGGCCGGTATCCTCCAAGCCTAGCCGCAGATTCGCAATCAAACATAAGACTAGTCAATGTTCTTTGCACCTGGACCAAAGGGTAAAGAATAGGAATGCTCCTATTCGACACGATACAATTAAAAACTTATTTAATTCTTCATTCACTTAATTCTCTAAAACAAGGAGAAAGATACTTTTCTGAAATCTTATATTTAACCTTAAGCATTAGTTTATTTTAGTCTAAGTATTCTTAATTTTCGTTACTAGATTAGTAAGTAAGTTTATTTTAATTTGTCTTTGAAATTTTCTAACTTCCCTGTGGGATCGATATCTAGGACTCCATTAAAGCAATATATTACTTGATAACGATACGTATACTTGCGTAGTATCCACAATATAAATCAAAAAATTCATAACAAAATCATCAGTATATATTCAGTGCGGATCAAGTTTTTGGTGTCGTAGCTAACTTTTAATATCATAATTGTAAGTATAAATATCGAAAAGTGGATCAATATTTGAAATCACCAACCTTGAAATTCTATATGAAATAACCCAATACTCTACTAGAGAGTTATCTTGAGAGTGCACAACTTATGGGACATAATTAACTATGAGGTTTTGCCCTACGATCTCAAAATAAAGTATATCTTTTTTTATAACTGTGAAATAGGGAAAAAATCTTTGGTTAATGCAGACCCATAAATCTCGAATATTTTCCTCATTAGAAGGATTGGATATATTTTAAAGTAATATTTATTCATCTATGGTAGTATATTATCATTTAAATGACACATATGATCATTTAGATAGAAATCTTCAAAAATATGTGGTAGACATGTCAACATCATAACAAAAAAAATTTCTCGCTAATGTTTAGCTGAGAAATGATCTTTCAGTACCCCCTCCTTACATCAGAGTTCTTCTTCTCCCCAGTCAAATTGATGACCTCCTTAATATCATAAACATGGGTTGCTTCATATAAAGTGATCAGGCTCTTGTGAATTGTTGGCAACATCTTTTGATGTCACAGGCATAAGATGTTGGCTCGAACAACCTCAGGGTATGATTCACGCGCATGTGACTTCCCGAGGCTCAAGATATCCATCTTCGGCCCTCCGACACGTAGCCAAGTTCATTTTGCTTGGCGTTCATTATAGATGAGGTGAGGGTCAGACGACATTACTTTAATTAGATGACTCCAATAGAACTAGTTTTGTTCAGCGCAGTGCAAACAAATCATGCCCTAAATTGGGTTACTCGAGAAGAATTATCTTTTAGATGACTTTGGATGGTGAAACAAATAGCATAGATGTGTTTGGAACATCATTTTTGCTTAAGGAGAACCTTCTAAATATTACCACATGGACTAAATCATCAAAACCATGAAACAACCCCCAAATATAGTAGGCGTGACCACGCCATATGAGGGTATGACCACTGAGAGCCAGTATCCTCCCAGCCTAACCACAGATTTGGGGACTAAACTTAGGATTAGCCAATGTTCTTTATACGCTGAAATATGGGTAAAGAATATAAATGCTCATATTTGGTACAATACATTTGCATCACTGATCTATGTCACAATAATCATCACATTATGAATGAAAAGGAGGAAAACTCTTTCTTGCAACTGAACTTTGTTATAAATTTAGTCTCGTGTTAGTTTAACTTGCTAGAGTTTATAATGTGTTTTGGTAGATATAGTAACTGAACCTGTTTGTCTTTACTTCAAGAATTAAACCACTTGAAATTGTGTTGTGATTCGATAAGAGATTTCTGTGCTACGCCATAAAAGTAAAGCCTCCCTGTGGGATCAATATTCTAGGACTCCACTAGAGCCCTGTATTACTTGAGCGATATGTTTGCTTGCGTTAATTGTGTGACTCATTATCATTTAAATCAATATATAAATCTAAATCTGAGTTCATTATTTTTTGCAAATTAAAAAAGTCACACCAGCGATCATAGTGAGCTTTGAAGAGTTTTAGGGAGTATTGGGAGAGCTTATTCACTGATATTCTTCTTCTTCTCCATTTCTTTCTTCTTCCTCCTCTTGCAAGATCACCGTCCTGGTCTGAGAGACTAAGGGAAGAGACTACGGAATTGAGGAGAAATCATTATAGATTTTAGAGATTTTTTAGAGAGTTTCTCAATTCTTCTTCTTCTTCTTCCTATGTTTCTCCATTTTCCTTCCTTCTTCCTCTCACATTTTCTTTCTCGGCCACCATCTTGGTCTGAGAAATTGAGATGAAGAGCGAAGGGAGGTGTTGCACTAACGCCAAAAAAATCCTTGTGAGGAGAGCTTCATCACCAGAGGGGAGTTGAGGCAAGTAATTAGAGTGTCGTCAAAATCTCTTCGTGACAAAGAGATTTCTTCTGGAGCAACGACTAGACTTATATCAACCAACACGATGGTATAACCTCCTTAACCCTCGCATATTCCATTTTCTAAAGCCCCTAACAAATTGTAAGATTAATAGGTTTGGGGTCTTCCATGGATAATAAGAGAATTAAACAATTCTAATCCTACACCTGATCATTTCTTATTGTAAGAAGAAAGATAAAGAAAACTACTCAGATTTCATTGGGATAACACAACGAAACAAGATTTATATTAAAATTCAAGTTTACACGGTAAAAATAGAAGTCAAACAAAAATACAAAGTAATTATCTTAAACTTCTCTCCAAACAAATCCTCTGAAGTAACTTTGATGAATCCTTACTCCACTGGACACACCACGACACACTAGACTCACACACACTCTCCTCTCCAAAATATCTCTCCTTAAAATGCCACCATGACACACCACGACCACTACACACACTCTCCTCTGTAAAAGCTCTATCCACAAAACACCACCACGACACACCACGACCACCACATACACTCTCTTCTCTAATATCTCTCTCTACAAAACACCAGCATGACACACCACAGCCACTACACACTTTTTTGGCATCTCTTGACTCATTTTATGATAAGTCTTGAAATCCCCAAGAGTCACTTCATATGCCCATTTAAAATTTGTCTAAATTTAATGCATAATAATCAAAATTGATTTTGGCGCCTAGGTGCCCAACTATAGTGCCTAGGCGCTAACCTTTTAGAAGCCCAATATAATTGTCTGGCGCATAGGCGTCAGATCTTGGCGCAATGACGTCGGGCTCTCTATTTCTACATACGGGGTCTAGCGCCTATGCGCTATCTCACTTTGTGCTCTTTGCTCCATTTGACCTTATTTTACTCAGTTTTCGCTCATTTTTCTCCAAAACTCTCTCTCTTGTACCTGTAATAAAAAATAAGCAAAATATCTTCTATTAAATTGCAATATCATTAAAAATGAGCTTAAAATGTATACAAAAATTTTACATATTTTTAGGCATGTCAATTCCCCCAAACTTAAACGTTACTTATCCTCAAGTAACCATTTTATTTTATAAACCAAATTTTTTAACTTATGGTAGTGAGTTTTGTTAAAGATTACTATAGTTTTTCCCCATAAATGTGATAGTGAAACTTTAGAAAAATTTTAAATGAATTAAAAGAATAGAATTATATGAGAACTCTATTAGTAAGGATTTGAGTAATACATTTGAAATTAATCATAAGTTCAGAAGTGTAATTGGGTTTCTTCCCTTGAGATGATTCAAGTGAATCCAATTTTTAATTAAGCATCTGACACACCTTAAAATTACCTATTTACATGTACATTTTATGCTCTTTTTTAAGTATATTGCGCTTTCATGAAAGATATTTTATGTGATTTTGATTTCAGGTACAAGAAATGGAGTTTAAGAGAAAAAGAAGCAAAAATGGAGCAAAAATGAGTCAAATCAGCTAAAGAACAGGATCTGGCTCCTAGGCTCCAGGGTTGGGGCCTAAGCGCTAGAAATTGTTCAGCTTTTTATATATTGAATTTGGCCGAATTTTGAAAATTTGCCTGAATTGACCCTTGGTGATTTTCAAAGCTTTATTTATAGGAAATATTTACACATGAAAGGGGGAGGTTTTTAGTCATTTTTTGTATGTTAGACCATTATTGGAGTGGGCGGCCACCATAGTGAGAGTGTAGTGAATCTTTGTTATTGTGAGTCATTTTTTAGTCTTGCATGAGTCTTTTAGAGTCATGAACAGTCAGGAGACTTCAAAGGATTGATTGGGGAAGAGTTTGAGTTAAATATTTGTACTGCTATTTAAGTTTTGTTTTATAAAATTGGCTTTTATGATATATCATGTTTTGTTTTGTTATCCTCATAAATTTAGAGTAGTTTTCTTGTATTTATCCCTACAAAAAAAGTAATCATATGTGGGGTTAGAATGTTTTTAAGAATTTATTAATTTCCAAAATATGCGATGACATTTTCATCTGTTCTTAATTTACATTGCAAACTGGTCATTTGTGAGGTTAAAATCCATTGTGAAGCATAATAACTTGAAAGGGCCGTGATTTAACCCAACTAGTGAGTATCACACTAAACATTGTTTAGAGGGGTTGCCAAGTTCAAGGGAGAGTGCGAATATATAGGGGGATAAGTTTTGATGGGCTTAGAATGGATGATTCTAGAGTAACAGACTACAACCTTTATCAATTTGGTCTTTTGTTAAAAACCGGAGGCCTGTTTGGTCCTAATAGAGAGGGCACAGTGTGTAATCTGGAAGTGAAAGACTAGAATCTACTTAGCATAACCATATGAATCAGGAACTTAACTTTAGATTAGGCAATGTTCTTTATGCACTTGAGAGAGGGTAATGACCAAGTATGTTCCTATTTGTCACAAAACCTCATTTTTTTATCTTTAAGCATTTTATTCCTACACTGATTACGATCTCTTTGCATGGGGAAGGACTTTTAATTATATTCATATTCCTTTACACATTTGTAGTTAGAAAATGTGCATTTACTTTTAGCTTTAATTTTGAATTAGCAAACTTTAGTTCACCATTTTACAAACAATTCAATATAATTCTCCTACAAATTTTGTTACAATTTGAGTACAAATATTTCTAAGTTAACATAGAAATTCGCTTATTCCCCATGGGTTCGATACTAAGGATTTTTAAAGAAAACTCTATATTACTTGAAATGACATGTATACTTGTGTAGTACCCTAGTGTGTAAGCCATTAATCAATTCATAACATATTTATTTTGCATACTAAACGCTGAATATAAATTGGGTCGAGTTTTTGGCAATTATTAAGAACTTAAATAATTACGTAATTGTGGGCCGGGACAAGTTTGTGGTGTCGTTGTCGGAGAACAACAAAATTTTTCGACTTAGAAATATTTATTTGACTGTAGATTTATTTTAGGAAAATTGTATTTTAATTTCCTTTTATCAGTATTTGTTTATTTCTTAAAAATATAAAAAACATATAAAAAACTGAAAAATAAAAAAAATTAAAAATATATATATCTTTATTTTGAGAGCTTTGTTTCACTTTTATTTTTTGAATTTTTAATTTTGTGCATAGTTGAGGATCTAAAGATTTAGTGTTTTACGATTCAAACCATAAGAAAATTTCAAAAAGAAAAATAAATAAATTTACAATTTTTAAGAAATAGCAAACACATCACAAAATAAGTTTGATAATCAAACTGTTGAAAATGTATATCACAATATCAAAGACCTTTAAGGGACTATGCAAACCCTACAACAGATAAAATTCACTTAAACATATAAACTCTTGTTGTAGCGGCTAGCTCATTTGAACATAAACATGTTAATATCCAAATGGTACGAGACAATCTCTTTTGGGGAACACCATCTGAAGTTCCAAATTTAACCTAGCAAGTTTTTTAGAATTATGCATTACATTTAAATATGATGGCGTATTAAACGACACTGTTAGACTTAGGCTTGTTTCCTTTTTCTTTAAGGGATAAAACTAAGATGCGGTTAAACTCATTAGCACGTGTATCTATTAGAACTTAGGGGGGAGTTAGCACGAAAATTCTTAGCCGAGTATTTTTCACCTTCAAAAACTACCAAGCTTTGAAATGGTATTACATCCTCTACTCAGTATAAAAGTGAGTCAATATACAAAGCTTGGGAAAGATTTAAGAAACTCCTCAGGAAGTGTCCACATCATGTTTTAACATATTGGTTAATCATTTAAACATTTTATTATGGGTTAGTATGATCCATTAGATCTATCATTGATGCTACTGCGGAGGTTCATTAATGTCAAAACCATTTTATGATGTTTATGCTTTAATTGAAGAGATGGCTACGAACAATTTTCAATGCCCCTCTGAAAGGGTAAATCCTAAGAGAGTAGTCAATATTTATGATAATGAGGTTATTTCAATTATGACGGCTCAAGTTGTTGTGAATCAAGGAAGATGAACCAATTTGAAATGAATTTGCCTCAAACGCCTCAAACGATTGAAGAAAATTCATTATGAAATTTGATTGATTCTCAACCATCATCTAAAACTTTAAATGCAATTAACAATATATCTAATAACCCATATTATAACTATTACAGCTCAAGTTGGAAAAATCACCCTGACTTTAATTGAAATAATAATTATGTTGGAAAAAATCAGCAATGAGGGAAAAATCTAGAAAACCCATTAGGAAACTAGAACAACCATGGTAGTTTTAACTAAGACATCCTTATCTTCCAGGCTTTAGTAATAACTGACAAATTAAGGAAAAGTTGTCTCTAGAAGTAGTGGTGTTACAAATGAGAAATCAATTACAAAGTTAGGGTGTTGCAATTAGAAATATTGAGAATTAATTATGACAAATATCTAACGCACTTAGCAATAGACCTCAGAGAACATTTCCTAGTAACATTGAAATCAATCCAAAAGACAAAAAACAAAGAACAAGAGGAAGTTAAAGCAATCTAACCAAGGAGTGATAGAGAATTGGAAACTAAAATTCAAAAAGAGATTGAAGTTGAGAGAAAAACTGAAGAAACTGAAAACTTGACGAGACTGTTCCTAAGGATGTAGAAAAATTTGTCTTTCCAATTAAGATTAATTTAGAAAGACCATCACCTCCATTTTCTTAGAGACTTAAATAATAAAAGTTGGATCAATAATTTTCAAAGTTTTTTGAGATATTTAAAAAGCTTTTAATTAACATTCTTTTTACTGAAACTTTGGAACAAATGCCAAATTATGCTAAATTTATGAAAAAAATTTTAAACAAAATAAGGAAGTTTGAAGATTATGAAATTGTTGCACTAGAAGAAGAATGCAGTGCAATAATGCATAAAAAACTTCCTCTAAAACTCAAAGGTCCCGATAACTTTACTATACCTTGTGCGATTGTAGATAGATTTTATGGAAAAATATGATGTGAATCATGAGCTAGCATTAACCTCATGCCATTATTTATACTTAGAAAGTTAGGTGTAGGAGAGATTTCTTCCACCACTGTAACCCTGCAGTTGGTTGATCGATCTATCACTTATCCGAAGGGGTTATAGAAGATTTACTAGTTAAAGTTGATCAATTTATCTTCCTTATTGATTTCATTGTGCTAGATATGGAAGAAGATAAAGAAATTCCTTTCATTCTATGGAGACATTTTCTTGCTACTGGACAAGTAATGATAGAAGTGCAAAAAGGATAATTGATCATGAGAGTTAATGATTTGGAAGTTACATTTAATGTGCAAAAATTGATGAAGTATCCAGCTAAAGGAAAATATGATAAATGTTACATAATGGATATTATTGACTATTTGATTGTTAATCATTTTCAAGAAAAATGTGAAGTCAAAACTAATCAACAAGAACTGGAGGATGAAAATGAAATTGATTTGCAAAAAAAAAACTTTTAAGATAAACACCGAGGATACAAATTATGTTCAAAATTTTTTTGAGATTTTAGACACTACTAAAAAAATTATACATTTGATTCGTTCAATTTATGAACTTGAGATGAAGATGCTCCCTACACATTTAAAGTACATTTTTTTAGGAAATTCATCTACATTACATGTAATAATATCCTCTGATTTAATTGAAGTTCAACAAGAAAAATTAATGGACACTTTGAAAATTCATAAGAAAGCCTTTAGATGGATGTTAGCTGATATTAAATGAATTAATTCTTCAATCAATATGCATAGAATTTTAATGGAAGATAATAAAAAACCTAGGGCTAATCCTCATAGGAGATTAAATCATATTATGAAAGAAGTTTTTAAGAAAAAAATATTAAAATGGTTGGATGCTGGAATCATTTATCATATTCCTGACAATGCTTGAGTTAGTCCAATTGACTGCTTTCATAAGAAAGGGAGAGTGACTGTAGTTGTAAACAAATGAAGTGACTTAATTCCAACAAGACAATTCATTGGGTGGCGGATCTGTATTGATTATAGAAAATTAAACCTCGCCACTAGGAAAAATCACTTTCCTCTACCTTTTTCTGAACCAAATATTGGATAGCTTAGTGAGCCATCTTTTTCTGCTTTTTGGATAGATATTCCAGATACCACCAAATTATCTTAGTTTTTTAGGATCAAGAAAATACAACATCTACTAGTCCATATGAGACTTTTGTTTTTAGAATGATGTTTTTCAGTTTACGTAATGCACCTGCAGCTTTTCAAAGGTGCATGACGTCTATTTTTTGTGACTTAGGAATAGAAGTTTTCATAGATGATTTCTCACTATTTTGAACTTCCTTTTATTCATGTTTAGATCGTTTAACAAACGTTCTAAATCTTTGCGAAAAAATAAGTTCAATTCCCAATAAAGAAAATGTCAATTTATGGTCACAAGTGGAATTGTGTTTGGGCATAAGATTTTTGAAAGTGACAAGGAAGTAGATCCAACAAAAAATCAAGTTACTAATGAACTACCACCTCTTACTACGATAAGAGGAGTCAGAAGTTTTCTAGGACATGTCAAATTCTACAAGCGATATATTAATGAATTTTCTAAAATTGTTAAACCTTTGTGTCATCTTTTGGAAAAGGATGCAACATTTTATTTTAACATGGAATGCCTAAATTCCTTTAATTTACTAAAAGAAACATTATTGACTTAACCTATTATTATTTCACCTGATTAGGAAAAACTATTTGAGTTAATGTGTGAAGCAAATGTTATTTGGGTTGTATTAGGGCTAAAATACGATAAGAATTTTAAAGTTATATAATATGCTAGTAAAACCCTTATTGAAGCAAAAATTAATTATACTGCTATTGAAAATGAGTTTTTGACAATAGTATATTCTTTTGATAAATTTAGACCTTATCTTATTGGAACAAAATGTATTGTACATACTAATCATTCTGCTATTAAATATTTAATGCTAAAGAATGATGCAAAACTATGATTAATTACATGGGTCCTTCTGATGCAGGAGTTCAAATTATTGTCCTCTCTGCCTGTACTTTCTTTAAATTTTTTGATAATGTTTTGATACCCTTCATTGTTTAAATTGGTTGTAGGCCTATTTCTGATATTAATCTTCTTGAGACAAAGGTCACAAAATATTATTTTTTTTCTTTGTTCCACATTGCTGGTGAACCAGCTTATTTGGTTTTAACCATTGTATTACTAGGATGAAAAAAACTAATTAGCATAAATATAATCGACATAATGTCACAAAATAAAGAAAAATCGTAATGCTGCAATATCATAACCACAACGTCCACACCAACACATCCACACACCACATCACCAACTCCACACCACACAACCACCCGACACCACCACACCAACACATTCACACTAACACATCTACACACCACACCACAAATTCCAAACCACACACAAACACATCCACACACCACAGTGATCGTCCACACCAACACATCCACACACCACACAACAACCTCCACACCACACACCAACACATCCACAAAACACACCACCACCTCCTCATCACACAATCACCTTACACTATCACCTCCACACTACGTACTGATAAGCCTAAAAAATGCTTGATTTTACATATACTTTTTTATGATTTATTTCAATGATATTACACTTTAAAGAAAGGTGTTTTGCATATTTTTGGTGTTAGGTACAAGAAATGGACTTTTGAAGAAAAATAAGCAAAACAGTGCAATTTGGAGCAAAAATGAGCAAGAAAGTAAATTTTGGCCTGACACATTTCGATAAGTTTTTCTATGCTTAATCTCTTTTACACTTCTTACATATTTTTGAATGAGATTATACTTTAAATAAAGGTTGTTTTAATGCTTATTTTGTAGGCTATCTGTTGAAATGCAACGCAACTGAAACTGGGCGAAATAGAGCTAAAACGGAGCCAAACAGTGCAAAACGGTGGAGCTGCGCAGAACCAGCGCCCGAGGCACCCAAACCGGCGCCGCCGACGCCCAAATCCAGAGAAGAACGTGAATAGGGCACAACTAGTGCCTTATCCAACGCCGGTGGTGCCCAAGATGTTTTGGACTCGATTTTGGGCGGTTATTGGTCATATACATTGAATTTGGACGCTTTTTGGAATATTTCTTGAGGCATCTCTTGAGAAATTCGTCCCTATACTATATTAGAACGATTTTATGTCAGAAAAAGTGGTTGAAGTTAGGGAAAATGTGAAGAATGTTTAGAGATCTTATAATAAGAGTAGAAATGTAGATTTCTACTTTTTTGGAGAGATTGATGAGGGGGTTTTGAGAGAATCTGTAAGGGATTGCACTGGCATTGCATGAACTAGTGGAAGACTTTGTGGGAGAGATTTTCATCTGTCTTTCAAAGGGAAAAAGCTAAGCATTGTGTTCTTCATTATCTTATGATTTTGTAAACACTTATATAATGGATTTGCTATGATGAAATGAAGTTTTTCGTTGTGTTTTCTTCGTGCATTGTGATGTTTTTATCTTACTCTTTCTTCTTATTTTGAAATAGTGGCATGAGAAGATTATGTCATTGTTTTCATTCTACTTTTCTTTTGCAATGAGTAGAATTCATGTTTAGGATTTTAGGATGCATGCTAGAAGAATTTTTAATTATAAATGTGATGATTTTTACTTGTGCTTCATTTACATTAAAAAAAGAGTTCGTTGTAGTGTTAAAATTTATTGTAATTGCATTAAGACCCGAGAGGGCGGTGTAATTCTCAACAAAGTGGAACCACATTTAAATTTCATGGATGGTGAAGTTCATGGGGTTTGAGTGCAAATAAATAGGAAAATATACTTTGATGGACATAGAATTGGAGATTTTATGGTGATAGACTAAAATCCCCAATTCAGCCCTAGTGTTTGGAAACAAAAGCGAGAGTTAGCCTTCAGGCAAAGAGAAATGGGAGCTCTAGAGTGAGAGTCAGTATCCTCCCATCCTAAACACAAATTTAGGGGCAAATACTATGATTATTCAATGTTTTTTATGCCTTTGGAAGAGGGTAAAGAATATGATTACTCCTATTTGACACATACAATATTTAATGCATCTTATTCATTTACATTATCCAATTCACTACATAAGAATATTAGATTTTATTATCTCAAAATTCACCAAACTAATTTATCCATAAAGGGTTATCTCTAGAAGTAATATTTGTATTTAGGAATAGTTATTATCTTTACATATAATCATCTGCATTTAGGAGTAGTTGGTAGATAAAAAACCACTTTAATCACCCTTCCAAACCAAGGTTTAATAGTAGTAGACTAGAATTTGACTAAGGACTTCTTATCTCGCTTCCCTGTGGGATCGATAAATGAGACTTCATTAGAGCCATGTATTACTTAATATGATACATATACTTGCATAGAAGCTCTAGTGTGTGCACATAAATACAAACATAAAACAAGCAGAAAAACAACACACGTTGGAGGCGAATCAAGTTTTTGACACCGTTGTCGGAAAAGCTTCAGTAAGAATTTTATGAGAACTTTAGTTGAAGTGATTAGGCTTAGAATTGGAAAACTTTAGTGTCGTAAAATTGTTTTTATGTGAAAAGTGTTTTTGTATGAAAAAGTGTTGTAAAAAAAACTATTTGTGTGAAAAATAAGGTGTTTGTGAAAATGTTTTGTTGTGTCGAATATATTTTTTATTTTACTTGTTTTATTGTTAATGTATTATTTGTTGTGTTACGTATGCAAAACAAATGATATGAAGAACTTGTGTCTTATGGTCCTGAGTTAGAAAATGGAAAAAAATAATCAAAAAACAGAAAGAACTTGAAAAACTAGAAATGGAAATGGAAAACATTCAAAATAATAACTTGGAAAATCATCATAAATCATTGAGGGATTATGTAAATCCTACAATAGATGGAACTCACTAAAGTATACAAAACCCTGTCATAGAAGCTGACTCATTTGAACTAAATTCGTCGATTATCTAATTGGTGCAGAACAATCAGTTTGGGTGAACTCCTTCAGAGGATCTCTATTTACGCTTATTTAGTTTTCTAGAACTTTATGCTACATTTTGTTTTAACGACATGTCAGACGATGTTGTTAAGCTAAGACTTTTTCCTTTCTCATTAAGAGATAAGGCTAAAATGTGGTTATACTCGTTAGCACCTAGCTCTATTAAAATTTGGGAGGAGTTAACTCAGAAATTTCTAGCTAAGTATTTTACACCTTTAAGGACAACTAAACTTAGAAACGATATTACCTCATTTTGTGAGTATGAAGGAGAATCAATATACGAAGCTTGGGAAATATTTAAGAAACTCTTAAGAAAGTGTTCATATCATGCTCTACCAGATTGGTTAATCATTCAATTTTTTTTATAATGGGTTAGTAGGATCCCTTAGGTCCATTATTGATGTTGCTGCTGCTGGTTCATTAATGTCAAAACTATTTGTTGAAGCTTATGCATTAATTGAAGAAATGACTACAAATTAATTTCAATGACCCTCTGCAAGGGTAAATCCTAAAAAGGTAGTCATTTCTCATGATACAGATGTGATTACAATTCTTGGATCTCAGGTTGCTGCAATATCAAAGAAGTTAGACCAATTTGGATGAACTGGCCTCAATTTACTCATGTAAGTGAAAAAAGTTCATTATGGCATATGATTGATTCCAACTTATTATATGAAACTTTAAATACCATAAACAATATGTATTCTAACTTTTAGAACCCAGGTTGGAAAATTCATCCTAATTTTAACTTGAATCATACTATTGAGGGTGGAAACCAACAATGAAAAAATAATCATGCACATCCTAATGGAAGTTGGAATAATCAGGGGAACGCAATCTATAGACCTTCATATCCACTGGACTCTAACGATGATCAATAATTTAAGGATAAGAAGAAGTTTATATACGAAGTGGTATTGCGAATGGGAAACTGGTTGCAAAGTTAAAATGTTGTGATTAGAAACATAGGCAATCAACTGGGACAAATTGCTAATTTATTTTGCAATAGACGCCAAGGAACACTTCTTAGCAACACTGAGATCAAACCTAAAGAGAACAATAATGAATAAGTAGAAGCTGTCTAATTAAGAAGTGGAAGAGGGATAGAGGATGTACTTAGAAAAGAGAAAAAAGTTTTGAGAGAAACAAAGGAAAAAAAGACATGAAGGACATGTTTATAAGGATCTAGAAAAATTAATATCTCTAACTAAAATTAATTTGGAAAGACCACCACCTCCATTTCCTCAAAGAATTAGACATCATAAGCTCGATAAATAATTTTCAAAGTTCCTGAAAGTACTTAAAAAGTTAACGATGAATATTCCTTTCACATAAGCTTTAGAACAGATGTCAAGTTATGCAAAGTTTATAAAGAAGATAATAAACAAGAAAAGAAAATTTGGGGATTACGAGACAGTTGCACTCAGTGATGAGTGCGGCGTTATACTTCAGAAAAAGTTTCCTCAGAAACTTAAAGATCCTTGTAGCTTTACAATTTCTTGTGCAATCAGAAAAAGATTATGTGAAAAATCTTTATGTGATTTAGGATCGAGCATTAATGTGATGCCTCTATCTATATTTAGAAGGTTAGATTTAGCCGATATTTCTCCCACTACTGTAACCCTTCAGTTAGCTGATCGATCTATCATTTATCCAAAAGGGTTATAGAAGACATGCTTGTTAAAGTGGATAAATTTATCTTTCCAATTGACTTTATTGTATTAGATATAGAGGAAGATAGAAAAATTCCAATTATTTTGGGGAGACATTTCCTTGTTACTGGACAGTTATGATAGATGTGCAAAAAGGAGAGTTGATTATGAATATTAATGACAAGGAAGTCACTTTTGATGTGTTAAAGACTATGAAATATCCAACTGAGAGTAAGGATGATGATTGTTTTTGAATGGATGAAATTGATTATCTAAGTAAAGATCATTTCCAAAAAAGTTTTGAAAGTAAGTTAACAGATGAGGTTAAAATGGATTTTCATGATGAGTTGAAAACATTATCTAAAGATGACTGTATGTATGTTCATGAGAGGTTTGAAATGATGGACACTACCAAAAATAGTGAAATTTTAATTCCATCCGTTGAAAAATCTCATGAATCTAAGATGGATGTACCTCATACAATTTTAAAGCCTATATATTTAGGGAATTCATCTACACCACATGTATTTATTATCCTCAGATTCCACTCAATCACAAGAAAAATCTAAATTGAATGATGAACAAGATAATGTTATTGAACTAAGACTTGTAAGAAAATTTGAGGATATATTTCAAAAGAACTTTGAGTTGAGAAAAGAGGATAAGGAGATTGAAAGACCATTGAAAGAAATTCCTAACGAATTAGAAAGATATATAGAAAGACCACCTCAACTCTTTACTCTGTACCAAGTGGAAGAATTAGAAGATAACTTGAATTATAAGAGTAATATAGAAGAATTTGATCCAAAATCTGAATTATGTAGAGAGAATTCGATCCAAATTTTGAGAGATCTTGAAGTATCATATAAAGATCCATTTATTATAAATTTCAAAGATGATATTAATATACAAATTTAGAAAATCAATAGAAGAATATTGGATCTAGAAAGAAATATGAGGAACAATGATATGAATCAATCTGAAAAGGAATAGCTGAAAGAAAAATTACAATTTGAGGATTTTGTAGGAATCCCTGGATCTGAAAAAGATTGGGTGATTGATAGAGGATTACTTAATTGGAATTTTGATCCAGGAGGAATCATTTGTCGGGCTGGCAATGTTAAACCAAGCGCTTGTCGGCATATTTTTAGGTTTGTGGTGTATTTTGAAAAGGAGGTCGCCTACAAAAATTGTCGGCGAATTTTAGGTTTTAAATTTAATTCAAATATATATATTACTTGGAAAGTAATTTTTGATTTTGAAAATAATTTTAAATATTTTAAGATATGAAATCAAACTGATCTCACATCTCAAATAGTTTATATAAACGAGCACCACACTACAAACCGCGTGTCTATCCCGAAGAATATGCACACTGTTTGGTGGTGGGGCTCGATTAAATAAACTATAAGGTTTGTGACATCCGTTTGGTCTGCGAAACCATTTTATTTGCCGACAAGTTCCCCGCTTAATGTGAAAGCATTAAACGGGGTTTATATTACCCGGGTTCTTAAAATTCCTATAAGGGCGAGCTACTATAGTTAATTACATCTTAAGTGACGGGAATCACCTAAGAAAACTCTCGATAATAATCGGTAGTTCCGCTCTCAAGAATTTCGAAGTTTAAGTTTTCAAGGGATTGAATTTTGGAATTTGATAGGGAATGGATCAAATTTGGAACATTTTATTTTGGGAATTCAAAGGAAGAAAGGTAGGAGAAACCACAAATTCGAAGAGAACTTCGATAATTTCCCGACTATCCTATTATTTGGCTTGAATTTAGGAAGGCCCTAATGTTTATTTAATGTTTTGATCTTGCCAATTTTTAATTAATTAGGACTTATATTCGTATGATGTGATCACACAAATAGCCTCGAAGATGTGAGGGTTTATGTCGTATCAGACGACTACCTCGGAATCCTAAAACTAGTTAGGGCTTAATTTGCAATGCAAATGCCTAACAAAAGGTTGAGGATTTATGTTGCACTAAGCAAACTACCTCGAAGTCCTATGGTTTAGTTATTTAATTCTAAGAAAGGTTTGCTGAAGTAGACTTAGGTTTTGCTGATGACGATGGCCGTGCTGCCCACCATGCTCCTAGCTCCTTGTTGTTGCAGAGGTTTAGTTTTAGAAGTCATAAATCAGGAGATGAGAGAAGTGTTCTGGTTTAGAGAATGTCTTAATTTCCAAGTGTTTTTTATGTTTCAATTAAAACAAATCTTAAAGTTGATTATAACAACACCGGTTAAGATCCCACGGTTCCATCCTTCCGGCATCGTTATTTTTATCGGATTCACTTAGTCCAGATGAATTTGTTAAACTCAACTAAATGAGTTCCACACTTTCATTTAGACCGTGGGAAATCCCGTTAGCAACACGTAGGTTACATCATCCGAGGTATTCCCGATCATCCAACAAGACGTTTTAATTTAGTTGTAGTTGTAGTTTTGTTGTTCTGTTTGTGATAAAATTTTGAGTTGTTTTATATTTTAAAATGTTGTGGCGGTGAATTTTATCTTATAATGACTTTTAATTTAGTTTTGGTTTCAGTTTTAGGGACTATCCTAAAGGTGTGGGTTTTCATGCAATAGTTATTTATCATGCAAGAAAAGTAAAGTGCATTTGCAATAAAGTAAATTGCAAGGAGGTAAATTGCAATAAAACAAAAGCGTACCTGGAAGGTCTCCCCGTCATCCCAAGCTGCACTTAAACACAATTTAGAATACTTAAGCATTTCAAGCAAGCTCCTAGGTAAAGCTAAGGGAAGGGTTATGGTTTTCTACCAAGGTCCTACTCCTATAGCTAGTCATCTCCTATGACGTCTAGGTCCTTGTGTTTTGGTTTGAGGACGATTTTCTTCATCGAAGAACAATTAAGTTCAATTGTTCTTATAAATATCCTATCATATGGAGGAAGTGCTTAAGACGAGTCTTAAACATCTTTTCAATACTCTGCAGGATTGTTTTAAGTCTAAGAGAATTTAATTATACAAGTGAATTAATCATCCAGGAGTTTAAGTTTTGTATATCTTGCTCAGTGAACTAGGACATTTGAATACCCCATGAGTGAAGTAACACTTCACTTAATACTCCGTTTAGGAGTTATGACAACAAGAGCTTTTGAGGGCAAATTGATGTTCAAGTGATTTGTGATTTGATTTAATTTTAATTAATGAGTTTAAGTTTGGAATAGTGTTCAAGTTGTTTTAGATTTATTTTGAATTCTTTATGTCTTTGGTAATGTTATATTTAATTCAATTTAATTTAATTTAATTATAGTTTAATTTAATTTGGTTTAGTTTTAATTTTAATTTAATTTTATTATTTAATTTAATTTTAATTTTATTTTAACTTGACTTTATTTTTTATTTAATTTAATTTAATTTAATATGTTTTAATTTAATTTAATTTAATTTAATTTAATTTAATTTAATTTAATTTAATTTAATTTAATTTAAATTTAAATTTTATTTTATTTTAATTTTAATTTAATATTTTATTTTTTTATGCTTTAAGGATGATTTAATTTTAATTGTTAAATTATTAATTTAATTGAAATTTTAAAAGGATTTAATTTAAATGTTTTAACTTTAATTTAATTTAATGATTAAGTCTTTTAGCATTTTAAATCTTGAATTTGGATTATCATTTTAATTAGGAATTAAATATTATTGAGGTGATTAATTTAGAGATTCTTGAATTAAAGAATAAATTTCTTCCTAATAATATCCCTATTTTAATAATTTCAATTTTTCATTATTCTTCTAAATTTAATTAATTATTTAATTAAGGTTTATTTTAATTATTTTCAAATTGTTTGGTGGGTTTCTACCCTTTAATTGCCTAAGTTTCATACATCCAAAATCAACTTAGTATCAAATATTTTACTTACCCTTTTAATTAAACCTAAAATTTTTAATTATGGGTTAAAATTTTAATTACCATTTTGCCCTTTAAACTTACTAATTTCATAACTCACTAAATTGAGCTTAAATGAATTTAAAATTTTTATGTGACTTCACTCATATATCAATCAAGACATTAGAGGAGAAAATATGATTTTTCTGTATTTAATTTATTTATGTAATTATTATTGGTGGAAAATAGGGATTTTCAAGGAAAATTCAATAATATGACCAAGGGAAAGTTTCTGTCCTTAAGAAAATTATGAGACATTTCTAATGATCAGAGGACCACTTGGACCAATTTTGGTGATTTTTTGAATTATATTCTTTTTATTATAATTATTTTGAGTTTTGGAGTATTAATTAATTTAAAAATAAAATAAAGGTTGAAAAATGAATTTTATATTTTTCAAAAATCTCTCTGATATCAAGGAAACCAGAGAATCAAATTTTACAATTTTCTGATTTTTCGTTGATTTATTAGAATTATTTTAGTGGAAATGCTAGAAAATACATTTTTTAATTTTAAAATTACCTTAGGGCTTTAAAATTTGATATCTCATCATAGAGACTTAAGAAAAATATGGAGTTTGTTCCTAAGTGATTAAAATTCAAAATGTGACATTTTGGTGAATTTTATTATTTTTGTGATTTTTATTATTTCTTAATTATTAAAAATATTATAATAATGCAAAAAATTAATTTTTTTTGGAAAATTACAATTTTAATTTTCTTAAATTCCCCGGATATCAGAGAGGCTCCAAAACGAATTTGGTGAATTTTTTAGAAGTATTTTGAAAGTTATGAATTTTTGAAGTTTAAGTTTGGCTAAATGGCTTAATCAACCCATTTGATAGGGCTAACCAAGTTCAATTGACTTCAAACTTTTATGGTGAGTTCCTCTGATCCTAAAGGTCAGTGGAGAATTTATTTCAAGTCAATTTGATGTATGATTAGCTCTAATTAATTAAAACTCTATTTTGGGTGTTTAAGCCAATTAAGGTTATTACAAGTGAATTATCTCAAAATTCATTTTTCCTAGGGTCCTCTGGTCATAAGAAACATCACCAAATTTTCCTATAATTTATTTCACAATATGCTAATTATTGGAATTAAAATATTCAGAATAGTGACCTAGAATTGAAAAATCAATAACTCTTCATAGGGATGGCCTCTGACTTTGGAAAATTCAGGGAATGTCCCCAAAGTCAGAGGCTTCAAAAGCCCTATGGTCTCATGCCATGGTGAATTGTATACATGCATGGAGAATTAAAAATGTGCAGAGAGTAAATAAATCATTAAAAATCAAATATTCAATGAAATTAAATGATTTCTTTTCCACATGATTCTCCTCTGTTCACTGAGCAAGAGGGTATTTTTATTTTATTTTTAGGAATTTTCTACACAAAGTTATGAATTTTCTAAGTTCTGGTAATTAAATAAATAAAAAATAGCCCTAATTTCCTACTTATCCACGTGGCGCCACGCCATCCTCGGCAGCTCCGAAAGGCCACGCGGCGCGCTCTGATTCGGCGCCGCCATCCGACTCAACGCTCCAGGGGCCCGCGGTTCATGTCCCATTACTCTGTCCGGCGCGATCCTGGCCGTCCGCTCGATACACACGCGATCCGACGGCTCCTAGTCATCATCTACGACTGGTGTGAACCCGTGACTGTCAACCTTCTAACCCTAATTTCTCACTCGATTCTGAATGGATTTTCGAATTCTTATGCTCTATGGATTCGTCTTGAAGAGACGAACACATCCATACGGTAAACATGTATCGAAATCGACCCAAACTAAATCGAGAATCTCCGGAAGCTCGGGAAGAAGAGTGAGTCCATACCTTTGCTCGGAGAAGTGAAGCTTCGATCCGAGAGTTGTGTCACGTTCGATTGGGTCTAAGCAAGCTCCGGATGAAGTCCCTTAGCCCAGTGAATTGTCTCAGTATGATTTCGACCAAGCCCGATCACAAAGCTTGGAGGTCGGAAGCAATGGTCGGCTCGGAGAGGGGCTTTTGCTGGTAAACTTCTTCTCTTGGTCCGGTGAAGGTGTAGGACCAATAAATTTGGGGATTGACTCACCGTGGAGAAGTGTCCCGGTTTTGGGCTTGGATTTCAACTACGAAATCGAGCTCGCAGGAGGAAATGGCAGGGGGATTTCAGTGGGGATCAAGTTCTCTATGTGTGGGGAGTAGTCTGGAACAATTTTGGCAGAGTTTCCTTAAGGTTTTTTTTCAGCACCTCTTCATGGCCGAGAGGGGTGAGGTTTAAATAGGAGAGGCTGGAGGGCCTCCTGGGGGAGTTAGTGGACGGGATCGACTGCTTCGGCAAGGGAAGAACAGCTGCAATGGCCACTGGGCATGGGGCAACTCAACAAGGGGGAATTTCAATGTTGGCTCACATGTGAGCTTTCGGCCATGGTGTTTTCCGGCGGCCTGGTGGCTGGCCGGCCAGGCATGGGTCACCCACAGGTTCAGGTGGGTCGTGGCTTGGTGTTTGTGAAGTCGATCGGTGGTCGTCGGTGTAAAGGGTTTGAATCAAAGTGGAATGGGGTAAGGGTGTATTTTGGCTAAAATTGGTCAAATGCATGGATTGGGCTAGGTGCACCTTCCCATGGCTAGTTTGGGCTGAAGATAAAGTGGTTTAGGTCAGCTTAATTAGTGGGGAAGGGTCACCATCCAAGTACAATTAAGTTTAAGCAAGGTTTAGTGGAGTCATGGAAGTGGCTAATCTCCTTAAGGGAATATGGAAAGGGCCTCCTCCTCTTGCCATCTTGGGTATGGTGAGGTGGAAAGTAGATCCCATGGCTCTCATGTGGCTCATGCATGGCTTCATGGCTCATCTTTGGCTTGGGAAAAGTTTAGTCAATTTCATGGAAGTAGAATTTAGGAATTTTGGTATTTTGGTGGAGAATTTTCATAAAGCTTGATTTGGAATGGTTTAATGATGATTTTGAAACTTATTTTGATTAAATGGCTGATATGGAGAAATGTCATGTGGGCTTTGGATTGAAAACTTGGGCTTTTGAAATGGTCTTGGGTGGGCTTTTAAAGTGGTTTAAGGAAGTGGGCCTTTTGGTTAGAAAATGGGCTTTTGAATAGAAAAATTTGCAATGGGCCATGCCAAATAAATGTTGAGTTTTGTCTAAGGATGTGTCATGATTGATTTGAAACAAGTTTGGAGTGGTTTGGGTTTGAATTGGGTTGGATTTGGGCTTTTTGGTAAAGGGGTTAATGTAGGTCAAATTGGGCTAATTTGGGCCAATGTTGGGCTAGGGTTGAAATTGATGTAAAATTAATGTTGGGAAATGTTTATGGGAGTGTTTCAAAGAGGTTTCAACTTTTGTTGGGGTTGGATTTTGGGGTTTGGGTCTATTTGGGTTAAGTTTGGATTTAGGTCAAAATTGGGCTTTTTGGTTTTGGGTTGAATTTGAGTGGGGTTTGGGTCCAAATTGTGGGAAAATTATGTTAGTGTTTTGTTTGTAGGGATGTTAGGGAAGTTTTAGAAAAGATTTGAGGTTAATTGGAGTTGAATTGGGTTAGTTTAGGCTAAGTTTGGGTCATGGGTCCAAATTGGACTTTAAGTTCAAAAGTAAAATTGGATTCAAATGCCAATCAAATTGGGCTTGAATTTGGTCTAGATTGGTGCTGGGGATGTTGAATTGAAGTTTAGAATTGAATTGAACCAGAATTTTGGTCAATTGGGTAGGTTTGGTTTGACATTGGGTTCACTTTGGGTTAAAATGGGTCAAATTAGAGATTTTGACAAAAGTGGCGTAAATTGACAAAATTGGCCCATGATGTAGTTGGACAAAATAAAATTTGGAATATTTGGGATTTTCTGGAATTTTCTGGGAATTTTCTGAATTTTTGGATTTTTTGGTCAAGAGGGGCATTTTGGTAATTTGGAGGGTATTGGGGGTATTTTGGAATTTTTGGTATATTTGGCTATGGATTATCAATTTGAGTGATGTGGGAATGTTTGGGATTGGTTTTGAGGAATTTTGGGTGATTTGGAGATTTTTGAAAAATTTGGGTAATTTCAAGTGTTTTGGGTAGGCTAGGCGGGTCTGGGGTCGCGAGGGTCAGAAATTGAAAATTTGGAAAATTGAAGATTAGGTAAATGTAAGTGGAATGAAATCATTTTGGTTGAGCCATGAAGCCATATCAAGCCCACATGAGCCATGAAGGGACTCATTTGAGGTATTTACTATGTTGTTCATAACCTCTCTTGCCAGGGCTTAGGGGTTAAGGACCATCCATGTGAATCACCTTCATGAGTCGGGAGGTCAAGTTGGGTATGGGTGTGGTTTTAGGAGGTGTGTGAAAGTGTAGTGTATAAGTGTAGTGTGTGTGTAAGTCAGCCCTCACTGCACTGAGCCACCTGTGAGCGGTCCCAAGGCCAAAGAGTCCCATAGGAACTCATCCTTTAAACTTCCACATTTGATTTCAACCCTCTAGGTGATTAGGGGTCTACAATCAAGTTTGTGGAGTTTGCAGGGAGTTAAGAAGTGGTTTGAATTTCTAAGTGGTGGGTCCCAATTCTAATCCTCTAGGATAGTCAAAGGAAAAGCATAAGGCTAGATCCTAAGTACTAAAAAGAAGAAGAGAAGACCTCATAAAAAATGAGGTCAACATCACTTTATGAAACCAAGCGCTTTATGGGAGGTAACCCATAGTTATCAGTGTATTTTGATTTAATATGCTTGAGAGTCATGATTGTTAGTGTTGTATTGTGTTTCCTTAGTGTGAATTGATCTATTTGATTGTTGATTGGAAGATTTTTGGCTTGTTAATTGTTTTATTTGATCTTTGTGTGTCACGAGGGAGGTGATTCCTTAACTTTTTATTATGGTTAACTTGTATGTTCTCTTATATTAGTTGGATTAATGAGTCCACTATGACTCGGGTCTCACCCGGACCTGAGTTTTATAAGAGATATCATGAATTTGAACAGTGACAGTTCTATCTCAATTTTACTACTTACTTTCTCTGACTTTGTTTTCATTTGATAGGAGTCGCAAACCTATTTGATGAATAACTTGTGGATGATCTTACACTACAATTTATAACTGTTAGAGGTGTTTAATTAAAGATAATAGATGATACCTGCGATTGGTATATATGAGCCAATGCATTAGGGATAATCTTTTCTATGGGATTGTAATCTTTAAAATCATTTAAAATGTACCTAGTTTATTAGTGTAGTGATTCCGTTAGAAATTGGAGGTAAATTTGTGAGATGTGATATGTTAAAGGAAGAATTTAGCTCATTTATCTTATGTGTTTGTTTGTGTGTTACAACTTTATATTAGACTTGAATAACATTTTTATATTCCCATGTTGATACATGTTATGCTAGTTAAACTTTTATTTAGTGAGTTTCATTCTGGCATGATTAGTTTAGATTTACTTTCTGCTACATATTGTTCTGTCCTAAAGAATACTTATAGATATTTTTGATAGGCATTTGTGGTAGATAGAATTTCTGAACTATTTTCTTCCTGCTTATATTTTCTGTACTAAATGTTATATATATTAAAAATCGAGTTTGGGGGTAGGAAGAAAAATATATTTTAAAGTTAGTACACTTCCTTTTATTTTAATATTATTGTAAGCATGCTTTGGGCTAGATTTACTTTCTTCTGCAGTCATTTTATCCTAATTATGCATGTATATGAATTTGATAGGATTTGTAGTTGTTAGTAGATTCAACTTTTACTTTTTCTTCCTACTACATTTTATGAAATTAATTGCAAAATATTTAAAAGTTCAAGTTTGGGGGGAAGAAAATTTTTTAAAATGTAACTTTATTTGTCCTCAGTTGCCTATATTTAATTTAATATCACTTTTAAAATGACTTGTGGTATGTGATGTTACCTTTAGGTCACTATAATTTTGATTTTAGGAATTTTAAAAAAATAACTTAGTTGAAATCAGATGTGATGAAACTGTTCTAGAGTTAAGATATTTTGTAGGAAATATTTGGAAAATGATTTTGTTATTTATGGTAGAAAGGAGTTGAATATTTGAAAAGCTAAGATTCTTAGATTTATACTTATTCAGAATTGAACATTTATTAAAATCTTTTTCAAACTAATGCTTACACTTTTAAAAAGTGGGGGAACGTTTTGAGATTTGAACTTTAGAAAGAGGATAGTGAAAATTCAAAATTATTAAAGGTCTATCCAGATATAGTAATCCTCACATAAAAAAAGAAAAGAAGAAAAAAAAAGGATTGAAAAAGATCCATAAGAAAGAAAAGAGAAAAGAAAAGAAAAGAAAAAAAGAAAAACAAAAAGAAAATATATGAGGAGAAGCTTGAGGAGAAGCCTAATCAAAAATTGGTTTTACTTGAATCTTTTTAGATGAAAAGACTTAAAAAAAATCCTAAGCTTATTCTTATTTCAAATGGTATTGGTTAAATTGGTATAGATGAGGTGCTTAAATTCTGTTTTTATACTATCTTTGAATATGTAGTTTGACAAGTTTCAATAACTTTTGAAGTAAATAGAAAATCTGGATTTCTAAGTTGAATATGAGATATTTTTACACTCTAGTCCTAGGTTGATTTACTAGAATTTCTCTTATGTTACAATATAATATTTTTGAGATAAAATTATAGGAAAATCTATTGAAACCCAAAACCACAAGTCAACATATTTAGTTTTTAAAGTTATAGTGTTATTTAAGAAAAAGTAACAATTAAGTTTGGGGAAGTTGATAAACCTAACAAATACTTGATTTTACATATACATTTTATGTTTTATTTTAACTATATTACACTTTAAATGAATGTATTTTGCATGTTTTTGGTGTTAGGTACAAGAAATGGATTTTTGAAGAAAAGAAGAAAAAACGGTGCAATTTTGAGCAAAAACGAGCAAGAAAGCAAATTCTAGCCAACACATTTCGACAAGTCTTTTTATGTTCAATCTCTTTTACATTTCTTGCATATTTTTGAATGAGATTACACTTTAAAAAATGTTGTTTTTATGCTTATTTTATAGGGTTATCTGTTAGGAACGCAACGCAGCTGAAACGGGGCGAAACTGAGCTAAAACGGTGAAGCTGCGTAGAACCAGCACCAGGGGCGCCCAAACTGGCACCGCCGGCGCTCGAACCCAGAGAATAACGTGAATAGGACACCTTCGGTGCTCTATCCAGCACCGGCGGCGCCCAAGATGGTTTGGACTCGATTTAGGGCAGTTATTGGCCATATACATTGAATATGAACGATTTTTGGAATATTTATTGAGACACCTCTTGAGAAATTTGTCCCTATACAAGATTAAAAAGATTTTAGTTAGAAAAAGTGGTAGAACTTAGAGAAAACGTGAAGAATGTTTAGAGATCTTATAATAGAAGTAGAAATGTTGATTTCTACCTTTTTAGAGAGATTGGTGAGGGGATTTTGAGAGAATCTGTAAGGGATTGCACTAGCATTGCATGGATCAGTGGAATACTTTGTGAGAGAGATTTTCATCTGTCTTTCAAAGGGAAAAAGCTAAGTATTGTGTTCTTCATTATTTTATGATTTTGTAAACACTTATGTAATGGATTTGCTTTGCTGAAATGAAGTTTTCTGTTGTGTTTTCTTCGTGCTTTGTAATGTCTTTCTCTTATGTCTTTCTCTTACTCTTTCTTCTTATTTGGAAATAGTGGCATGAGAAGATTATATCATTGTTTTCATTTTTCTTTTCTTTTGCAATGAGTAGGATTTATGTTTAAGATTTTGGGATGCATGCTAGAAGAAGTTTTAATTATAAATATGATGGTTTTTACTTGCGCTTCATTTACTTTACAGAAAGAGCTCATTGTAGTGTTAAAACTCGTTGTAATTGCATTAAGACCCGAGAGGGCAGTGTAATTCTCAACAAAGTGAAACCACATTTAAATTCCATTGATGGTGAAGTTCATGGGGGTTGAATGTAAATAAATAGGGAAATACTTTGATGGGCGTATAATTGGAGATTTTAGGGTGATAGACTAAAATCCTCAATTTAGTTCTAGTGATTGAAAACTAAAGAGAGAGTTAGCCTTCAGGCGAAGGGAAGTAGGAGCTCTGGAGTGAGAGCCAGTATCCTCCTAGCCTAACCACGAATTTAGGGACTAAACCTAGGATTAACCAATGTTCTTTATGCACTCGGAAGAGGTTAAAGAATAAGATTGCTCATATGTGGCACATACAATATTTAATGCATCTCATTCCTTTACATTATATAATTCACTACATAAGAATAGTAGATTTTATTATCTCAAAATTCATCAAACCAATTTATCCAGAAAAAGTTATCTTTAGAAGTAATATTTGCATTTAGGAATAGTTATTATCCTTACATTTAATCATCTGCATTTAGGAGTAGTTGGTAGATAAAAAAACACTTTAGTCACCCTTCCAAACTAAGATCTGATTGTAGTAGACTAGAATTTGACTAAGGACCTCTTACCTCGCTTCCCTATGGGATCGATAAACGGGACTCCATTAGAGCCCTGTATTACTTGATATGATACGTATACTTGCGTAGAAGCTCTAGTGTGTGCACACAAATACAAACATAAAACAAGCAAAAAACAACAGACACAGGGGCGCATCACATACCACCAACTCCACACCACACCACAAACTCCAAGACACACCCCAACATATCTAGAAACTATACCACCATCTCCTCATCACACAAACACCCTACGCCACCACCTCCACACTACACACCACCACATCCACATCACGCAACTCTCCTTCACTGCCACTTCTAAGCCACACCACCACATCCACACCACACAACCACCCAACACCACCACACTAACACATCCACACCAACATATCCACACACCACACCGCAAACTCCAAGCCACACACTAACACATTCACAAACCACACCAACACCTCCTCATCACACAATCACCCTACACCACCACCTTTACACTACACACCACCATCTCCACACCAAACAACTCTCCTACACCACCACCGTTATACCACACCAACACATTCACACACACCACCTCCACTCCACACAAACAACCAACAAAACCACACCAACACAACCACACCAACACATCCACACACCACACCACAAACTCCAAGCCACACACCAACACATCCACAAACCACACCAACACTTCCTCAACACACAATCACCCTACACCACCACCTCCACACCACATCAAACACATCCACTCCACATAACCACCCAACACCACCACACCACAAAACTCCAAACCATACACCAACACATCCATAGACTACACCACCACCTCCTCATCACACAATCACCCTACACCACCACCTCCACACCACACAACTCTCACACACAACCACCTTCACATCACACCAACACATCCACACAGCAACACCTATACACCACACAATCACCCAACACCTCCATACCAAACACATCCGCACACCATACCACACACAAACACATCCGCACACCATACCACACACAAACACATCCACAAAGCAAACAACAAACCACACCACACCACAACCTCCACACCACACACCAATTTCCCACTGAAATTCCAGTGAAATTGGAAATAACAACATACAAATCCAGCATGAAATTCCCAGTAAAATTGAAAATTCATTTTCCAGCCCACACTCAACACATACAAAGCACCTGAAATATTGTTATTAACAAATCCAACACCTAGCTCCATCCAATTTTCAAATTCCTCACTGAGATATAAAAGTTCATAAAGATATCTAAATTCCCCCACAACATAAGCACCAAAAGAAATCAAACATACCACTTGCAAAAGACCCGAAACATTGCTAACAAGGTAAAATAGCAAAAATCCAAAGATTACCGCAAAACACCAATCCAAGCAACATTGCATCAAATCTATAAACCAAAACCTTTTGGATGCAACATGCAACATCAAAACCACATAACCAAACATATCAAACTGAAATACATAAAAAATGAGCAAACAAATAACCACCAAAACCGAGCTAAAAGATAAACCAACTAGCATAATGCACACAACCACACAAAGAATAGATAAAAGAGGTTAAGAACATGGAAGACAAGAAGAAGATGAAACATCGCATAACCTCCAAACCGAGTCGAAGAAGAAAATGGGGAGGGGATGAGAGAATACGTACCTCGAAGGAATAACCACCAACCAAAGTGGTCTACCAAACCGAATGACTACCTCCACCACACAGAGCATAGAGTGCACAAACTACCAAAAGTTGAGCGAAATGAGAGAGTTGGAGAAGGAAAAGAATGTAAGGGTCACCCGAGTATCCACTGACAACCAAAAATAACCAACCGTAAAAACGCCTAGCCATCAGAGCCACAAATTTATCTGAGAGAGATACTTATGGTAGTAGAATCGCGGGAGAGAGCGGTTGAGAGAGACAGAGGTAACGTGAGAAGAGGGGTCGCAGAGTAAATATATCCGCAGTCGAGAAAAGAGAAATGCAAGCCGTAGGTTTGACCCGCTGGCTGCTATTGCATTTTAATGAAAATTTAAAAAAATGATGCCACGATGCAAAAACCAACCACAAGAATTTATATTTTTAGGCTGCCCAAAGAAACCTAATTCTTACTAGGGACCATTTATTTATTACTCAACTAAAATAACCATTTTTAAGAAGTTGCTCGCTTTCGCCGGCTACCACTGGTTACCTGGGCCCGTCGAAATGGAAAGTATATCTACCATTTTCGGCGCCATGACCGTATTGGTCCGTCCTTCTGGAATTCTCTATGCATTTTTCCTTAGCGTGCATCACCTCTTCGAGGAAAAGGGCAGTACAATCTTCCTCTAATTTGTGCCACCTCATCCCCCTTTTTCTCCGTCTCCTTGAACCCTAGAGACCTTACTTTACATACAGGGCCTAGCGCCGGCGAGGTCTAGGGTTTTTGGCAGAGATGGGTCAGCAGTTGTTGATCTACAGCTTCGTTGCTCGGGGGACGGTTATTCTGGCTGAGTATACGGAGTTCACCGGGAACTTTACGAGTATCGCCTCTCAGTGTCTCCAAAAGCTCCCAGCAAGTAACAATAAGTTTACCTACAACTGCGACAACCATACTTTCAATTATCTCGTCGAAGATGGCTACAGTGAGTATTTGATTTTTTTTGTTTTCGATATCCTTTATTTTTCGGGCCTATAGTTTGTGCTGCTAGCTGAGGATCCGATGCTTTGTGTTTTGAAAAGTTAGTCGTATTTAGTTTGATTTGTTTATTTGTTTGTTTGGAGGATCGGAAATCTAGGTCTCAGGTTCAATTGTTGACTTCATCTCGTTGGTCTGGATCGAATTTTGAGAAAATTTGTCGGATTGTGTTTCTGATCTTATTTAAGTTTCATTCTACGTTTTCTTTGTTGACTGACTTATTCTGGGACAGCTGTGGAAATTGACGATAAATGCTCCACAAAATTGTCCTGTTTACAGATCTGACTTGTAGAGCTCTGTGACTCTGTTAGCTTGGGCCGTTTAGAATATTCTGTGCAGAAAACTGGTCGGTGGACACCAAGCTTTATGCTTTTCTCCTGTTGTGGGATTAACTGGATGTATATCAGGGAAAGATGGAGAACATTACATGCTTTCTGGTCGGATACATTTGTTGCCTGAGGTGCTTGGAACCAAGAGTGTTATTTTTCTAATCCATTAAATCCATTAAACTTATCATCTGTAAAACATTCCTGACTACATTATAATCGTCAGCCTTATCTCTATTGGCTTTATGAATCTTTTATTTGCGACTATTTAGTGCAATCATAAGGTGTTAACTATATTTTAGACAAATATTTTCAAGATGGATTGCCTTTTGTATGTGAATCTTTCTTCTCAATATTTTCCTATTCTATATATTTATGTTGTTAGTGCATCTTTTATTTGTTTTTTTGTGCAAACTCCCAAAAGAATTTTAAACTCTTTTTCGAGTATCTAATCTATTATATGTTCTACTTCCTCTATTCTCCATTATATCCCTATATCATTCAGTCCTATCCTATGCCTGGGGGTATGCCTGTCTGGCATAGTAATTGAGAAGGTCAGGATTTAGACAACTTTTAATCGTTTCATATTTTATATTTCATACTTTTATAGTATCTAGCAAAAAATAACCACTTTAATGCTATTAGCTTGACTATCAATCATTTGTTTCTTGCGTAGCACTCATATCCAAGCATACTATTCAGTTTAGATACAATTTTATAAAAGATTACCGTTAGAGCTCAGAGTGCTCCTACGGTTCTTCATTGCTTTAACCATTGAGCTCTTACTTTAGATGTTTTATCTTAGTGTGTATCCCCATTTTTCGTACCATGAGAGTATGACATCTATGACACTTTGGTATCACTCAATTTTTTAGTTATATTGCATGATAGTTCTTGTTTTGCGATTTAATAAAATTATGTATTATGCGGACAACATTCAGTACCCTAATTTTATGGCCTTTATTTCTTATATGATACATAATTTACTGCTAATCTCTAAGGGATTCGCTTTTCAAAACTACATTAACAACAAATAACGCACATTATAGTGGTTCACTTTGAAAAGCTGCTGTCACGTTGCCATAAACAATAGAGAACCATATATTTAATGGTTTAACACTAATTCCTTGATGTTTTCAAACAATGAATAAAAATTTTGTGGTCACTCTGTATTGTAAATAATTGTTTTTAATACACCAAACATTTCATTATGATAAATTGAAACCTTACCTTTGAGACCCGATTTTTTTTGTTGGCAATTTCAACATAAGGCTATGATGCTTATCACAACTTGATATACCTTGGTCTTTTAGTTATACTGAATGAGAGTTATTATTTTCATTTTTAATGAAATTATTTATTTTGTCTAGTTGTGCACAACATTATTAATCTTGTGGCCCGTATATTTTACGAACATTCTTCATAAGGTTTCACTCTTCAGACTATGTTTTCTACAAATAACATACATTACGGCATATTTCTTTGATTGTCTTTTGTAGCTTTACATGAACAAGAAAAAATTTTAGGTCTTGTTTCAACCATCTGGTCACTTGTAATTGTAAGTAGTTTTTTCTGCATCTGACATTTCTTTTGATAATTTCAACATCCCTTTGAAACACCATCTTTTTAACACGTCATTAAAATTTCATGGCTCTTGATAATACATTTTACAATTTCAATAAATATTATATTTTCTTGCTTTGGTTGCTATCTATTTTTTAATTGATTGTTTTGGACTACAAATGACCTTTGTATTGCGTATGTCTATCATAAACTATGTTTTTTTTTTTTTAAGATTTATGTTTCATTACTCTGAACTTAATGAGCCATGAGTATGATCATCTTGCCACTATTGAAGTTTAAATATCTATCTTTTTCCCAAAATATTGGCGACGCACATTTTGTTTCTGCAGTAACAGGGAGTCTCACAGTTCTTATGATTTCGTTAAAATAAATTGTTATCCAAACTACTCTCATATCTTTCAACAATCCAAATTGGGCTTAGACCTTTAACTTCATGCGTGCTCTTCAAAACTCTTTTAATTCAACTTATTTTGGATCAATCTATAACATAATTCAACTCTCAGCTAATTTTGCTTTCACTGAAGCATATTTCTCCTGAAATTCTCAATTAATAAATTCTCAAGGAAATATTCTATATTTTTGTTATTTCTTCATTGTTAGTTCATCTTCAGTGGTATAATGTCTAGTTTAGCTAAAGTTTACGTTCTTCATTTTTTTGCCTTACTAATTTTATATATTGAATTTTTGTATTTAGTAACTAGACTTCTTCAAAAGTCTTCATGAATTGTAGCTTTATTTTTACTACCTCCCTCTCTACAAAATTGCTCGATTTATTATAATTCTTGCATATTTCTAGTTTTTTTCTCATTTTTTAATTACATTTTTTGATCATGTTGTTCTCTTCAACATTCTCACACCATAATGTTTCTTATGCATAATAAGTTACCTTTTAGATTTTCTTAAAAATTTTATGAGAATCTACTTAGTTCTACTATTTTTTGAAACAGACGTACTTGATTTAAGAATAAGCTTTTATTTGCCTCTTTTAACAATCTTTCTGTTTGTTTTCATGGTTTTAAGAATGTATTTATGATTTGTAAAATATTGTAAGGAATGTAGGATGCCTTAGCTTTAGTTCGGGACTTAAGGAAAGCAAACAATTACTTGTCCAAGTGGTCTAGAAACCAAATTGGATTTATTCTTTAAGATCTTTGATGACAAGTGACAAAGCACCCATAAATCTTAGTATTTAACATTGTAAGTTAAGATAATTGCATAAGGGTTATAATTCCAATAAAAAATTAACCGACTAATGCTTGTTCGAATGATTGGATTTAGTTGGTTTTGCGTCGTTATAAGATGAAAGGGGTTGGATGAGCAAACAAATTAAAAAGTGAGGAAGTGAGATGGAGATATAGGAGGTAAACATTGGAGCTTTCGTGTATGAGAGACAATTGGGCCGAAACGAGGGAGAGTGAGTTATCTCGAACATGTAGGATTGTATATGAGATTATGTGACTAAACATTAGTAGATTTGATAGAAATTATACTTGCTAGATCGATTGTGCTCGAGTAGGGAAGGTGAGTGAGAACAAAATTAATAGAGAAAACATGCGAAACACAAGGTTTGAGCATGAGTTGGTTGATTCGATCGCTTTGATTGGGATTGTTTGTCATTTTTTTGGAATTAAACTTTACAAATGCTATTGTTTCATTTTTTTCCTAATATTTTTGGAGTTACAAGTGTTTCTATCTAGATTTTTTAGGTATAATTGCATCATAAAATGTAATTAATGATTATTATCTAATTATTTTGATAAAGTTTTGTGAAAAAATGAGCGAGTGATATTGAAGGAGAGGGGTAAGACAAAAAAAATGAAAAGAAAGAATGAAGGTCACCCAAGCATCGATTAAAGTTAAAAAAGTGAGTTGCAAGTGTAAATTTAAGGTATTGAAGAATATTTATTTATTCATATTCTTAGAAATACGAAATAAAATGGAAGTTAATAAGATTTTTTCTTTTTTTAAAAAAATATTAGATTGTTGAAAGTGAGATATAAATTTATCAATTGTGGCAATAAAACATGAATTTTAATTAATATTAGGATATTATTATTAATTGAAATAAATAATATATTGTTAAAATAGATTCTAAATTCAAGCTCTATGCCTTTATGTTATTAAAATATTTTGGAAATATTAAAATTGTAGTATAAACTTGAAATGTAAAATAGCTAAATAAGAACATGTAAATTTTAGTAAATCTCCATTCCAATTTTAATGAAAATTCTTAAATAATAATTTTATATATTTATGATAATTTTAAAATAAAAACCCACTAAATATTAACTTAATACTTTATATGCTAAAATAGGCATCATACTGCTGAAAATGTCGCATTTAATGTTATAAAATTAAAAAATGATTATTAGATTAAGGTGAATTCTCATACTTGTGAATAGTAATAATAATTTTTTTTCCTTAAATTAAACGCGTAAATTAGCATTGATGTTGTTTAAATCAATTTTTTGTAAATGTTATCATGATTTATTATTTTCTTTGTAATTATGAATCATAGTGAAATGAATATAAGCTTTTTAATTTGTTCAATTTCATTATTTTATGTATTATTTATTATAGATAAATATGAAATAATATATAAACTTATGATTACATAAACATATTCAAAATGCTTGTATGTGTAAGTTGTTTTATAGAGTTCACTCATTTTTGAGACTAGCTAGGGATGTAAGGGTATCCAAGCATGTAAATTGGATTGAATATTGATATTGAAATATCTTAAATAATAAGCTATTGATGATGTTTATGTGATAAATGTGATATGTAAAATGATATATATAAGATGTGATATTGTTCTTGTTGTATACTAGAATAATTTGAATCTTTATATGGTGATTCTTGAATTATTAAATTGTTAGATAATTTTGTACTATTTCATTGAATTTAATTAGCTTGCATATATTTTATTAACTCTTTCATATCATTGTAATTAAAGTGATATGAATATCTATTGAATTGTTGATAACTCATAATAATTTAAATTTAAATCTTTCAGAATGTGTCGTAGTAAAAATTATACTAAGAAAGAGAAATTGTTCATAAAAGATATAGAAAAATGAGAGAATTGTTATTATATAATAATTATTTTGCTTTTAAAACAATTTGAATCTCATTTATTAATGATTATTTTGATTTATTGTATAATTATTTTGGTTAATTAGTTATAGTAATTAAAGTTTGAATTTTTTCAAATTGTCTGTATTGATATATTTAAGATTTTTGGCAGTTTTGTGAAAAAAGTGATATAAGAGAAAAATAAATTAATGTAATTATATCGAAGGAGTCTTAAAATAACTATTAAGCATAGTTATAAAAACTTAAGAGGTTTGATTTATGTCAATTTTGATTAGATAAATTTATTTTATTTCGAGAAAATGGATGAATAAGAAGTGGAAGAAAAAAATGTTTGGAAGGAGAGGAGATGCCCATCTGTCGCCATGAATACCAATATTTTTATCTACCAGTTTTTATCCATCTACGTTATTTTCATTTGGATAAAAATAGATGCACCTGCGTCGCCATGTTAATTATAATTCTCTCTCATTTCTAAATTATTGCGAATCATTAATAATTTGAGGGTTACTCATACTGTTTAGTTACAATAATATAACTGAGTAATATAATTATATGTTTCCTAAATATTATAAAATTATTTGATAATTTATCCATTAAGAGGTGATCATATAAATATTCAATGTATTCTATTGTATAAAAATATAATATCATATTTTTATCTATATTTTTTTACACATTGCATATGTTACAAAAATTTCATCTAAAATATATCATACAAGTTAGTTTATTGTAAATATATTCTTCTAGTTTATGTGCTTGGGCACTTTAATGCTCCCAACTAATATAATAAATGGTAAATTCTATCAATCAATTTGCTATACAACCAACAACAACAACAACAACAACAACAACAACAACAAAACCTTTATCCCACTAAGTGGGGTCAGCTACATGAATCCGTTTTCTCGATGTGATGTTTTCATTTAATTCCAATAAATTAAGATCATTTTTAATACAATATGCCCAAGTCTTCCTATGCCTACCTCTGCCTTTTTAACATAAGTCAAATCTATAAAATCTACTCTTCTAATTGGATCATCAGATGGTCGACGTTTAATGTGGCCAAACCATCCTAGACGACTCTCTAATTTTGTCCATCACTAGAGCTATACCAACCATATCACAAATATATTCATTTCACATTTTATCTCTAAGTGTAAAGCCACTCATCCACCTAATCATTCTCATCTTGACAACACTTAACTTTGATTTATGCTTCTCTTTTAAGGGCCAACATTCAGCGCCATAGAGTATTGCAAGTCTCACCACCATCTTATAAAATTTTCCTTTCAGTATAAGTGGTACTTTTCTTTCACACAATAGGCCCGAGACATTCCTCCACTTCAACCAACCAACTTGAATTCTACTAATAACAACCCCATCAATATCACCATCACTTTGAACAATAGACTCGAGATATCTAAATCGTTCACACCTTTTAATAATTTGATCACTCATAGTTCTCCTGTAAGTGTGTAGTAAGACCATCCATAACTATAGCAAAAAGATACGGGCTTAAAGCCGATCCCCGATGTAAACCAAAAAAATAATAAAATATTTGGTCAATCCTCCTTCAGTTTGAACACAAGTAACAACTCTTGTATACATAACTTAAATGGCTTGAATATAAGTCATATCAACACCTTTTTTCTCAAGAACTCTCCAAAGGATATCTCTTGGAACCTTATCGTAAGCTTTTTCTAAATCAATAAAAATCATATATACATCCTCCTTATTATCTCTGAATTTCTCCATCAAACCTCTCAATAAAAGTATAGCTTCCATAATAGGCATGCCCGACAAAAATCCAAATTGATTATTAGAAATCTTTGTAATGACTTAACCTATGTTCAATTACCCTCTTCCATAATTTGAAAGTATGATATATCAACTTAATTCCTCTATAATTTGCACACTATTGTGGATCACCTTTATTCTTAAAAATATGGACCAAAATACTCTTCCTCCACTTCTTAGGCATCTTTTTAGTTTTAAATAATATTAAAGAGTTTATTAACTAAGAAACTCCAAAATCTCCTAAAATTTTTCACATTTCAATTGGGATATCATCGGGTCCTACAAACTTTCCACCCTTGGTTTTCCAGAAAGCCTCATCAACTTCTTTTTTACTAATGTGACGATAAAATGAAATATTTTATTATTACTAACAATATTACGATCATTAAGGTCGATCATATTTTTCGAAAATTCATTAAAAAGTTTATCAAAATAACTTCGCCCACCTATTTTAAATATCCTTTTCGAAGAAAATTACTTTTTTATTTTCATTTTTAATACACTTTACTTGAGTTAAATCTTTATATTTCTTTTCTCTTTGTTTGACTAGTTTATACTCTATTATAAATATCATTAAAAACAAAATTTTTAACGTCACATATTGCTCTCTTAGACTTCTTACGGGTCATTTGATATTTTCCTAGTTCTCTAAGCTTTTGCATTTAAATTAATTTTTATAATATAACTTCTTATATTTTATATTTTCTTGCACATTATTATTCGACCACCAATTATTTTTATTTATAGAAATTTTTTCTTTTGATTCTCCAAGTGTAACGTTTGCCACTTGTTTAATAGTGTTTGATACTTTATCCCACATAGAATTTGTTTCTTCATGAACATCTCAAATTTTAAAATCTTGAATTTTACTCTTAAAAATAATTCTATTTGTGTTATTTAAGTACCTCAATCTAATTCTACGACGACGAGTCCATATTTTTTATTTTTAAAATCTAGAACTAATAATCGATGTTGAGTACTTAAATCTTCACTTAGAATGACCTTACAATGTTTACATTCTCGACAATCTATTCTTCTTTTAAGAAAATAATCAGTTTGTGTTGTGCTAGATCCATTCTTATTAGTAATAATATGATAATGTCTTTTCTTGAATAAAATATTAGCAATAACAAAATCATATGCTAAAGCAAAATTTAATATAGCTCAACCTTCTTCATCCATCACCCCAAACCATAGCCACCATGGATATTTCTAAAATCTATCTCCAACTCCATTAATTTTTACAACATTTTCTTTCAAACTCTTATCTATAATTACACCTACACCGTTTCTATTGCGACTCTTACCTGAATACCAGTCTTTTCTCCAACCCATTTAGCTTTTTGAACACATAAGATATTTATTTTTCTATGAATCATAATATCAACTAATTCCATTAATTTACCAGTGAGAGTACCTATATTCCAAGATCTTATCATAGTATTAGTTTCATGAACTAATTTCTTTACCTGCATGCATCCGTAATGTGGGAATCCTTGTTTATTTGACACTACACTTGGGCGCCATAGTAGCGACCCTTGCACACATTTCACTGTATTCAGACCATACATCGCGTCGCTTTCAGGGGACGCCCTGGCACTTACACAATGATCTAAAGGATTCATGTTATGATTTTTAAACAAGTTTTACGCTGGTTATCGACTACTTAACGCAACCCTCTACTTTTCACATACGGGCTTGGGACCGGCAATGATATTGTTATTTGCATATACAAGCATTTTATATAATTTATTATGTTTATAACTTTCATTATTATATATTTATTTATGATAAATAATGCATAATATAAAAAGATTAAACCTAATGAATACTCATGAATTTTTTCGATATGATAATTTTTTTAACCTAAGAATAATAAAATATTGTAGTAAAAATTGAGTTAAGTCGGTATCAATATCATTTCATGCATTTGGTTTATAAGAAAATGTTATTATTATAATCCATAAATGTGAGTACTTATTTTAATCCAAGAAATTTGCTTTGTCTTCTAATTCTGTAATGCGAATGCGACTTTTTCAAGAGCGATACCTATGTTTACATAGAAAATATTAATTTAATATTTATTATTATTTTTAAACTATTATTAATATATACACTTCAATTTTTAGTACTTTCAGTAAAATTTAAATTCAAAAATTTTTAATTCTTAGATGTGTTTTATTCATCTATTTTCGATATTTACTGTAACTTTAATATAATAGAAACTTAATTTAAATTGAAATCTTTTATAGTATTTTCTCATTTATTTTAGTGCACAATTTCATTACATTAATATTAAATTAACTTACACTTTCTTTAACTAAATTTATGAAATTTCTATTATATAATTATAAATAAATAAATAAATATTTTCTAGTCTTTATATTTTAATTTCCTTTCAAGTATAATATCAATCTAATGTTTTTTAAAATGGATAAAAAATTCTTATTAATTTTTTGATTTATTTCAAATTAAAAAAAAAGAATAAACTTTTTAAATAACTTAAAGTAACTTTTGAAACTCTCTTTTAAATTTTGATCGATGCTAGTTAGTTTTCTCTCTTATCTTTTTCTTGACTTCTTTGCTTTTATATCACTTGCTTTTTGTTTCACAAAAGTACTATTAAAACAATTTGCTTATACTCATTATCCTAATTTAATCTTATAACTTATATTAAAGAGATTCTAAATAAAATCAACTCTTTAAAATGAATCAGGAATTCTTTTTAGCATTTATGTAGTTTAATTTTTAAAAAATCAACATTACTTGTCTCAATTGAACTAATCCAACTTGTTGATAACACATGCTCGATCTTTTGTTTCTTATGCTTTCTTTGCATATTTTAGTGCTCCCTGCCTACACCTCTCATGCACATTTAATCTAGCACGTAGAATTTCTGTGAAGTTACCTCTTGCTCAGTCTCTTTGTCTTTCGTATGATTATAAACTCTCAGTCCTACTTACTCTGCCCCGCTTCGTTCATGCTTGCGTGCTTTGATCTCATCTATTTTGCTCGCTCCTTTTTCACTCTTAATTTTGTTTGCTCGTCTCGTCTCCTCTTCATCTTTCTCATAATGACGCAAAGTTAATTAATGCTAGTTCAATCCAACTGGCATTGGCCAGTTCATATTATTATTATTTTTATTATTAAAAGCATAACTGAAATTTCTTGAGTTTAAGATACATGATTGTTGAGTATTACAAATAGTTAAGTCGAAGTTCTACTTATATATATATATATATATATATATATATATATATATATATATATATATATATATATATATATATATATATATATATATATATATTGTAGAGATTATGGGTCTACCTTGCCATTAATCGGTGCAATTTTGGAATAAGCCTTATCTTCCCTTGACTTGGGTAACAAAATATCGATCGAATTGGCAATATGGTTTTTTGGTTAGTTACTCCTGCATAAGAATGACTTTTGTTTGCATGTAGAGAGGGGCTGGCTATTAGGATATTTTCATGTCTAACATTTATAGGAAATAGTAAAATCTTTCTAACAATATTAATTTCAGTGAGCAATGATGTAACTTAGTGTCTGTTTGGGGCAGCTGCAACTTATCCAACTTATGCTAATAAGCAGCTTATCCTGACAAGCTGTGTATTTGCAACTGATATAGATAAGTTGTCTGACTGTTTGGTTTGTGCGTTTGGAAAACAGCTGATTCTGGATAAATGACCATTCTGATCATGTTTTGGATAAGTTGTGTTTAGTTGTATGGTTTGTGCGTTTTAAAAATAGCTGATTTGCAAATTTTTTTAAGTGTATAAATTGTTTCCATTGGCAAGAAGACCAATAAAAATTATTTATTGAATTGTTAAATGAGCTATAATATATCCATCATGTTAAAAAACTATAATAAAACCAGATTAAACATCAAGTTTATCAAGCCCAAAAACTCTATAATAACACATTTTTGTTAAATGACTGATTAATTTTAAACAAACCGATAGTTTATTTAAAATACTCACTTATTCCATCAAGTTCAAGTATATCCTAATATTTCAGCAGGACGGTGTTATATCAATCTCCACACTAACAAGAACAATAAGCAATCCATCTTCTGAAGCCTGCTAATGCACTGTTCCAACTCATTTGTTTCAGATGCTTTAAGCACGTCCTGTATTTGGCAAAATGGCATAGGTAAAATAAGGTGGGCAAAAAGCTCTCAAAAGGGTGAGTGCAATGTAAAAAAAGATACCTAATCGTTCTCTCAAGTGATCTACGCCTTATACAACAGTGGAAAGGCAACCACAAAATAGGAGAGAAAAAAGGGGGCAATCAATTGGCTCTCAAAGGGATGATATTTGCATTGTTCTATTATAAACAATTTAAGTCAAATCATTCTCTCAAGTGATCTGCCTCTTTATACGACAGTGGAAAGCCAACGCCATACCTCACAAGTCACGGCCCACCAACTAGGGCTCAGGCGACTCAGAAGATTTCCAATGGCAGGCTAGGTTTGGCTCGGCTCCTCGCAAGAAACTTTGGATGGAGGTGAAAGAAGAGAACTGTGAATCTGGTCACACTCACCTTATGGTTTTCGGCCAAATGGGCGAGAGTAGGGAGGAGAAGAATTTTCTTACCAGCTAGGGAGAGGAGAGCAGCTTGCGCGGTCAAACAACTATAGGGCGACGATCGGGGCGAGGGCAGGGGTGTAAAGCCTGGGGTGCGAACGTGAAATGGAGGGGTAATACCACAGTCCGCGTTTAATTGATAACTAAAACGTTTTTTTAAAAAACTTTATTAAAACACGCGAACTAAACAGTGAGGCGGCGTTTTAAAAAACGTCGCTGCACTTTTAAGCTGCCCAAAACGGGCCCTTAGTTGACGGCAACATCTTGGTGTAAAAGTGGGATGGCTTTAAAAAAAGTGAGGGGATAACGAAGTTGGGATATTGAGATTTATCATAGTGAAGTTGCGATCCCAAAGGAAAAACATAGGGTCTCCACCAACATTAAGCAATCTCATTAGTGGTGCTGGTCGGTAGTGATGTACTGTCATTAACTTCTAATCAAAGAAACTTTGATGTGTATACCTTATATATTTTTTGATGTTGATAAAATTATCAATTTTTAAATCCTTAATTCGAATTATCATTAGATAGCCACCGCCAATGATGATATCTCATTAGCATGAGCTAAGCCAATACTAGACAACTTGGGTGAGTGTGCCCGATCTGATTTGGATTCCCTGTTGGGTTGCTATGAAAAATTTGAGATTTTTGTTGAATTGATTTGGAATTGATGCCAACTTGAATGGTTTTTTTCGTGGATCCTTCTACTACAGTTTTTGGACATTGTTAAAAGCTAAAACATAACTTCCTATTAATTTTCCAAGAATACTTGTGTGTGGCTTTTGATTAACCAATGCGTAAATACATAGGAATAGAGTGCTATGTATGTAAATCTTTCTTTTGAATATTATATCGGTGGAGCACAGATCAATGGTTTAAGTTACTTTAATTTTGACTTAAGGTTGAAGTTTTGGAGAAAGCCTCTCTTCAATGAAGTAAATCATGAAGTTTGATGACACTTTTTTAGCACAACCGAGCTAATATTTTGACGATATGGATTGTGCAAGAGCATGCACATTCATAGTTCTCTAGAAACATTCATGATAGTGTAAAAAAGAATGGCATCTGCCCTCCTCTGTCCTTAGCGGGGATAGTTTTACTCGTTATGTTTTAGTCCTTAATGTCTTAAAAAAGCCAAAAACCAGTATTTGCAACTGGGTTTCTTCTTTCAATTGTGAGATGATGGGATGTCATTTATTTTAGTTGGATTTCTTAATTTATGATATGTTTGCAGTTTAATTAGTAGATAGTCAGTCTCTGTGTTTTTAAATTTCTTTTTGTGGCATGTACATACATAGCACACAATTCTTATGAATTTATGTATGTCACACCAAAACTTTCATATTTACACACACAACACTCAAATCTTCAGTATCACATTAAAAATACCATATTACCCCTTTTTAAAAATCAAATACAACTTTCATAGGTTTAAAGCACCAAAGTGCTAAGTGTGTAAATATGAAAGTTTTGGTTTGAGATATGTAAACACAGAACAACAGTGTGCTACGTATGGAAATTTTCCTATCTATATTCGTTTGGAATGTTATACGATACTGATTCTTTTTTTGTGCTTCCTTTTGTTTGTTTTGGGGTTCATATACTTTTCTGTCCATTTTGCAGCTTATTGCGTTGTTGCAGTTGAATCTGTTGGTCGGCAGATTCCTATTGCCTTTTTGGAACGAGTTAAAGAAGATTTTAGCAAGAGATACGGAGGAGGCAAAGCTGCTACTGCTGTTGCCAATAGCCTTAACCGAGAATTTGGGTATGTTTAGATTGCCAAGTTGGGTATGCTTATTGCCCTTTTTTCTATCTTGGAAAGTTTAGATACAAACCTCCAATTATATATTTACATATCTAACACAAAGTTTGACATTTACACTTTGGTTTCATAAACCCACGTGATATTTTTTATGTTTTGTTAAAGATTTGAGTGCTGCACATGTAAATATGAATGTTTAGGTTTTGGATATGTCAATACAAAATACTTGTGTGGTATGAATGTAAATGACCCCTTTTATCTTTTGTCATGACTACCTAATGCTTAATGAAATTTCATATTCAGACCAAAACTGAAGGAGCAAATGCAGTATTGTGTTGACCATCCTGAGGAGATTAGCAAGCTAGCCAAAGTGAAAGCTCAGGTTACAGAAGTCAAAGGAGTCATGATGGAAAATATAGAGAAGGTAACAGTATATTCCAACAAAATTCTTAGAAGCAATGTTTCATTTTTTTATTTTTTTATTTTTTTTATAATTTTTATTTTTATCTTTTCCCTGAATTGTTCTGTCAATTCGTTATGTTTGTGTTGGACATAATCTCTTGCCCTAAAACACGTTGATCCTTCCCACAGGTTCTAGATAGAGGGGAAAAAATTGAGCTCCTAGTTGACAAGACCGAAAATCTTCGCTCACAGGTGAAGCAGCTTCTTTTAACTTCTGCTATATTAAATCCTTAACAAGTGCCAAAATAGTTTCCTGACTATTTACCTGAGCCCATTTAAGTTTCAGAGTCTATAAAGTTGTCAAATTAATCCCTCTATTTTTTTAATATTCCCAGAATTAGTCTCTAGGGAGGACTATTTCAGTCCCCACACAAAAGAATGTCTGGTGCTAGATTGGCACTTTCATAGACTCGGAGACTAAAATTAACTCCTGCAAAGGATCAAAGGACCATTTACCACTTTTCTCAACCCTTATCACTATAGTCTGCCTATTCTACATTTCTAATTATTTAACGCCTCAGAACCTATTTTCTCGTCCCGGTTAATTAGAAATCCCTTATATTTCCATATTTGTAGGCGCAAGATTTTAGGCAACAGGGAACGAAGATGAGGCGAAAGATGTGGCTCCAGAACATGAAGGTGAAGTTAATTGTGCTCGCTATCATAATCGCCCTAATCCTCATCATCGTCCTTTCAGTTTGCCATGGATTTAAATGCTAGTATTTACGACCGCTCGAAGAAGGAGACTCTTGTTCTTCCAGGTTAGACCTCCATCATCAGAGTCACATAATTGTCTTCAACTGTTTGAGTAAATGTGCACTTTATGATTTGTGTTTGTGTATTGTGTCATCTTTTGATATTTATAATTCTGAATAGTAAGCCTGATGGCTCTTCATGTATAGCCCTTGCGAAGATTCCTATTCTTTCTCGCTTTTATGCTATAGTAGGAGGACCTGTGTCTTATTACATGCAGTTTTAATATTTTGTGTTGGTTCTTTAAAGTGATGATTATTTGTGGGTTCTACCTAATTCTAGAAGCACTCATGTTTTGTTTTCATAAATTTTTGAAAGATTTACTTGCATGCCACTTAATTCATGTGTTTAAGTATCTAACACCTAAACTTCACCACCTTACCTATGCATGAAATGTGGTATTTCACTTCTTAAAAGTTAAAATAGTGGTATTTTTATGTGATATGAAAGATTTGGGTGGTATAAATGTGAACGTAAACATTAGGTGTTAGATATGCAATTACATAGGAATTGGGTGTGACGTATGTAAATGCTCCCTTTCTTAATGGCATTTAACTGAGAGTCCTTGTGGGACTGCTATAACTTTTTGTAAAATTATCAGCTTTGATACTATCGTATGAAAGCAATTTTTAAAAGCAGTTGTTGGTTTTATAGATTTTTCCTCTAGAAGGATGCTGGGTATTTGTAAGTTTGGATATTATTTACTGTGTAAAATTTTTTGTTGGTTGGTTCGTTATACATGAAGATGCTGGGTACCTATGTGCTTATAAAATTGTAAGTTGTGATATTATTTAGTCTGCTAAATTTTTTTATTGGAATGACTAGTTTTTTAGCCATGCAAAAATGCATTTTTACATATTTTTAGACATAAATAAGAGCTGTTATTGGTTGTGTTATCAATGCTCTGGTTCAACTGAAGTGTTATTGATGAATCTATGCTGACTTAATTCTGTAGCATATATTTTATATAAAGTTATTTCTTAGATATCTAATTCTTCAAATTATTATAATGGAATAGCAATATCATGAGGTCTTAGGTCTGTCATAGGTTTTGTGTTGGCTTTAGCCAACAAAACTGAGTCTTTGTTTGGTTTTAAGAAATTGATAGATTACAAGGAAGTGGAATTGATACATGAATGGAATTTTTTGTGGTCTTTACTTATATATTTAGTTCAGGAGAAATTGAGTAAAATATATTTTATTTCTATTTTCTGTGAGGAATTATTTTTTTAAGTATATGAGGAAAAAAAGACTTATACATAATAAATTTATGAATGTTTCGGATCAGTCAGTTACGATTCATTAAGGACGTTATAATCATTTTGAGTTTTGTTAAAGAAAGATGAAATCCCACTGTAGTCTGTGATGGTGGAAGATCGGCTGGCCTGCTAATAGGATTAATTGAAAGCATTTGATCGTGTAACATGATGCTTTTCCATATCACTATGAATAATGAAAACAACAATGCTGAACATTGATTGGATGGAGGGGCCTTTCAATGATGGCATTATAGATTGATAGGCTATTGATGGCTATAGGACCCATTATGCCCAATCAAGAGCGAAAAAATAGGGGAGGAATTAGGGAAGTGAGGAAGGGAACTTATTCTTTCAAGAGTATAATTTTTTTATTCATAGCCTATACATGCTTTTACCGTCTAAATTGGGTTAAGAGATATCAAAAGATAATCACAAACAAATATTGGACTTACTTAACTGGGTCTATGTTGGTTGTGTTTGATGAAATACTTGAGCCATGTTGTTGGTCACTTATACCATTATGATTGATGTAACTTCATTGTAACATGCGGTTTGGCATATCATAGTGACTGAAATTTGAATATTATAATTTATACCGAGTCATCTATTATGATATTCTCCGGCTATGATGGAGATTTTGACGGTCCTTTTCGTTGAAGCTTGGATACAAATGTGGTAACATGATCATGATGTCATGAAATAACAATAGAAAATAAGATAATGCATCATAGAGGTAATGTTATGTTTTGTTACACACACAATATATATATCACAATAGAACTTTAGTAATATAAGAAATGCTCATGCATGACAATTGTCATTTGGTCACTATATTTCAACAATATTATTCATTATTATTATTTGTTGCAACATATTTTACACTAATATTATCATCTCATAGATGGGCCTTCCTTGTGGTTACCATGTTTGTATCCATACATAGATAAAGATCATGCGGTAAATCAGTGGGAGCAGTAAAAACGGGATTAGGGAGGGATAATTAAGGGTTAATTAAGTGTAATTAAACTATAACTTCCATTTTTTATATTTGTTTATCCATTCATAATATAAATATATATAGTGCTTTATATCGAATTCATCGTGTTGATGTGTAGAATTTTTTAAAGTTTCTTCTATGATTGAATTTTGAGGGATACGAAATTGGGGGTACATTTTAAAGTTACCATAATATGTACCTAGTTCTTTTAAACATGTTATTACACTAGCAATAATAAGCAAGTAAATGTTATTACTAGAAAATCCAATAGACAGATACAACCAACACACGGAAATAGAAAATAACAAACATGACACAAACTGCGACTAGTGTGTACCGACGATAGTGGTTGGGTAGGTGGAATAGGTGGGCTGTACAACAGGGAAGCAAGGGATATTCACTGCCCGGGACAACAAGAAGTGGATAGGTGGGTGGCTGGGCAGCGGATAAACAACGATCCAAAGCGATGTTGGATGGCTAGAACAAGTAGACTACAAAGATGGGGTTCCGAGTAGCTCGGACAGCAGATATGTGGTAGGGAAGTGGTTCGGGCGGGCTGGAACAATATCAAAACTGCCAGGAATGGTTGCTTAGGGCAGCGACTATGAGTGGGAACGACGGTGGCAGCGGTGGGAAATGAGTGGGATTGTGGGACAACAGAAGGAGGGCTGGACCGAAGCTGCGACATCGAGGATGGATGGACAATGAGGAACTATAGGAAGAGTATCAAAAGGTTGCAATCGGGGCAGTTGCAATGAGGAGGAATGTATTGTAGCAAAACTGGAGGGATGCAATACATATGGACCATCACTCGACCCTTGGTAGACAATCACCTCTTGGGAAGCGAGATATAGCCGGGGCACCACTTGCCCTTGGATACAACATTATAAGGTAAAATAGGGGATGCCAACGTTTGTTCTGATAGAAACACAATTGAAACTAACATAAAAGCCCAAAACACCACGTTTATAGATCTAGGGCAAATAGGACTAAACCCCAATCCTAGTATGAGGGAAATTCATGTAAAGGTTCGATTGACCCTCTTGGACTAGTTTGAGGTGCAATTTTTAGTGGCAGTTCACGATACTGTACCAGAGATTGTGATGGAGATGAAATTATAGTTTGCTGATAAGACGGCACTGCAGACATCTTTTTTACCAACCTCAACATGCAATTGTTACTTAGGGTAGACTCTGTCATAATCATTTTGTTATGATATTTGTTGGTGTGAGCCTCACTTTAGAGTTGAAGGATTTCTTTTTGAGGCCTCTCCATCTAGTAATTTGATGTTATAGGATTATACTAAAGGGGGTCTTAGTCAACAAGATTATGCATGTTAGGAGCAAATTAGGATATGTCTGATTTAGCCGATGGATTAGTTTATGGAGTGATAAGGGTTTGAGCTCCTTTTTAGACTCCACCATTTCAATTTGACCCTTCAGGGATGGGTTAGAGATATCTTTTCCAACAAGATTATGCATGTTGGGCAACAAATGAGCATAGGCCTAGTATAGTTGGTGGACTGATTCATGTGTTGATGAGTGCTTGTGCATGCAGCTCTGGTGTTACGAGCATTATACTTATTTCTCATTCTAGGTGTTATCAATGATTAGTTATCAAAAGATAGGGTGTAAATTTGTGCAAATTGTTTTAAAATACTGTATGCTAGAAGATTCACAATAAGAAAGAGTTTATATTATTTGCATTGAAGAAAATCTTATACACAGATAAATAACTCATAATGCTCATAAGGCGCAAGTATTTTTTCATGAAATTCGTTTAACTTAAAAATTATGGGACTAATCTTGTTGAAATAGCTCCATTATATAGGTTAAATAATACAATGGTCTCCTCTTTGTTGTTGTTCCGAGCTGTTATGGTCATCTTCTATGGTGATGTTGGAGATTGTTGGTAAAGTAACGAAAGAGGATGGCAAGTTTGTCATTCAATGGCGGTTTACATTGGATGGATGTGGCAGTTGTAGGTTTCGGCCGATTATGAGTGAGTACATATGGGCATTATATGTGCCAACTTTGATCACACCATGCAATAGTGGATGGGTGATTGTTGATGGGAATGTTAATCAATGAGGAGTAATGAATATTAGTGCTGGTGGTGTTGTCAAGACAAAATGTGAGCGGTTGCCAATGATTAAAAATAATGAATGAGTGATAATGTACACCAGTTTTTGTAAATGACAGATAAGACTATGGGAAATTATGGACGATGGTGACAGTTAATGACAATTGATGATGAATGTGACATTAAATTGGTGAAAAGAAGAGACAAAAGTTTTGATAGATGTCTTTACATGGACCCAATTGAGATTTTAGAAGTGATCGGAGGTTTAAAATTCTTCAAGTGAGAGAATTATCGCAATGAAAGTTCATCCCCAGATATTTTGGAACAGTGTCTTTTTATTGATTTATGGAGGAGACAACTTGATTAAATTTGCCAAAAAAATTTGATTCTAGATATGTCTAAATAAACTCTAATGAGAATGCTATAATTTTTTTTATTATCTCAATGCCTTAATAAATTTAGAATTAAGCAATCTTCGACATGTTAGATTCATACAAACGAGTTGCTTATTATGAACCTAAGCAAGCAAATGTGGAGAATTTTTAATATGTTAATGGGTTTTTGATTTGAGCTATTTTGGTTTCTAATCAATGTGTTCTTGAAATACTTAGTTTTGTGTTGACAAGTTATTTTTTGTTATTATAAATTTGTTGTAAACTGAGTTTATATAGTCTCATATTTATTTTTGAACTTTCTCAATTGAAGACTCGGGTGCTTTGATTTTTGAAGTTTACGTCAAAATTTATGCCTGGTTAATTCTTTTTTTTTTTTTGGAGTTTCAATCATGAATTTGATTTATAGTAAGACATTATGCGTTTCTCCACATTTTAGACATCATGAGATGTGATGAGATTTTAAAAGATCCTTCAATATTTACGCGAACATTTCCTGAATTGAGATCCCCTAATTCTTATTCTCATAGACCGATCAATGAAATGAAGTTCAAACATTTCAGATATAGGCTCTCCCAGAATATTTTCAGTATAAGGACAATCTAAATATAATATAGCAAGATAAGGAAATTTAGAGCAATAAAAAGCTATATTTTCGTAAGCACTAAATAAAAAGATGAATATAAATTAATAATTATAACCATAACACATTTTTTTTTAAACTTAATATTATTATACAATCTACCAGGTATTTTAGGGAAAACTTTTCTTTTAGAAACTTTTAATGCTAAGAGACTTGTTCACTAAGTTAAAAGTATTAATCATAGATGTGAAACAGTACCACTAATAAGTAATAATGGCATGATTAAAGTTGGCTTTATGGATAATAAATAGATGGGGCTTCTTGGATAAGGCAAACATGTCTTCCTTCGCTACTAAGTAAGAAGATTCATAGAATATTCTCTCGGGCCCACCACTATTTTTTATGGTGAAAAGTATTGAGATCTAACGTGCTTTAACTTTCTAGTAAATTTTTATCTTTTTGTATAAAAGTTAAAAAGATAGCAGCAATTATAAGATGAATTCTTTCCGTCAGATGCTTGAACAACAACACTCTAATATTCTGATTGAGTCTAAATACGAATCATCAACTAGTCATTACTATTTCTTTCGGAGGTTATATACTTCTCCCTTATACAAATTTTTGATAATCATAGCTAATACCTTGGCATAGTATTTTATATAAGAGAAAATTAAATACATGGCACTCAATTTTTACGGATTTACCTATCTCACACCTAAACTTTTATTTTTACACACATCACTTTATCTATTGATGAAAAGATAGATTTGACTATTAAAAGGTGATGAGTGCTACTTTTCATATGATATTTGTAATTATGAAAGTTTATGTATGAGATAGATAAATATAGAAGTTTTGAGGGCTATGTATGAAAAATTCCCTTTTTATATAAAGATCGTGATGGCTCAAGCCATTCAGTTAATCATTTTGGTGGACTTGAATCAATTTTTTATCTGTATGCAAGAATTAAAATATGTCAACATGGGATACCATTTTCGATTTTTCTACCAAACGTTTTTGCTCGTTGTTCCGAATTCACACAGATACCTCCAAGAATTCCAAAGCTCTTCAAAATGGATATATCAATTGTTATATTCTCGTATTCTACTTCTGAAAATATTCCTACATGTGTATAAGCTTTATAAATTAGAAAGTTAAGTGGGCATGTGCATCTAGTGTACCCATTAAACTTTTTGCATATGTGGGAGATATTCACGCATTCTTGATCAAGATTGTAGAGTCCGTTCTTGCTATTATGTAATTCGGCAACATCATAATGCTTAGAGGCTATTTTCTTCAACAATTCTTATACAATATAAAAATTCTTAAATCCTGATTCATTAGATATGTCAATAATCCTACTTCGCATTTCCTCTGGAAAGTGAACTTGGTATCCAACATCTGGTATTCTTCTATTTTTTGGAGTAATTTCTGTGATCTTATTTTTAAATGCTCTGATATCGATATTATGGATTTCTTCTATTAATTGTTCATTTTGGAGAGTCATGAAATTACTAGATGCACAATTGACAGTTGCCTTATCTTCCCTTAGATCCATAAATCTTTTATATGTTATTAAGGATGGAGAAATATAATATTTTTGTCCTACCATATTTTTGGATTCAGTACATGCTTTAAGACCATATGAACCTTTCCATGATGATTTTCCTTTCCTTCTCTCAGTGTAGAATTGGATCCCGTTTGATGTGGAGAAAAGACTATATATATCATAAAAATTTCTTATGTGCTGGCTTTTTATTGTGGCAAGTAAATATTAGTCAGGACACCAATAACACTTGCTCTATCAGGCTGCCGACCTTTACTTACCATATTCCAAATATTTTTTTATAAGTAATATTTGGATACATCTAGATTTGCTCTTTGGTTCAATTGGTAGATTTCTTCTCCTACATATTTTTCAAGACTGAAATAACCAAATTTCATATTTCTCCTTTGTTCCATTCGCAGCTGATTAATTCTTACAAGACGGAATTCTTTTAGGAAAATTGACACTATAACTCAGTAATTTTTTTTTTATTATTTTTTTTTATCTCATCGATATATAAAATGCTTCTAAATTGAAAGATTTTTTATATATGGCTTACATAGTTTTACAATCCTAAGAAAGATCTTAATTCAGGTCTTCTAATTTGTTAGACATTTCTATATTTTTTTTGAATATGCGGTTGTAATTTTTCTTTCATTTTCTTATCTCTGCGCCTAAAAATTCAATATGATGAGAATCATAATATCTTCTTTCTTTTGATATAATAAGATCACAGGCGTCAAATAGTGTAAAAGCTGTATAGAGATGGGATAAATGTTCTTTAGTATGAGAAAATATTAGGATATCATTAATATAAACACAAGAAAAACAAGAGATATTTCTAAATACATTATCCATTTTTCTTTGAAGAACTTGAGTTGCATCATTTAATCCTAAGGTCATTATTGACCATTCATAGTGTTTTTTAGGGTAAGTAAAAGCTGTTGTTCTATTGAATCATGGTGCATTTTAATTTGCCAAAATTTGAGTTTAGGATCAATTTTATTAAAGCATATAGTATCTTGTATTTTAGTAATCAATTGATCCTTTGAAGGTATTTTATGCCCAGCAAATACAGTAATGTCATTTAATCTTTTATAATCAAATACCATTCTGGATTTTTTTTTTTTTTTTTTTTGGTTCCATTTTTTAAATCACTATCATAGCATGATTTCTATGTCTAGAATCATATTTCTGGATAACTCCTAATTTTAATAATTGGGTTATATGCATTTTGCATTCCTCTGTTTCTCAATTATTATACTTCATAACTAGTACCTTAATATTCAAGATTTAAAATATTTGGGATGTTCATGAAGACGCGAATGTTATGTTGGAAAAATTAACTAATACTATTAAACAAGTGGCTAAAGATGTACTTTGATAATCAAAAGAAAAGCTTTCATAAATAAAAATAATGGTAGTGGAATAATAATGTGCAAGAAAAGATAAAATATAAGTAAGTTACGTTATAAAAATTGGTTTAAATGTAAAAACGTAGAGAATCGAGAAAAATATAAAACGACTCTGCAGGAGTGTAAAAGAATAATCTGTGACGCTAAAAATTTCGCTTTAAGTGATCTTTATAACATGTTAGATACTAAGCGAAGCGTGAAAAATATACGTATAAACTATCCAAACAAAGAGAAAAGAAAATTAAAGATTTAACTCAACTAAAGTGTATTAAAGCATTTAAAATCAAAAATCGCTTTTCTTAGAAAAGATATTCAACATAAAGTGGTGAGTTATTTTGATAAACTTTTTAATGATGATCGCTGAAAGTACGATCGACCTTAGTGATCTTAATATCGTTAATAATAAAACTTTTCATTTTTACCGTCGCATTAGTAAAAAAGAAGTTGATGAGGCTTTAAAGAAAACCAAAGGGGAAAGTTCAGTAGGACCCGATGATATCCCAATTGAAGTGTGGAAATGTTTTGGTGATATGGGGTTTCGGCTTACTAAACTTTTTAATATTATTTTAAAAACTAAAAAGATGCCTGAGGAGTGGAGAAAGAGCATTTTGGTCCCCATTTTTAAGAATAAAGGAGATGCACAAGAGTGTGCAAATTATAGAGGAATTAAATTGATGTGTCATACTTTAAAATTTTGGGAGAGGGTAATTGAACATAGGTTAAGACATATTACAAAGATTTCTCATAATCAATTTGGATTTATGCCGGCATGTGTCTACCATGGAAGCTATTCATTTATTGAGAGGTTTGATGGAGAAGTACGGAGATAATAAGGAGGATCTACATTCGATTTTTATTGATTTAGAAAAGCTTACGATAAGGTTCCTAGAGATGTTCTTTGGAGAGTCCTTGAGAAGAAAGGTGTTGATATGACTTATATTCAAGTCATTAAAGATATGTATGCTAGAGCCGTTACATGTGTTCGAACCGAACGAGGATTGACCAAGTATTTTACTATTTTTGTTGGTTTACATCAAGGATCGGCTTTAAGCCCATATCTTTTTGCTTTATTTATGGATGGTCTTACCGGCCATTTACAAGAGGATGTACCTTGGTGTATGCTTTTTGCCGATGATATCCTCCTCGTGGATAAGACAAGAGAAAAAGTCCAGGAAAAACTTGAATTATGGAGGTCTACATTGGAGTCTAAAGGTCTTCATTTGAGTAGAACTAAAACTCGAATACATGGAATGTAATTTTAGTAATAGTAGGTCTAGTGACAGAAGTGTAACTTTGGGTGATCAAATTATTAAAAGGTATGAACGATTTAGATATCTCGGGTCCATTGTTCAAAGCGATGGTGATATAGATGGGGATGTTAATAGTAGAATTCAGGTTGGTTGGTTGAAGTGGAGGAATGCGTCCGGCCTTTTGTGTGATAGAAACGTACCGCTTAGACTGAAAGGAAAATTTTATAAGATGGTGTTGAGACCTTCAATGCTCTATGGTGTCGAATGCCGGCCTTTAAAAGAGAAACATAATGTTAAGTTAAGTGTTGCCTGAGATGAGAATGATTAGGTGGATGAGTGGTTTTACACTTAGAGACAAAATGCGAAATGAATATATCCGTAATAGGGTTGGAGTTGCACCGATGACGGATAAAATTAGAGAGAGTCGCCTTAGATGGTTTGGTCACATTAAACGTCGACCACTCGATGATCCGATTAGGAGAGTAGATGTTTTAAATACAACTTATGTTAAGAAAGGCAGAGGTAGACCTAGGAAAACTTGGGCTTATTGCATAAAAAATGATCTTAATTTATTAGAATTAAACGAAAATTTGACACTAAATAGGACGCAATGGAGAAAAAGGATTCATGTAGCCGACCCCACTTAGTGGGATTAAGGCTTTGTTGTTGTTGTTGTTGTATGACTAGTACCTTAATATTAATATTAGGATTTAATATTTTAAGTTCACTTAATATTAGTTGACCGCATAGATTGTAATAGAAGATTGTAAAGTTGAATTAATAATTGGCCACAGGCTACAGTGAGTCGTTGCAAGAGCATCAGTTGGTCACAGAAGCAGTAGTTAGAAGCTATAATAACAATTAACAATAGCCCGTAGAGCAACATGACGCATAAGCCTTAATGGGTCGTTGTAAGAGCTTTAGTTGGTCGTAGGGGTTTTAGTTGAAAGTTCTAGTTGTAGTGAGCCACAGAGGCCGTAGTGGGAGTTTGCAATAGCAATTAGCCACATAGGTCGTAATGGGTATTTGCAAGAAAGTTAGCTGGCCATAGAGGCTGTACTTGAAAGTTGTAATTGCAGTGAGCCACATTGGCCCTAGTTGGTCACATTTCTGTATTGAGGAGCTACAGTAGTAATTAGCCACATGTTATAGCGGTGAGCTGTAGTAGCAAATGGTCATAGTTGGTCGCTACAAGAGCTTCAGTGGGCCACAGAGGCCGCAGTGGAGACTACAATAGCGTCAGTTGATTACAAAAACTATAGTTGCAGAGTGTAATAGAGTTAGTTGGTCGTAGAGACCACAATGGGAGGTTGCACTGATTGCAATTGACTACATACACACTAGTGAATGGCTGCAATGCTAGCAGTTGATCACATAGGTCGTAGTGGAAGGCTGTAATGATAGAAGTTAATCACATAGATAGTAGTGGAAGCATATAATGACAGTAATTGACCATATAGGTTGTAGTGTAATGATATAATGATAGTGGTCGGCCACAAAAATCATAGTGAGAGGTTGCAATGATAACAATTGAGTACATAGACCACAATGGAAGGCTGCAATGATAGCAGTTGATCACATCTTATATAGTGGAAGACTGCAGTGATAACAATTGACCATATAGATCACAATGGAATGTTGTAATGATAGCAGTTGGTCCCGAAAGCTGGAATGGCAGTAGTTAGTCACGTAGACCTTAGTTGGAAGCTACAACAGTTGGTGGCTAAAATCATTTTCATGTCATGTTATTTTATACCAGACATATCACTTGTTTGTATACGAAGTATAAAAAGCTTCAGGAGTTGGGAAAAACTCTTCGTATTCTGAATACAACGGTCATTAGCAATTGCTGTCAAGAGTTATTGTCGGATATGTAATGTGGTGTTATACGCTACACCGTATTTGAGATACTTTGTTACACCATATTGAGGATATTTCTTTGCAAGGTTCAAGATACTTTGTTGCACCGTATTCAAAATATTTCGTTGCAGAGTGTTTAAGGATACTTCATTACACAACAAAGTCTGCCAATGGTGGTGAGCAGGGGGTGACCAATGGTGTTTAACGACATCCGACAAACGGCGGTTGACGGAGCGGCCGACAGACGGTGTTCGTCGGTGGTCGAATGTTATGGAGACTGGAAGTTGTCGCTGGCTCTTCAGTCCATAACATCACTAGAATTTGACTCACTCTCTCAAGTAATGCCTATTTATAGCCTACGGGGAAAGAACATTTTGGTCATTTGAGGAATAGCTGTCATAATCCACCGTGATCATAGAAGGTTATTTATTTATTTATTTATTTAAGATTTGAAAGTTTTAATGACCTCAAAATTAAAAATATCTAAGACTTGTTGGATTTTTCTCGTCGACCCACTCGATTTATATATAAATATGTCAAATTTACAGTTTATTTAATAGTCTAATTAATAATCTGAAGTCTTCAAATGTGCTTTAATGACTTGATTTGGACCTGATCAAACTGTGATTGGAATAATTTTAATGTCGTTGGGCTTATCTCGTTGAGACGCTCAGTTTAACTATAAGCTTATTGAAATCGAAATTCTTGATTTTTTATTTGAATCGAACATTTTTTTTTGTTAAAAAAATATCTCGAGGTTCGTGTAAAATTATAAAATTTATCGACGAGGCATAAAAAAATAAATTTAACTTATAATTGACGATTTAATTTCCTAAAATCTCAACTATTTTTTGTTTGTATTTTGTTGGATATAAACCTGAAAATTCATCACTTTACAGAATCACCCCAAAAGGCATACCCTAAGAAGTTTTGTTTTATTATCAGCGATGCCTTATTAAGCTCAATTGCTTTTTTACAGTTAAAATTGTGGTATTTTTTATGCGATAGGAGAATTTATGGGGGCATAAATGTATAAAAGCAAAATTTAGGTGTTGGATAAATGCATAAATATATAGGAATTAGATGGTATTTATGTAAATGCCCCTATTTTATTAAGCTCAATTGAATTAAAATTTTCTAGACTTTTTTTATTCAATTCTAAATTCCTCTGTAAAATCAGGAGGAATATTATTTTCAAGAAATATCCCAATTTCTCGGCATTCAAACTTCTGTATATTCTATTAGTGAATTCTATGGCGATAAACGATCTGAACACGAGCGAGTCTGACTCAGTTCGTGTTCGGCTCATTTATATTTCGCTCGTGTTCGGCTCGTTTATATTTCGAGTTTAAAAAATGTGTTCGTGTTTGGCTCGTTTACTTAGCGAGCCGAACACGAGTCGTTCACGAAAAAAGAGTTGTTTTAAGAATTCTAATCATGTACCCATAAGATGTTAAAGATTAGGGTAAGATTTAAAAATTATTATTTATATTAAAACATTATTTGAATTTAATTTAATAATTTTTACCCTATTTTCTTAATTATTACTTTTAATTGGTTATAAATCATTGTAGCCTTGTAGTCAATTAATTTTTTTTAAAAAATACTCATCAAATATATATATATATATATATATATATATATATATATATATATATATATATATATATATATAAAATTAATTAATGAGTAATATTTCTAAGTCAAAAAGAGCCGAACACGAACGAACAAATCTTTGTTCACGTTCGGCTCGTTAACTTAACGAACGAGCCGAACACGAGCCTTTTAACGAGTCGAACACGAGCTCGCTCGCAAACAACGAGCCGTTTTGACATCCTTACAAATTATATAGCATACAACTAGACTTTTCTCTTATATATATATCTATATATATATATATATATAATTGGTAATAAAGTAAAAATTTTTAGATTACATTTAATCAGTTTAGAAATTTGCAATAATTCAAAATTGTTTCAAAATTAAAATTGAAATTAGTTATTTTATGGAAGATTTACATTTATACCATTCAATTTGTATGTATTTACATATCTAAAGTTTAAAACTTCATTTTTACATAAATATCAGATTAAAAATGCATTAAGATATATTTCTCTCTTTAAAATTCAAAATGGTGTAAGTTTTTGTGTTAGATGTGTAAATAGACAGGATTAAGTGGTATGTTTGCAAATGCCTTTTGTAAGCTCATAAATAAAGGATATTGATAATCAATAGGTAATCATTAATACTGAATTTTAGTATTTAGATCATTATATGATTTCTCTTTTAATTGTTTTAATTTAATATTATAATGATTAACCAATAAAATTTTTTTAAACTTGTCATAGTAATCTATCAATAAAATCATGGGCAATAGTATTCTCTTTAGTGAGTCCATATGTTAACTTCTATTGTAGTGATAAATAAAATGTATAGAAAATCTTTTAACAAATGATTTTTTTTATATAATAATTTTTTTAATTAATATTATATATATCAACAACAAATATTCTCATTTTGAGAGTTAAATTAGAGTCTTAGACATCCATATTTGAAACATAGGATTAAAATATTCAATAGACATGCAAGTCAATTAATTATAAAAATGTTTTTCTTTTTTAATTATGAATATTAATATATTATTTTTATCGCGTACAACTTCATTCACAATGATGCATAATAAATAAATATAAAACGATCAAGCTACTTTCGAGGTAGCGCGATCGTGCTACTTTTGATCTATCTATGTAGGGAAATTTATTTTGAGATGTGATATAGAAATCACAGCCAAAAAATTGATTGGAGAGGTCTTTCAAAGATGATATTGTATGTTGATTCCAGTTCGACTATAAAGACTTTGATCATGTTAGTCGTCTGTTGGGGGAATTTTCTAGTGTAATGGGGAGAGCAATTATTCATTTGACGTTCGCCGATTGATTATCAAATTTATTGAGAGGTCTAACAGGAGGGTGCAATAGTGTTTGACTGAACTCTCTCTGTCGATCAGGATTCTTTTTACATTGTAGAAAGAGCCACCAATGTTAACGCTTATAACAAGAGGATCTTGTTGAGGGACTTAGACCCTTTCAAGATTAGATTCATCAAATATGATCGAGAGGTTGACATGAGATTTCTTCAGTGAAGGCTCTTCATAAACAATAATAAGAACTTGCTCGATCAACATTGGCTCTCCGATGATAGGTTTAACTTTACGAACAGTCTGACGATTCTCATGATCATGATTTTGGTCTTGTTGCCCTCAATTAGGGCATTATTGGTGTGGGGGATATTATTTTGAATGAATTGGTCCAAGTATCATTGTGGAATTTGAGTTGAAAACTTGCTATAGTATTATGGTTATGATTTCGATGGAAATGACAATATTGTTCATGATTCTTTTCATTTGGATTTAGCAAAGGTGGCTACTTAAAAGTTTATTTATCCTGACTCATCATCGGATGTTAACACGTGGTATGTTAAGCACGTATATTCTTTCTCTAGTTAATATTCAAATCTCTACGGTCGAGGGTGCAAATCAGGGTTTCTCTATGGCTCTAACTTCTTCTGCTGGGATGTTTGAGCGGTATCTACCGGATTCTTCTCACATTTTCTCGATTATGATTCAAATCACTTTTTGTGTGTAGTAATAGCTTTATCAGCATCAATTTGTGTCTCACCATGATGGATGAGGTCTACATATGAACAAACATTCTTCTCCATCCTAAGATATGACGCGCTTCAATATAAAATCTTAGAAAAAAATTCTTCGATCCCCTCACTTTAGTGAATGCCTTAGAGGTAAGAGGAGTCTTTAATAATCATTTTATTCACAATAAATTGCTCTGCAAACACATTCGCGAGATCATTAAATGTATGAAAACTCTGTCCTGACACTGAGTAAAACCAAGTGCTTGCTTGACCTTTAAAATCTGCACAAAAAACCTGACAAAGAAGTGCACAGAAGCTCATTTTATGTGCATGATGGTTTTGAAGCGATCAATATGTTCATATGGGTCAGATGTCCCATCAAACATTAATGACTAAAAGCTTAAACCCTATTGGAGGGGGTACCACGTGCGTGCCCCTAACCATTAGATTTTGAGGTGGCTGCACCCTCCAAGTAAGCATCATTATCGATTGTTCAGCCTCCCACAAAAGTTGGAGGATGTTATTCGGAGATTCATCCATTCTTCGCATATAATCTTTATGTGGTGCAAGGGAGGTTTCTTCACCAGTAGGATGATGTGTATCATTGGGAAACATACTTGAGGCTTGATGCCCTGCACTGCAAGATTGTACTATGGTATGAGCTCGTGTGTTACGCTTATTAGTCATCGGAGAAGTGTAAAACTTTATCACTGGGGCTTTATTTCTCATAGACGACGCCAATCTAATGCGTACTAGAAGATTCAGTGTAGTAGAGTGATAATCTAACATCTCAACATTATACGAAAATCGAGCACACAAACATATGATTAAAAGGTTTAAAAGAAGAGATTTTATTTGGAAAATCTGAAAAAGAAAGAAACATGGTGCTTAGAGCAGGAAAATTATTCTACTATAAATGTGTAATTATAAAGACACACCATTATCTCACAATTGGGAATAAAGGGTTACAATGCTACACGAAGTACAACACTTGTCCGTGCTTAATATATGTAACACTTCAAAAGCTTAAAAAGAATTGTTGTATTCCAAGTATAATGGTTGAAATGATTCGTTGCTAGAAGTTATTGCAAGATCTTCAATTCGATGTTATTTGTTGCTTTTTATGCAGGAAACTTCATAACTCCAAATTCAGGATACTTTGTTGCACCATATTCAAGGATATTACATAAGAGATTTCACCGATGGCGATGAGCAAGGGGGTGGTGGTTGACGACAATTAATGGGCGGTAGTTGATGGTGGTTGGTGGCTATGATAGTCAAAAGTTATCGTCGAGTCTTCAATACAATGTTATTTGCTAATTCGTATTTAAGATACTTCATAACACCATATTCATAATACTTGTTTGCATTGTATTCCGGGATACGTCGTTTTAAAATAGAGTTTGCATACGAAGACGAGCATAGGGCGATCAACGTGTTATAGTCGGCGACTGTGGGGGTCAGAAGTTATCGTCGAGTCTTCAGTCTAGAACAATACTACAATTTAACTCATTCTTCTTATTAACCCTTTAAAGTCTATTTATAGGCTCCAAAGAAGGGGCATTTGATTATTTGATCATAACTCCCATAACCACCTGATCGAACGACTCAAATTGATTCTTCTTGATATAAGAGGTATTTTTTTTGATGATTTGCATGCCTTAATGATCTCAGAATTAATTGACCTTGTGCTCGTTGGATTTTTCTCATCGAGATACTCAATTTGACTATAAGTACGTCACATTTAGAGTTTATTTGACCATCCAATCAACTATTCAAAGCCTCCAAATTTAGTTTAATTATTTGATCTGGGCTTGATCCGACTCAGATTGAACCGATTTTGGTATCATTGGGTTCGTTTTGTCGAGATGATCAATTTAACTATAAGTTTGCTTAAATCAGAGCTTTAGATGATTTTTTATTTAATTTGAACATTTTTCTTTGAAAGCATCTCGAGATTCATCCCTATTCATGAAATTTGGTGATGACATGTCAATTCTTATTTATATTAAAAAAATGGAAGAAGCTAAATTTTCTGTAAGCATGTTATGATAATCAAATACTTAAGTAGAAGATCTGTAAAAATAAAAAAAATAAAAATAATAAAAAATAAAAAATAAAAAAAAAAAGAGAAAAGAAAATAAATTTATGTAATTTTAGATATTTATGAAGTAAAGAAGCGAAAAAAATATATTACACAACCAACCCTTCCCTTCGGCTTTGCTTCAAATTTTATTGTACTCGCAGCAAATTTTAGTTTGAATTATTTGTAATAATTCAAAATAAAATATAACTCATATTTGGTTAAAGATAATTTCAGATAAAAATTGTTCACAAATAAAAGTAATATTAAAAAAAAAATCTACCAAATTTATTTATCTCACTTCATATAATTGGTTTAATTTTATCTAATTTTCTAATTAAATACAATTTCAGCTCAATTTCAATGACATATGAGTAGGGCTGTCAAAAAAGTTCGTTGTTCGCGAACAGTTCGTTTTCGGTTCGCCAAGAAGTTAGTGTTTTATTCGTTCGATAAGCAAACGAGACGAACACGAACAATTTTTTTCGTTCAGTTTGTTAAACGAAATAAACACGAACAGTGATGTGTTCATTCGTGTTCGGTTGGTTATTGTTCGAAATATAAAATAATTTAAAATAATTATATATAAAAAATTTATAATATTTTAAAAATAATTATATAATATGAAGATTTAACATATTTTAAATAATTAAACTTCTATAAATTATAATATATGATAAATTATTAATACCAATAATAATATTATAGTATTAATTATTGATATAAATATTATAATATTATAATTAATATAGTCTACTATATAGTAAAATAAAATCCTAACACCCCAAACGCCTTATTTGGTTTGCTTCATTTTGAGTAAGTATGAATTACCTGATGTGAACAGAATACGTGATCAATTTGCTTCATTCTGAGGAAGTATGCTATCAAAGCTAGGGTTGTCAAAAAAACTCGTTGTTCGTGAACAGTTCGTGTTCGGTTCGCCAAGAAGTTAGTGTTCTATTCGTTCGATAAGCAAACAAGACAAACACGAACAATTTTTTTCATTCGGTTTGTTAAACGAACCAAACACGAACATTGATGTGTTCGAACATTTTGAACACGAGCACTACTCTGTTCGTTCGTGTTCGATTCATTTACACCCCTGCATATGAGTACGCCAAGCACAATATATTTTATTTTCTAATTGTAAATTTATTATTGATAGGCTTCTCTTTCAAAAAAATTGAAAGTAATATCAAAAAATAATTTACAAATAAAAATAACCAAAATCTCACTTGAATTTCTTTTTGGAAGATTTATATACATACCCCTCATTCCTTATGTATTTACATATCAAACCCCTAAGATTCAATTTTTACATGCAAGCTATCTTACGAGGTGTATTTGACTTTTAAGCAGCGAAGCAATAATATTTTTGATGTGATATGAAATATTTGAATAATATAAATGTTAAAAGTAAAGTTTAAGTGTCGAGATATGTAAATACATATGAATTATCGGGTATGTATGTAAAGCTAAGATATTTTGACTTGTTGAATTGGAGCATTAGAGATATCTTGCTTGAGGTTATGTTAGCTTTATAAAGCTTCATTTTATGAGTTATTTATGATGGATTATGATTTTGAAAAGTGAATATCTTAATATGAAAAATGGTGGTTTATCACCATTATTCTTCACCATGAGCCTTCATGGGAATAATTTTCTTGTTAATTTTATTTAAATTCTGAAAATAATTTGATATGTTAGTAAGTAAATCCTGATAAATCCTGAGAAACAATTTGATAGTTTTAGAAGAATTTAATGAGATTTATAGTAAAAATCTAAAAATAAATATTAAATAACAACAAAAAATAAAAATTATATCCAAAACATCAAAATGCGCAAGAAAATGATATTTTCATTACTTAATAATTAATTATATAATTTAACAATTAATAATTTTTTTAAAGTTAATTACTTATTAAATAATAATTTAATATAATCAATTATGCATGAATTAATTAATAATTATATAAATTAAGAATTACATAGAATTTTATTAAATAATTTAAAAGTTAAAATGTATTTTATCAATTAATTAACTATTAAATAATTACATTTCAATTTATCTAATTATAATTAATTTAATAATATAAAAATTAGTTATTAATTATTAATCAGATAAATTAACTAAAATTTACATTGGTAACACTCAATTTTTATGCATTATCTATCTCACACCCAAACTCCTAATTTTTTAAAAATTAGCACCCTATTTATGTATTAAAATGGGAAACAAAGATTAAATTAGGTGCTTTATTTGTAAAAGTGAAAGCTTAGGTGTGAGATAAAGTAAAATTATTACGTCCGGATTCCGGATGTAGAGATATGTCCGGAGTTCAATAAAATCACGCCCCGTGGAGAGACAAAAAAACATTAGTGGAATATTCCTCTTGTATTATTTTGGGTTATTCAAGTGTTATTGCAGTAATATTAATGTCTTATTTTGTTTAGAGAATATTTTCGGTGTTATAATAACACAATAATACATCAATAACACCGCGATAATATCTGAATTATACAAAATATCATTGGGGGAATATTCCACGATATTACTGTTTTTTTTTTTTTGTTTATTTTTTCTATCGGGACGTGATTTTATTGTACTCCTAACGTATCCTAGATCGAAAGTCCGGACATCGTTAGATAAGTAAATGCGAAGAATTGAGTCCTATGTATGTAAATTCCCCTTAAATTAATGGCCAAAAACCCTAATTTTATCTCCCTCCTCCCTCCGTGCATCGCTCAAAACCCTCGCGATACAGTAGCAGTTAGAGCTAGCTGGGAAGGCAACCTCAGGATCGCGGCTTACAGAGACCACCGAAGCTCCCACCTTTCTCATCCTTCCACGCCGCTCCAACTAGAAACCATTGAGGAAGGTAAGCCTGTTTGCGCCATTCTTCCTTTTCGCTCGTCCCACATTTACTAAATCTGCCGATTCACAGGGTTTTTTCACGAATTGGCGTCATTTTGGGATTATCGGGAGCTCAGGATTTACGCAGGAGTCTTTTACCGTTTGTCTGGATTTAGCAGCCGGCTACCAATTTAGTAACAGTAGGATTTACGGAGTCCGGGATTTGAGGTAAAAATGGAAGATAAACGGGATTTAAATTCTGTAAGATTGATGAAAGTTGGGCTTTTCTGCTGTTTGGAAGGTCTTGGTTAAATCCTCCTTAAATCCTGCTATATACCATAACAAGAATAACCCCTAAATTATTCAAATTTGAATGAATCTCTTACTGTCAAAGGTACTAATGACGAGGATACTGTTGCACGGTAGGTTCTTGGATTCGTGCTATGTTGTCTAATTTAAATCATGGGTTAGTCTCTTTATTTTATTTTCTATTCGTTGGCAGGTAGAGAAAATTGAACTTAGAAGATGCAGGTTTGCTGTTATGCATATTTTAGAAGAATAAAGTAGTCAACAGAACATTGGTGTAGTTAGCCTAGTTAAAACTTGAAATTTTATTCTAAATTGTTAAGAGAGAAAATTTTAAAATGTTAAAGTTGAACCAATATATGTGAGATAAGAATGGTTATGGTTACTTGGAGAGCATTGCAATCGTGGCAGATTGTTGAAACTTGAAACTTAACTTATTTTATTTAGAGGACTCTTGAAGGTTAGAAGTCAACTTTTGGTATAATTGAGGAAAACTCCTAAAGGTTGGATTTTATCTCCTTAGACTACCAAATATTACTTCTGAAAATTGAAATGGGATGCTATGACTGCATAGGAGAACTCATCAAAGTTGGAAGCAGATTGGGGCTGCGAAGGAGTTGTGGCTGGAAGTCAACTACTTGATTTAGTGAAGAACTTATGTTGATTGAAATTTTAACTATTGGAATCGTTAATGCAGAAACCTGAATATTGCAAGTTAATTTCTATGTTCCATGGGACTTATATTGGTTGAAATTCTACTCTTGTTTCGCTGAGGAAGGCTTCTGAATTTTTGAAATTGATTCCTGGGATTCATAAGAAGACTCCTTAGGAGGTAGAATCCCTTGCCTATCTTGCCCTTCCTCCCTCTTCTGCCTCAAATAACTGTAATGAAAGTTCTATCTAGAAATTTGGTGAGGGCTATTTAGCAATGGATTAGAATGAATTGATGCTTATCTATTTATTGAAATTCCTATGCAAATTTGTGAATTTATGAAACTGCCGCAACCTCCATGTGGTTTGTCAATGTCTAAGCTCAGGATCCCTTGTTGGCCATTTATATTAAGCCTTTGTTATGCCTCCAACATCTTCAATAGCAATTGGAGTGTAGGGCATGGAATGACAAAAAGGTGCAAATGATCCCTGTGGCACAAAAGGATTGTAGTTGTTTCGATCACATTCGCACAAAAATTCATAGTGACTACATTGCCTTTCGTACACTAAGTGAAAATGGACACTGTTAGATTTGAATAAAAAAGCAGAACATTTTCTCATCTTAAGGGGAGCGTTCCAAAACAATAATGCATAGTGAGGTTGGGCATGGTGGCTGCTATAATTTGAAGAAGATTTATGATTTCCTTAACATCCACAGGCAAATAGGGAAACACCAGTTACAACTGATGTGGTTTATATGGGATCAAGTTTCATGGTTGCAGGCTGCGGACTTCTTGACGTTGGAGTCTTATGTGACTGAAAGGTTATGACATTTACTATTTCTGGATATTTTATGATAAGTGGACTTTATTAGTTTCATAATTGAAGTTGTTCTCCCGATTAAGATTTCCATAACCTTTTTAGTACTTTTTAAAATTTTATTAAAACAATACATGAAGTAGTGGGGCTGTCAATTAGACTGGGTCAACTCTGGTCTGGTCTATTTTAAATGAACCAAATATTATCAGCATAGGGCTAGTTCATTGATTAAATATAAGGCTAATTTAAATTTGATGGTACTTATCGAGACAAGTTTATTTAATGTAGCATTTCCCCAGGCTAGTTTTAGATTGTAGGTGCAGTTCAAGTCTTATCAGATCAACACAATAGATGGATGTATGGAATGTTTATATATTTATCATTTGGAATCAATAGAAAGAAGTTCCATAAGTTTAGCTCAAATGGTTTATATTTCTGTATTTGTAACAACAATAATAGTTGTTCTAGTTCAGTTATTAAGAAGACTTGTTGACTTGATCATTAGCTAACAAATATTTCGTGTAGTGGAAAAAAATAGCAAATATTTTGGTCAGCATCTGATGGTTTTCTTGCAGCACACCATTTAGAGAATATGAGCTATTCATGCTTTTCATTTTATTTTGAGGGATCCAAAACCAATTTCTTAAAGCTTTTACAAATACACAATTTTGATGTCCTAACAAACTGCTTGAATGGATGGATAAAGCTAGGGCAAGGCTTCATAAACTAATTGTTGAGAGCCTAGGAGCTTTATTACACTTGAGAAAATTTCTTTTAGAAAATTTCTTAAATGGAGCCAATAATAGAGTGCTAGCCGAATGTAGAAGTATTGTTTGGAAGAAGCAAACTTTGCTGAATAGCTCATCACTTTCTTCTTCGCCTAACGCCTTGGACATGAGCCCATCATTATTGTTTACCAGAGCTTGATCTCTGCAAAAGTTAGGTTGATCTTGAAGGGATGGAGATGGTTTGGAGAGCTCTTTGGAGGTCTAGTGAATGATTTAGGTGAGCTAATGCTAGGGTAATGCTAATGGAGAAAGTTGTGTGAAATCCTCATCTTTAAGGCCATGGTGACTTCAGTTTAGCTACCAGTCTTGCCATTAAATGATCATGCGTAAGCCGTCAAGTTCAATTAAAGATTTCCTTGAGAGCATAAGGAGGTAGGGATGGTATGGGAGGTGGCTAAGATGGTATTATGGACCACTTTCTTTCGGCTAGTTCAACGGGACAAGCCTAACCTTTGATATAGATCAAGCTATGTCTAAATAAGCCTTAAAAATTAAGCAGGCTGCTTCTAATTTTGAAAGATTGAGGCTAAGTTTACAAATTTTGATTTGAGGGGGTTTGGTTAGCCATTTGGGTGAGCTTAAGCTGACTTAACTAACTAGATTGAGTGCAAGCATACTCATTGGATATTTAATTAGCCACCTGAGATTAGGATAACTTTAGGTCAGCACAGTTCATATTGTCCAACTAGTTTAGTGTTGGGTTCAAGCCTAATTGGGCCCACTTGAAGCCTCATGGCCATGTGATGGAACTAGGCATGCCACTTAGGCCTTTAATTGGATTTTCATTCAATTGAATTTAAGTCAATATGGCTCATGGGAAACTAATCAAGTCACATTTGGCCCGAGCCCAATTTGGTCTTCATGAACTCGTTGAAAGTTGCTCAACTCATTGAGCATGGTGAACTCACCATGGTCCACACATTCTGAGACACCTTCAAGAGTACTCTCCCAATGTTAAGCCTACTTACTTTAAATCTAGTGTACTCACTCAAGTTCAAAAACAACTCACAAATTAGTGAAGATGGCAACTTGATCAAGTCAACAAGTCTTCTTAGTTAAGCTAACAACCTTCTCTAGCTAAGCCGATGATCAAGGCAAATTATTTCGTGTTTTCTCATTAGCTAAAACTAATTGTCATCAAACTTGTCATTATTTAAGACAATTCATAGTTTTTACACACTTGATTACCTTGCATGAATTCTCCTATATTCTGCTCTACCTATTGAGTGCAAGGTGGATCCTTAGTTTTCAAGTTTGATTGAAGTGCTTTCTTAGCTCAAGCATCTGTAGAGAAAGAAGACCTAATGCTGTGAACAACTTTTCCAGTTGAGTGAGATGAAAATGTGCTAGATTCATCCTCTTTAATTAGGGAAGTAGCTTGCATATCTACTAACAGTGCTTCAGCTGCACAATGGCTTATGTGCAATGGTGCTGGCTTACATTCCTTCAAAGCTTCATAATCATCTCTTTCTCTCTCCCTGAGGCGGACTTATCTCTCACTCATATACAAGAGTAAGTATTTTGCTAGAAGAAATATGTTATCTAAGAGTCCTTCAAATAATTTCATTCATCATTCTCCTTTCTTGCAAGTCTCAGAGTTGGTATCAAAGTCTTGAATGTTGCACAGGAGCTTCAAAGAGAGACTCTTCCTTTAAAGATGGGTCAACGTTTTTACAAACTCAATGGTCTCAAAGAATCCTCTTGGTATGAAGTCAAGATATCATATCCCGCTTCTGTATGGCTTTTATCTCAATGTAGTTTATTTTTATACAATTGTTTTATCATTCTAGTGGTTTTATTATATATTTTTTATTTTTAATGACAGATACCTGCTAGTTTTTCCCTTGATTTGAAGAAAAATGTAGGTGAGCTGCAAATGAGAACAAGTAGAAGATTATTAAATACAGAAAAAATAATTTTCAAGTTCGACAGCAAGAAATTGGTTAGTCCTCCGAATTTACATATTTGGCATTACTGAGTTACTACTATAAATTCTCGCCGTGTCTTTCTTTTGCTATAGAATTCAGGTGAGAATACGGCACTTATTCTGGTAACCGTGGAACCTGCTGGGATTGTTGCGAAGCCGAATGTGCAGGAACGAGAACTTGTCTTGTTTAATATCAGTAAGTCCTATTTTTTTAAAGGAAGATTCCATAGCTGTATGTTTCCCTTATCAGTTCTTATATTAATGGTTGCATTGATATTGTTGGTATGCACTCTTGCTGCCTACTTAAGAGAGAGTCTACTAAAATGCAGATGGCCTTGAAAATAATAATCATTGCTTTTCCATATATTTATGTTTAAGCTTTATCATTGCCAAAAGAAGAACTCGAGTTGAAGTAATTCAGTATGGGACATGTCATTATCATTGTAAAACCGACCTGCATATAAGTGACTAGCTAATTAATGACAGTTATTAGGTTGGGCTAACCCAAACTAAGACAAATATCGAAATATATAATTTTTGGCATGGCAAAGCCTCTTTCAAAGCCAGAGAACTTGCATGAGCACTATACTATAGTTTAAAGGCTTTACTTGTTAAAAAAAATAATACACCCAATGCAAGAGCTTTCGATATTTTTGGGTCCACAGAGTGGCTAATCTATTCAAATTTAACGCTAGATTTATAGAATTTGTAATACAGGGCGGCTCAAGGTTAAGGTTTTTGAATGCAAACTATATAATGCATAAAATGAATACTTGAAAAGAAAATTTAGAAACAAATTTTAGCCACTTAATAATTAGTAATTTACTTTCCTTAAATGTAAATATGTAATATTAGCATTAGAACACCATGATAATGAAATTATTGAAATAACTTGATAATTTCAACAAAAAATTGAAAATCGACAAGCAAATTCATTTTAAGTCTTACAAATTTGATTTGCAACATATCACTTTTGTGCAAAATTAAAATCTTTAAATAAGTCTATATCAAATAATGAAATAAAACAGTGAATGAAAATATCAAAATAATAAAAAAAGGTTTTACCCGATTACAAAAAGATGATTTCCTTACTCCCAAAAAGTAGATATTCATGCTTATACCACAGGTGGAAGAATCACAAATTCAATTTTCACCCATAAGATTAAACCTTTAAAGATAAATTGTTTTATTTGAAAAAAAAAAGCAAAGTTCATGCCTCAAAACAATAATTTATAAACTCTTCATAACCAAAGCCAGTGGATAAGTTTGGTGTGAAATCAATTTCAATTTAAAGTTTAATTTAACCAAAGCCAAATAACAGCAGCACCGTATTTTTTCTACCACCAGCCTCCATATGTCACCCATAAAGAACTGCATCCCATATAGCCGCTTATAAGAACCACAAAGGTTGCTCATAGCCGCTGAGAACTGGGAAGCACAACCACACAACAAACAAGCTTTATAGGAATATGAAAACGCGGTCAAAACAAGCAAGATTTACAGGGTATCTTCTAAAGTCCTTATAATCATCTAACATTTATTATATATAATGCTAAATCTCCACCACCCAAAAGAGGCCAGTACATAACCATGTAAAGCCACCAACCAATTTGTGGAATAAGTCCAAAAACTATTGCTCAACTCTCAAAAACCGAGATAAATGATCACTGTCAAATAGAATTATTGCAACTAACTGAAGCCATCTAATGTTGCATCAATTCAAGGCCAAATCCCTTATGCCTTTAAATTATTGAAATCCACAATTTAAATTAATTTACATTAAATCAATATTGAAATTATGCCAATCATATGAACTTAAGATTAGGAAATACAAAACCAAAACTTCTCTACTACTACCACTCACATTTTACTAAATAAATTAAAAAAAAAAAACAACTAATGAAGAGAAATTAAATAAGTCGGGCTAGAATAAATGCTTGATGCAATGCCTCAGATGAGAATAAATGCAAAGATATTCATCATTTATGCCAAGCATAGGCAAAGTTGATATAATGAATTTAGTATTTGATACTCATCAAGCAAAATTCAGATATAAATTTTGTGACCCTTACAAATTTATTCATTAATCATCACAATCAGGTTTGTTTCCCCAATGAATATGATATCTATAGAATCAACCAGCAACAATAGATATAATCTCATTATCTAAAATAGCTTGATGAGCAAGCTACATAGAAGTATTTCATAGAAGATTGAATACAGATTCATAAGGAAGTGGTGAAAAGAGCTAAACTCAATGAATTGATATAGGCTTGCAAGGAAATTGGATTAAAACCATAATTTTTTGGAACATTCAGTTTGTAGTTATTTGTATCAATGCGTCGCAAATTTAACCTTGTATTCAATTTTTTAAAGCTTCTAAATGTAGATTTTGATACACCATGACCTTATCTCCAGCCTGAAGTCAACATATCTCATGTCCACTTCAACAAAGCTTATAATTCATAGAAGATTGTTAATTTTTTTTTATAAATGTCATCATGCCAATAGTGCATATTTTATTTGAATGATTTCCAAAAGATTTGGCCTAAATTTTATAATGTCAACAAGTTCTATAAATTTTTGTGTTAATACCTTATGATAACCTATTGATAGATTAATTTTATATGAACTCAGCGATACGCATAATCGACCACACCTAGATGACTGATATTTTATCTAACAACATAATAGATCTCTAAAGCTTCAAAATTTTTTAATCATTTGAGACCAATGCATAAACAAACTAGCAGAGATACAATAATTTAAACCTAGACGTGAAAGTGTTATCCCGTACATGCATAAGACAAATAGATTAAAACAGCACATAAACTATGATCTCATAAAGTTGTTAAACACCAAAGCTACAAGGACATATCCATATTCAATATTTGATCTTGCAAGTTATGTTATTTAATTTGAAGCGCAAGTAAATTAATCGACCATACACAAATGCATAAAACATGTATTACACTAATCACCAAATAATCATTCAAGCCTAAGCAACTTAATTTGATATGCAAGGAAAAAAAATATAAGCTATAAGGATGTGATATAATAAATCTTTATATTGTTTTGCATTTACTTTATCTACATCCATGCTGATTCTCTTCAGGAATTATGACTCCACTAACTGGTTTATACTGCAAGTTCAAGCTCATTCACTTAGCAAGTAGGTAGATAAATCTTTACAACCTGAATAATCTTGGTTATTCTATCCAAAAATTAAATATGAGGTTTGAATACCGAAGGCTATGTTCTCTTGAACTTTGATAATGAATATGGGCAATCACTTGGAAAAAGATTTTATTTGGTTTTTTCACTTCATTTAACCAGCTGCGAGTAAATGTTAAAATAACCTTTAGAAAGCATATAAAATAATTTAAAAATATTTAAAAACCAGTTTCCCATGCTCCCCAAAAGATCTCCAAATGCTAGTCAAGCTACTTGCTAGATCAGGGGCTTTACAATGACCCTCAAACTGTTTAATGACTAGTCATTACTTAGTCAGATGACCCATTTGCGCTTAGTGACAACCATTAAGTTGCTAAGAAGCTCAATAAAGCTTACACGTCATATATCAAATGAAATTATAATTTATTTATATAATATACTTGCGAACTTCCAAACTACACTGTGCTAAATTTAAATTGAAATTTCAATTTGCCAAGTCCCAAAAAAAAACCTCCCCAACTAATTTAGTGGACGCCATCATTATCTTCATGGTTGCTACTATATTCAATTTCTTATGGAAGTACTCAGTAAATAACGCCCGGAATATTTGTTATTAACAAAATTTCTAACACCATTTTATTGTTACCTTTTTGATGGTTTTTTCTGCTGCCATAAAAATTTTTTCATATTTTATTTGCATGTCATTTTATAATTCATGTACTTGATACTTGTAATTTTGAAAAATTTCCAGTTTGTGAGGAGCTATTTATTGGAATCCCACATAGAGCTTGGTGGGTTGGTATTGCGGCTCTGCTGTGTTTGTTATTGGCGGCAGCAATTCCATATTTTCTCCCATTGCATCGATTATCAAGAATTCAAGATAAGCAATCGGCAATAAAGGATTCATGATTTGCAAGAAAGCCCTCATAAATCGGCATTATTTTATGAATACATGATAACTTTACACAAATTCATAAATACATGAAAATATAAATGAAAGAAAATCATTGAAGGCACTTGTTGTAACTTATATTTATTTGGGAAATTTACATACATAACACACTTCTTTTTTATTGATATATCAAACACCTTGTGTTTGTATTTACATTTATAATACTTGGGTCTCATAAATCTGTGCATGAAAAAGTGTATTTCACTTTTAAAAGGTAAGTAATAATGATATTTTTGATGTGACATTAAAGACTCAAGTGTTATGTTTGTAAGTATGAAAGATGATGTTTGAGATATGTAAATACATAAGAATTGTGTGATATGTATGTAAATTGCCCTATTTACTGTTCGCCTTGTTATTGTAAAGTAATGTTTTACTTGTTAGGTTTGATACTTATTCTTCAAACATTTCCTTCTAAAAGAATAATTGAAATTCTCTAATTTTTTGCAAATTAGTATCATCATATATTTCTCTATCTCAAGGATTTTTATTCTCATTTATGCACATGTCACTATCTTCATCAGATTTTCGGTCGAATTTGTTGCTGTATTAAGCAATCATAATATCTACATGTGTTTTTAAGATTCAACTGCCACTAATCTATTAGTAAATCCATGCTGGTGTTATTTGTATGTGTGGTGGATGCTGACAAGGGTTGTCAGAAGTAGAGGAGATTGATAGTGGTTATAGTTCGTTAAGTCCAGAGGTGGCTAGAGTGGCTAGAACTGATGTGTATGCTTATAATATATTATCTATTTTGTTGTTAAAAGCTTGAAGAGTTTTTGGTTTACATTTGGAGTGCTTTCTGGGTGTTTCATAGAAAGATAAAAGGAGGCTTTGGAGAGGGTATTTAAGAGAGATCTATTGGAGAAAAAGTGGTAAGGGAAATATTTTGTTTGTTTATCTGTATTTTTTTAAATTCTTCAATTTATAACATTAAGAACTATGTATGTGAAAAAAATACACTACACAAGGTTAATTAGGTGTATGCTTATGTAAGCAAGCAAAAATGTGTACATGTTGCATCTTAATCAAAATAGATTTGTAACATAGCACATAATGAATCTTTCTGCTTGCAATTGTCTATATAGGTGCATCCCATCTAAAAATGTTAAATTCTTGTGTGCTTTTCTCTCATACCTTGTAGCCTTTATTTATTTCCTTTTATCTCATTATGTTATTACTCACGAGTGTACATTTTACTATAGCATTTGGAATTTGAGTTGGGCCTTTGAGGTTTTATGGAAAAAGTATGTGCAATGTCATGCAAAATTTGGGAAAGTGAAGATCAAAAAGTTTGATGACAAAGACTTGGAGTATTAGAAAATGAAGACCAAATACTACTTATAACAGAGAATGTTATATCTATCTTTCTTGGATTTAAGTCCAACTTCGATGAGCCAAGAAGATTGTGATCTTTGAGCACTCGACAATAGGAAATGCACGATTGTCACTAATGAAGAATGTTACCTTTATTCTAATTTATTAGAAGGCTATAACTTGCATTATGAAAACCCTAATATTATGTAATGTATATCTAATCTGAAAGTTTTTAAATCCTAGGATGACTGAAGGTGCTTTCCCAATTTTGCATATCATTGATTTTAATTTGATCACAAGTCAATTAAGCTCAATGGATGTAAACTAGGACAATAGAAGTTTTTGCACTTAGCATGTTATCAAACTTTGCCGTAAAGCTAAACTAGAACTGTGTCAGCAATCAACTCTTTATGAAAATCCATTAACTAAAGCTCACTGGTTTATGTGACCTAATATTGAGTTCAAATATCAAGGGATTAGATTCAAGTGATGGTTTAAAGTTTTAGAATGATAGAAAAATGTGGGGGAGAAGTGACAATGGTGGTTGATCCAAATCTTAACTACTGATAATAAAATATAGACATCTTTAAAGCGAAGTGTTTGCTTAATGCATGAGGTGCTAGGCGCCAACCTAGGCACTAAAAATTTAACATTACAAAGGTGTGTGCTTGGGTGCTTAACACCCTATAATGAGGTTCTCACTCAGATGTGATTTGTTTGGGGCAGCTGTAGGTTATTCAATAATTTGCTGATAAGTTAGGTGTGGTAGTTAGTACAAATTTTTATTTTTTTGAAAAAGTCAGACCTTAGTAAAAAAGCTGGCACCGCACATAAATATGTGTGGTGTGAAAATGCTTTTTTCAGCATTTTGAAAACGAATAAACTGCCAAAACACAGTTTACCAGACAGGCCTGATGCGTTTTCAAAATGTCACCGCACCAAATAAGTTGCCCCAAATGGGCCCTTAATGCCAGTGCTCACTTGGGAAGTGTTGACTTAGCTACACCTCAACTCACCCTGCTTGCTTTCCTAGGCAAGCGCTCAACCAACCTTTGATAACACTAAGCTTAATAGAGGAGCCCATAAAAAGTTTGTAATGGTGTGTGCTGGCCATGTGGCTTGATTGGCCGCATGAAAAAAGACTACACAGATAGACAAAGTTTAAATCATTAACGAATTTTTGAATGTTATGAGTATAAAGACAGATATTTAATGCACGAATCCTGCCATGCTCAAGATTGGTAATATGATTAATATGAGATGTTCATGATGGCTTGAAGAGGACCCCGTTCTTAATTTGGTGGTTTGGTGAAGAAGATTATGCCTTAACAATTTATATTATTTATTGGGGTGACTAAAGTTGATATAATGATAGCACGCCAATATAAAGTTCGTGGCATGCACATAGCATCGAACATTAGAACAACGTGAGGAACTATGAAATGTGCTGCTAGTGATTCCAGAACTACAATGTAGATTGGGAGCTTCCGAAATGTTAGTGGGTGTGGCAAGATAATTTATATTATTGGATTAAGAAGGACGAAAGTAATCAAATAAAGATTGTGATAAAAGCTAATTGGAGTTTGTTGGAGTATCTTATGGTTGTTTAATAGAAAAATTGAAGAGGCTTTGGAGAGGACATTTAAAAGAAGGAGAAGTTGGAAATAGTGTGTTTTGTATTTGTTTTTGAACTAGTGGAATCTTCTCTTTGTACAGCTATAGAAATAGATGAATTTTTCTTGACCACATATATTCTCTATTGTGTTGTTATTGCGGCTTCCTTGCAGGCTCTATTTATATTCCTCACACATTCTGTCTTCCATGCAGGCTCTATTTATTTTCCTCTCTCTCTCTCTCTCTCTCTCTCTCTCTCTCTCTCTCTCTCTCTCAATTTATTGTAGAGATTTGGCAGGAAGCTATTACATCGGTGCCTAGCATAAGGGCAATTATGTCTTTTGTCTGCCTAAGGGCAATTTAGCCTTTTTCCATTAATAAGGCTAATATGTTTAGGGTTGGGGTTATGCATGATATTGTTATTGGGAGTCTCCGGTTTAGGGTTTGGGAATGATTTCCAACCTCTCGATTTGTAGAAATTGGGAGAGATCACCTGTCTCTCAAAATTGTAGATGTTTATCTCGTATTTGTATTGTTTTGGATTGCTAACAAAAATAATTTGTTTTGTCGTAATTTCTGTGAAAAATCGTGTCATTTTTTGCCTCGGATCGTATCAAATGGTATGAGTGCAATTGATCTTTGAGCTTCTATTTCTTGATTTGAACATCTAAGAAACCAAGGACAGGATCACGAGTCTATGTTGGGAAGAAAAAAATTGCGGCTTGCCTCAATATAGTCGTGGTAAGAGCCGTCCGAGAAAGCAACGTAGGGACTGCGACATAACAAAGGAAGTGACGATGGAATCAGATCTTCCAAACCGCGACAATCATGAGTTAAGATCTGGCGATGAAGGATCACAACTTACCGAAACTCAATCTTTCAACTCCTCCCGTGTCGTCTTTGCATAGAGTCACAATCACTGCTCCCTAGGAAGACCCTGATGCGAAGGATTGCGGCTTACCGAGACCAAAACTCCACCTTTCGCCTCCTCCCACACCATCACTGCATTTAGTCGTAATATGAGCTGTTGGGAAGGCTCTAATGGGATCGCAACCTACATCAGGGCAGCATTGCCGCCTCATGTGGCGGAGCTGCGGGATCAAGTGTCCTAATCATGATTTGAGAAGTTAGCGATTGGATTGGGGATCAAATGTGGCCTAGTGACCAAACCTCTTGTATTTTGAGAAGCCGACGACATAATTGTGGCACTCCTATCGAGATTCAAGCTAGCTATAGAGCTTACAATGAGATTGCGAGGTAATGAGTTATGCCCTTTTTGATCGAAAACTTTTGGAGAATAATGATAGCCAATAAAATAAATGATTTGGAGAAGAAATGGGAGGAAGAGATGAACCGACTTAAATATGAACTTAAGGAAAAGTTCGCAACATTAACAAAAAATTTTCATCCATGGAAAACCGATTCGAGCGTTTGGAGGAGATCACGAGGAGGCTTATTGAGATGTGATCCAAGACCCCTAGTGATTTAGTCTGCAAACCCTAGCCAAGTGTTGACTGGAGATTCATTGGCTAAATCAAATGGAAAAGAGATCGGATGAGAGAAACACGATGAGGAATGCATCCACCATCAAGACTCTTCTCACAAGGCTCTGATGGGTTATAGTTTTCTAAGCAGGGCAGTTGGCCTGGAACATTGAGAAAGGGCTGTGCAAGGGGTATGGAGAAGCAAAAAGAAGAAAAGAGAGAAGCAGGGATGGGATATGACTATAATTGAATGACCCTCGATGCATGGGGGAAAATAGTGGAGGGAGAGGAACTTGGGTGGTGATGCTAGTGTTAGGAAGTTGATAATGCCGATCTTTGAGGGGAAAGACACATTCACACAGTGTTATGTTTTGAGGGGAAAGTTCTAGCATGGTTTCGGAGGAGGGAGGCTGGATACCCGATCATCTTGTGGGAAGTATTTAAGAATTGCTTGTGGGAACATTTCAGAGCCATTTAAGAAGGAGATCTACACAAGTAATTCTTTACATTGACTCAAGGAAGGGACTATCATGGAGTATAGAGAGGGATTCGAGCTATTGTCATGACAACTAAGAAGATTTCTGAAGCATTATTGGGGAGAAATTTCATGAAGGGCCTAAAGCCTGACATTCACATGCATCACTCCAACTCGTGAGACCGCAGGGATTGGGGGAGACGATGAAGCTAATCCAAATGGTGGAGGACAAGAAAAAGATGGATAAGGCCACCAAA